>JAJJMB010017781.1:2522678-2559142 GCA_023531105.1 Papaver atlanticum | reverse complement strand
TAAGTCCAGCCTGTCTCTCTTTAGGATTGAATTCTCCATGAAATTATCAGCATTCTTTCGAAGCTTATCCAAAACAAAAAGGACCAAATGGTCATTGCCAATATAGCACCAGTAAATTTATTCATTCAATAGACACGTGTAAAACAACAACCACCCCATTTAGTATCTTTCATTCAAGATTCTCAGGTTTTAAGTGGGACCCACATAAGGTTCTCTGTCTGGACTCTGGTGATGTTGCTTTGTGGGGGCTGGTGGAGCAGGGGAATACAGGGATGAGATTGCCACGTTAACCGGATAGAAAGACCCATCTTGTTGGGTTTGTTGCTATTCTGTTGCATTTCTAGCGCTGGGCTTAACCATTCAGGTGGAGTGGTATCCCCTATCCACAAAAAGATAACTGAATTTGAGGCTAAGTTATAAGCAGAAAAAATTCAGACATCAACTGATATGTCCAAAATCTTTTAACTTGTTTATTCTCAAAATCTTTAACTCTCTAGTGATGCTTCAATCAGCTCCTTACTGCTTCATTCATCAAGTAAGGGTCGAGCAACAGCTACTAATATTCTAAAATCCAATCTTTAACTCTTTTGTTATGCTGCATTTCCTATCCCAGACTAAGTGAGGCCAATCCAGTTGACAACTCTTTGAGTTTGAGGTATCTTTGTTTGATAACCCGGTAGGATTCCCAGATCATTGGAACTTCCATTGTCCTATAAAAATATCCCAAAGTAAACATGATTAGATTAACAAGTTCTTTCAACATGTCCACCAAGTATAAGGAATTTACGAAAGGAGAGGAGCATAAGATTACTGCATACCCTTCCAAACATTTGAATTCGCAGCGCGACATTTTCTCTTTTGAATAACTCCCAAAGATAGTGTCAAGGTTCTTAGCTAATCTGGGTATCTCCATATGCGGGAGAACATTCAAAATCTTTAGGACTTGGGTGTGTTTTTTGTTTTCCTTGACAATATCTATAGTCCAAAGAAGTTTATAAAACCCGTCTACATTGTTCTGTTTCAACAACGGTGAAGATGCACCGTTCATGATTGCAAGTTTCTTTCGTCTGGAAGGACGATCACGCCAACCAGTTGCAAGCTTCATTAAAAGCGCAACCACATCCTTCCGGGTCACAATACCCTTGATTCTTACAAATGACTTCCAGAAGTCATCTTCAAAGATAACCTATCAACCACAAGAAGGAGAAACTCATAAGTAGATAATAGACAGAAACAACAAATTACACAAGCACAAGTATTGCAATGGAGTAACATATATACCTTCCATCTTTCCCCTTTGAAAATTAGAGACTTCATTCTGAGCAAATCATTAAGCTGGCCATACTCGACCAGGGAATCTATGATTACTTTAGATAACCTCTTATCGTCCTCGGCATTAAAATAACACCCTCTGCCCTTCGCGTCAACAACTATTTTCCTCCAAACACTGTTGTTTTTCATTAGAGTTTTGCCATCCCCAATAATCCAGAGGCAGTACCTACAGTGGCCCATTAACATTCATTTAGTTCAAACAAGTTGCGTCACTAGTGATTTGATCAGGGGAAACAAGCATACCTTGCCCTTGTTAGAGCGACATTCGTTCTCTGATTATTAGCAAGGAAACCAATTGAACCATAATCATTAGACCTCACAGTAGATATAATTATGACATCCTCCTCTCCACCTTGAAACCCGTCAATTGATCGAACGCTCACTGAAAAGTCGCTATGCGATGCGTATTTAAACCCAAGTTTCTTACTGATGGCTATAACTTGTGCATTATGTGGAGATATAACACCGACGCTGACCTTCTGCCCATTTGCAACTGATGCTGCAGTAGTCAGAGTAACCACAATGAGTTAACCAGTGATTAAAAAAGGAATCATGGACAGACATAGAGCACAGTAGTTATTTTGAATGAAGCCTGACAACAATGGAAGGAACGGGAAAATGAAATTTAACCTTGGAAAAGGTTTTCGATTATCTCAGAAATTACTGCAACCTCCATCATATTATTCAAACTGTGTTTATTATCGAATTCTTCCTTTCCACAAGACATATTGATAAAACTGTAAGGGCCATACATATTTCCTTGAAGCAGATCTTTCGTATAGCTTTTTTGTTGAACACTATAAGCGTCAGAAATCTGTTTGCTGTAGAACTCAGAATTCGGGAATAAGCTAATGAAAGGGTGCATTCTGTATTGTACATTGAGAAGGTGCCTCTCGTGTCCCAGTGATACCAATCTCTCGAAAAGACTTCTTCCAAATTCAGCCCCCTCAGAGATCTAGTGTACAATACAACATCAAACTATGATTAACTAATCAAAAACATTTATGAGAAATCAAGCTAACAATATGCACGAGAAGAGAGAAAATAAACCTTGCTTTGAACCATTGCAGGCAGCTGCCGTTCATCGCCTATGAGAATAGCATGTTGGACATTGGGTAGTTGAAGGGGAATTGCTGATTCACATTCTTTAAGCTGAGCAGCTTCATCAATAATCACTAATTTCGTATTCTTAATTTTACTCAACTTAGCTGAGCTTGATGTAGTGCAAAAAGTAAGACAAGCCCTCTGCAAACAAAACATTCTGATTGCACGATCATTACCAAACATCGGTATGGAAACCTTGGTAAGGGAATTTAGAATCTCAAGACACTCATTACGAGTCTTACTCAAGAAGCATAAAGAAGGGTCATTGACAGTAAATTGTATGGTTTCAGAGCCAGAGAAGATTTTCATAACTTGTTGATCAGTAAAAGAGCCATCTTGCAGCAATGAAGTAAAGTACTTAAACAACTCTAGTGCTCTAAACATATTATCCACCATTTTCACAGAAACGATTGAGGTTGGCATGTGAGTACACATACATTTTATGCAAGAACTCATTTCTTTCTCAAAGTAACGCAGTTGTTTTTTCATAAAAAGACTAATTCTTAGAGCAATGCTTAACTTTTCATCCTCAAGATCGTCTACTTGATCTTTATTAACGCAAAACAGACAGCGAGTCCGTTTCTCCGTTTTGGTATTTTTTCTGCTTTCCAAGTACTTATGGTACAATTGATAAGAGTCTTTTAGCAACGATATCATTGTTTTTATCCAACTCCCCCATTTAGAGAAACTGATAGAACACTGACTAAGTGCTTCAATACGGTTATCTAGAAACACATCTGCAAGGTCATCATGCTCATGCATCTTCAAACGATCTGTATTTCCAAGTAATAGTATATCTCCCAAACTGTAATTGCCATTTTGTAATGCATCCCTTACAATCTTCATGAGCCGCGAAGTAACTTCCACAATAGCAGTGTTAGTTGGAGCACATGTAAGCGTTTTACATTTCATCTTTAAGAGCTCAAAAAGAATGACACTAACCGTTTTTGTCTTCCCAGTCCCTGGAGGACCCCATATTATTTTGACTGAGCTTTTGTGATCACATTTACTTGTTTCAATAGAGCTTATTACTGCTTCAAGTTGTGACCCATTCAGATTAAATGTATGCAGATCATTTTCCTGAAGGCATTTCACCTTTTGAGAGCATACACCACAACTAACTTCTACCTGTTCAAAATAAGTTGGAGGGATTACCTCTGTCAGAATCTTGAATCGGTAAATTATCTCGTGCAGTAACTCTAAAGTATCATGGCAGAGCAGAAGGTGACACAGGTATTTGTGGGAAAGTACACTTGTTCATCGGGCACAAAGACATAAAGTAAATACAATCTGTAAATGAAATGAGTCATACCCGGGAATCAAAAGACACCACCTCCTTAAGAATGCTGAAGTTCCTGCCGTTTAGAGCTTCCCATATTCGAAGACTGGGTAAAAGGTTCAAAAGGAACACTGCAAAACGAGGTTCAATCATATTCACCTCACCCTTTTCTGCCATAATGGGTTTCAATGTAAGGATTTGGATCATGTTATGTTTTCGTTTAATATTTACATCCAAGACTATAGCTGGAACAAACAATCTTCGGGGGTTGTTTAAGTCCTCCAAAGATGTGGGTCTTGCATCCAACAAGGCAACTACATCATTAAAATGCGGATGATATTGACCATCAAATATAACTTGGTGCAATAGTTTTTCAGGCCGTTTATAACTTCGATCTTTCTTGACAGAAACAATTCTACATACAGGTGACTGAGATAAGTTTTCCATGCTCGCGTTCATTTCAGCATGAACTTCCTCGAGTAGAGGATACCGATAAGAATTCAAGTATTGCTCCACTGATGAGAAAGTCTTCGGGATCGTCTCCACCTGCAAAGCACACTAGTTTAGTCATAAATTATAACTAACTGAAAATGACAATGAAACTAAATAAGTAGATGTAGAATTCAGGCGACTGGTTATAAATTCAGTGAAATATCTAATTCAATGACTAGTATAATTTATTGAGGCGACGACCTATGCACCTTATCTTTGTAAAGGTGGTGGTTGAGTACATCTTGAAGAGTCCAAGATAACACAGAATTTATCAAAATCTTTCGATGTTGTATTTCTTTTCCTTTTTTATTCATCTTTTTTCTCTTCTGGTTACCATAAGAAAATGAAACACTCTGTTGTTGCTAGTGATGGCGACTACCATTTATCTGTCTGATTTCCTTTTTTAATCATCTTGCTTCTGTGACTAGCCGGTATCATTTCGGTAGTAATAACAGCATGAAATTTCTTGATTGTGTCTACAGAAACGCGCATGTATTTTGTATTTCAGGACGAGAAAGTGTGTGAGTGAATGAATGAATGAATGACTTGGGAAATGAAGCGTGAAAAAAGTTTTTTAAGTTTCTGATTCTTTGTTAGGGTCGGAATGGCGTTAGGCGCCTTCTCAAATCCTCATCGAATATATACTGCAACTCAGTGGTGGTAGTGGGTAATTAGAAAGTAGCAGCAGAGGTAGCAAAATCATCCAAGCTGCTACACTTCCAGCGTCTTGGTCTTCATCTTCGTTCGTAGAATATGAAGTTGTTGTATAGGCTAGTTGGGACGACATTGCAGAGTAACAACGCAAGGAGTGATAATTGAGGGCCCGGAAATAATGGAAAAGGAAAACCATAATCTCCAATGTAACATAAGAAAACGAAATGATGTTTTTCCTTTGCAAAAGAAAGCTGGAAGTGGTTGATAAAGTCTTTTGGAGAGAGAATCAAAAGGTGGCTTAAGACTTAAGAGTTAAGAATAAAAAAAGACTTAAAGAGCACAAGTGATTGGTTGATTTGAACGAGGTACAAAAATTGGCGACAACTTTATTCTTTGTATTTTTTTGTATTTTTTTTTTGAGGGTATTATTCTTTGTAACCAATAAGAATAAGGTGTCGGTGAGCAAAGATTCTTGACGTTCAGCAATGAAATAAAGTGTGTTCAGAAGTGGTCCCATATGAAAAGACGTTTTTGACTATACAGAGGAAGACATTCCAGTAGCGGTTTAGTCTCGCACTCCCCGACGCTGAAGAAACATAGAAACACGCCGGTTTGTGGCGCCATCTAATTTTCCTCCGTCGTTAAGGAATTTTCCTCCATCGTTAAGGAATTTGAAACGGAAATATTATTTGGATTGGATTTCTTCCATAATGGTCTCAACCAGTACCACTATTGCCAAGGTTTGAGGCAAAAAGACACTAGAAACCAACTAAGAAAGTTATCAACTCTCAAAACCCCCAACATTATTTTCCTATCCGAAACCAAAAAATATAGAAATTTTGTAGAAGATGTGATTCGTAGTCACTAATATTATAATTATACCTTTGAAAATCCAGTAGCAATAGCATGGGATAATAGTGTGAAAATAAGCATTATGTATCAAGATAAACATCAGATTAATTGTAGTATATGGAATGAGAAAACCAAATCAAATTGGCTCCTCCTCATTTGTACGTATGGTAGCCCCTATAAGGATGAGAGAAAAGATCAGTCCTGGAGTAGAATTAGAGATATGTGTTTATCTGTTTCGCTTCCTTGGCTTGTTATATGAGACCTGAACATTATCTTTTTGAAGGAGGAAAAAAGAAGGGGGGCCAAGTAAATGGGCAAACTCTTAGAAATTTCAACCCCCTGTTCAATAACTTAGGTCTATAAGACTTGGGTTTTGTAGGATTCCCCTTTACTTGGTCAAATTAACCAACAAATAGGGGATGATCTTATTGAAGAGAGATTAGACTGAGGCCTGGCTAATGGGGACTGGATCACTCTCTTTCCTAGTGCTAAAATTCGACACCTTCCCCACATTGCTCTAATCATGTTCATCTCCTTCTCTCTACTGATCCCTCCCCTCTTTCTAATCATAAGCCTTTCACGTATTTTGGTCTCTTTCAAAATGAGCAACAATGTGTTGACTTAATTCATAGAACCTTGAATCACCCAGTTCAGGGTTCTTATGCTTTCAAACTCTCTAACAGACTTACTGAAGGGCAAAAAATAAGTTAGTTTATGGAACAAAACCCCATTCGTCCCCATTCAGAAGAACATCTCTAAACTTAACTCAAATGTCTCTGAAATTATTTCCTTACTAATACTAGATTAGATGATCCTCTGTTTCTCCAAACCAAAACGGAAATCAAGAAACTTTACGACTATGTAGAGGAGATTTGGAAAATCAAAAGGAAATAGAAAGTTCATACAACTAGGAGATAAAAACACCTCTTACTTTCACCAGAATGCTATCATAAGACAAAGGAGAAAGAACATTGATGGATTGTATGATGACAAAAATAAGTGGATAGAGGGTACAACGGAAATTGCTGAGTGTCTAAATTCCCATTTTGAAACTCTATTGACTTCTCCCTGCCCTACTCTTAACTATGATATCATAAATATGATCCCCACTATGATAACTGATGAGGACAACACCAAACTCATCCAAAACCCCCGTGTGTCTGAAATTGAAAATGCTCTGTTTAGTATGCCTCCTAACTCTAGTCCAGGACCTGATGGTTTCCCGACTTGTTTCTTTCAAAAAAACTGGATTGTTGTTTGCATGGATGTAATTAAAACTGTTCAATCTTTTTTATCTAGTAGGCATATGCTAACAAAACTCAACCAAACCTTCATTTCCCTGATTCCTAAAGTTCTCCACCTAACCACTCTTGCTAAGTATCGCCCAATTAGTCTATGCAACATTTATTACAAAATTATTTCTAAGTCATAGCTAATAGGATCAATCCCCTCCTAGATAATTTGATTTCTCCCTACTAATCGGCTTTCGTGAAGCAATGGCTCATTTCTGACAACATCCTAGTTGCCCACGAGATCATTCATGCCATGAGAAAACATAAAGGGAAAACAAAGTTAATGGGGCTTGAAATTGATATATCGAAAGCTTTCGACAGAGTGGAATGACCTTTTCTAATGGATGTTTTGAAAAAGATGGGATTTTGCGAGGTTTGGTGCAATTTGGTTCAGCAATGCATCAGTACCAGCTCTTCAGCAATTCTGATTAATGGCTCTCCCTGCTCCTTCTTTAAACCCACTAGAGGTCTTAGGCAGGGAGATTTGCTTTCACCTTATCTCTTCTATCTCTGCGCGGAATCCTTTTCTAGAACTATTTTCAATGCAAAACATTTAGAGCTCATCTCTGGTACCAAAATCAACAAAAATTGCCCCTCTATCAGTCATCTACTCTTCGTAGATGACTGTCTGATTTTCACCAAAGCCATCCCTTCTCAAAGCACCAATTTACTAAAAGTGCTAGAAGATTATGGGAATACCTCAGGCCAAATGGTAAAAAAATTCAAATATGGAATTTTTTTCTCTAAAAAAGAATGAAACATGACGCTAGTCAAGATATTATTGATATTCTGAAAGTTAAGAAAATAAAGCTGGATGACAAGTACCGGATATTCATGTTTTGGGCATTTGGGCCATGGAAGTAATAGATATTCATTTTTGGGCATTTGGGCCACCACTAAGTAAGCCCCGGGAAAATGGTGCGACCGTACTTAACAATAATGCACGAACGAGCACCCAAATGCATAAACGAGCATTCAAAAATATGGAAGAACGAGGAAATATGGAGACCTATGAAAAATAGGAAAGGAAAATAATAAATAAAATAAAATAAACAAGAAGCGTGCAAGGGACCGGGGCCACCGGACGGTCATGCCGCCATGGCCAGTCCCACGCCTCTCCCTTTTATTTTTCACAATATTTTATTATTTTCCTCATCTCTTGAAAACTCCCTTGCTTGAGCAAACTTGTTTGAGAAAAACTCATACTTTTCCATATTCCTTCACATAATAAAAAAAATAGGAAGAGCGTCACGAGACCTGGCCAGTCGTCCTGTCGTGCCACGGCCATGGCCGGTCGCACGCCTCTCCAATTGCTTATTTTATTATTAGTTGTTTCTCTCATCCCTTGAGACTCCCCCGTTTGAGCAAAAAACCTAATTTTTCCATATTTCTCCAATATTGCTCAAATTTCCAAAAAGTCAAATGGTCCCATGAACGTCCGGGCTTCTCACGACAAATTTTGAAATATCATTATTTTAATATTTTAAGATATTGGTCGCACTAGCAAAATCCTACTTGCTCGATCAAGCAAAATTGAGAGTTTTAGGAAAATCCAGAATATTGCTCAAACGAGCAACAAAATACCAAAAATTCTCAGGAATGCGCATGTGAGGGTCATGGTGGCCCGTGCACCACCATGACCGGACCTGGATGGTCCTTTGGCCATCATGGCCGGACGGTCCCACGTCTCTCCATTATTATATTAATAATAATAAATTATCCAATGATCCTCGTTCAGGGGTATCTCCGCACGCTCGGACGTTCACCCACCACCATGGCCGGCTCTCATGCCCATTGATTGGTCGATATTTCTTCACCCACATTGGACGACTCTCCATCTCCAGGATCCAGAGTTCTCCAAAATTAGGGTTTCGAATTTATATTGATCCAGCAATCAATATTTTAATTTATATTTAATGTTCGGTCCTGCTACCAACATTTTTGCTCGACTGAGCAACATGGTTCGACTTCGAACAAATGACCATTCAATATTTACGTGATTCCTACTTTTCCATTCGAACATTCATTACATATTAGATCAGAAATGAACACTCTAAATGCCTCATAACTCAGCAACATCCGATTTCCTGTCAAACACTCAACATATCGGAATAGGTCAATGATCGAGCAATATCATCGGACGCGCGTGAATCTAAATTATTAACAACATCATTATTACCTCAACTGGTAAAATGATATACCACAATTCATCAAGATTCAATGTCTGTCTATTATTCTGTCACACCTTATGCTCAATCCATGATTCTCAGAGAATTCCACATTCGTTCATTATGCTCGACTCATCAAGACCAAGACTAATGTCTAGTCAAGTCAACAACTGACCAATTAAATACATGTCTGCTATGCATACTTCACATTCATGAGACATTAATCATGTCACATGGGGGGATATTCACTAGGATTTTGGTCTGGCGTCCTACGGCACGTGTGTACACCTACGATGAGACAATCAACCAAGTCTCCACACGACGTGGAACTGGTTTAACCACGATTTCCTACTTTCCAACTTTTTCACTCCAATAACCGTCACACTTATTGGGATCAATGTGTCTACTGCTCCTGCAGTATAAATAATTTCCTCAATCCACAATTGAGGAACAAGAACTTATCTCAAAACTCAGTCGAACTTATCACAATTCACTGACGTTTTCACCAAAACTTGTAGAAGTCTACAACACATTCACAATCCTTGATCATCATTGATCTCACACACACTTCTCAGCTTCCCTCCTACAGATCGACCGCCATCCCTCTTTGTGACCGAATTGACTCTGGAACGACCATTGTCTTGGTTTAGGACGGAGTCTTACAGATTGATCTCTCGAACTCAAAGCACTCCCGTGCAGTGCATCTGTTTGCTAAAGGTTTAAGCAATTTGGTCGTTCGATGAATCGCTCATCTCTCCACTTTTCCTCAAAAACTAGCGAATCGTTTTCACCCATCAACAACAACATAACAAAAAAAGCCTAAGTAGAGGACAAAGTAGCAAAGAAATTTTGGAAAATGACATGTGATTCCTAGGATTTAGTACTTCATATGGAAACTAAAAAAATAAAATCATCCCTTTTTGTGGCACTTTAGTTACTTTCATCCACCATATAAACGCAACCCATGCAACGTGTCATAATAGCCCTGAAACGAGAGAACATCTTCTAATGAACAGTAGTTTCGGTAAAGCAGTATGTGATTTTTGTTCTCTTAATTAGGAAGTTGCTACGAGGGTAATAAATAACATAGAAGAGTGGTGTAGCTCCCAGTTTCATAAAGACCATCCAGTCACTCCTTTTGGCGGCTGGGCATAAGTATGTGCAACTATATCCTGGCATATCTGGAAGACCAGATGCGACACTGTCTTCAAACACACTAAACCAAACCCTAAACACACAACCACTTTTATCCTAACCCATTTCAAATACTTCCAATTAGGTAATCAGAAAATAATTTCAACAATGTTTCGGAAACCAGGAAAACCTTTGTAACAGTTGATCCTCAGATGAATGAACCAAGTAGTAACCACTTAACCTTTATGTATCTGTCTTATTAAAGTCAGTCGACAGGGCTAACAGGTTTTGGTAAATCACTCTGGTGCAACCATCGGCAGGAGAACGTCTGGAGCAAAATTTGGAGAAAAAGAAGAAGGGTACTGCATATCATCCCTATTAACTCTGGAATAGGCAACAAAAATGAAATTCCGAAGGTTCAATCTTTTGGGAAAAAATGCCGCTCTAACTCATACTCTGCAAGGATCAACAAGAACTACAGGGTGGAAAACAAATAAAAAAGTGGATGCTCTTTTGATTATTTTTTCTTCTTCTTTTGACTATGTGAATTGTTAGGTTTCTAAACGAAACTACATCTCGGATCTCTTAAATTTGTATGTAATTGGTAGCAAGAACCAAAGTTCTCAGTTTTGGGAGGCGTCTATTGTAACACCCCGAGTTCCTTACCAGGGTCAAACCCATATGGAGATCCGAACTCGAAGCGTTACGGGTCGGAAACAGACTAAAAAGTTTTATTTTCTATAATTATTTCACTAAGCATAAGGAATTGTTTTTATACATGAATTTAATTAATTATAAAAATACATTATTCTCAACAAAATATTAAAATCAAATTACACATCAATAGTAATAACAAAAAAAACATGGTCAACAATTCATCTAACTTCTAAGTTAAAATTCCTATATTTATGATATCTGCAAAAAATGTCAATTGGGGTGAGTTGACGGCTTAATAGGCATACTTTCCCATATGAGCACAAGCGACCCGTCCCTAGTTATATCCCAACTAACACCGATATTGTTCCCACTTACCCACTGAGGAGTTTTTCCCACAACTCAATTAAGTGTATCCATCAGGCCTCGGTGTTAGGAAAGTAAAATCCATTATTTATATTCCAATCAGCCAACTACCGCCGAAATCGGGGTATTATAGCTCAGAACTTATCTAGTTAAAGAAAAAAGATTACCACTATTGCCAAATCAATCATATTAGTTATCATTTTTTTTTATTTTTTTTTATACACAAGGAACCTTTTTATTAATGGAAATTCGAGGTTACAATGAGTTTGAGATCGAAAATAAGATAATACAAAGTAAAAAGAACATACCGTAAAAGTGCAATACCGAGAATCTGACAAGAGAAATAGAAGGATTACCGAAGTAAGACAAATACAAGTATGAGTAAGATCCAATTAAATCAGAGGAAGAATGGTTTTTCTCGGAATTAAAATCCAACCATTTAGTATGTTTTTCTTTTTTAGAAAGATGTGCTCCCAAAGTATGAGTGATTTGCTCAAATCTCTTGTAACTAGTGATGAAGCTTCCGTCGCCAAAGAAATCACCGATGAAGATTCCGTCACCGGATAACTTGAAACATAAACTATGTTTTTTATTTCATTTATCAATCAATCCAAAAATGTTTTTGTTTTTAATTTATTTTCAAACATTTCTATAAATAATAAAATTACTAAGTATGTGTTCTTCTTACATGCTCTATATATTTATTTTAAATTTTAGCAATAACGTAGCATTTAATAAGAACACGCAATTGGGGGATATAAATTAATATCCCCATCCAATAGTTTATGCTAAGGGGTATTTTTTGGGGTGGAAATACGAAACCAGCCTTTAAAAAAAGTAAAAACTAAATCAAACCTAAATATTCTCCACTCCCTTTTAAATTCTAAATATTCCCCACTCCCTTTCAAATTCTCTTCTCCTTCTCTGCCGGCTCCTCACTTTGAAAATAATTTTTTGTTTTACATTCGGAAGTGATGAAGACCATGCCGGAAGTGATGAAGACCATGCCAGAAATGAATTTTGTTTACATCGCCGGCATTGTATTAGTGATGAAGACCATGCCGGAAGTAATGAAGACCATGCCGGAAGTGATGAAGACCATGCCGAAAAATGGGGCCTGTGTGCTCAATAAATAACATACAATGTCAGCGTTGTAAGTTGGGAGTACCCATTTTTTGGCATTGATTTTGTTGGCATTTTGTAAGTTGGAAGTACTCATTTTTTAACCAAATTCCTATTACCTAAAAAATTTGTCCTTGTACTCTTACCCGAGTGAAGTGATTATGATTTATACTAACCATGATCAAACTAATCTATTAACTTAGCTAATTATAATTAACCACTAAACATGATTGGTGAGGGGTAGATTAGGAATTAGTTAAAATACATGGATATGAGGTAACTCTGATTTACTATTTAAATTCCTATTTTGTCCAATTATCATATCCCCCAATTACTTTACATATTTCCCAATTGTGTGTTCTTTAATAAGGGTAGTTTTGTACATTACATCGGTCTCCTTAATATTTTAATTAACACTTTCTTTACACCTCTTCTATGTGTCGGCTTCTTATTGATTCAGGTGTAAGTTAGCAGTGGACAGTTTGTTAAATGTACGTTAGTAGTTTCTGTTTTCATTTATATCTGTTTCTGTGCTTGTCGGTTGTGACAAGAAATTAATCTTTCTTTCTGTAACTATAAATAAACTTCCCCCATTAACGAATTCCTTCTCTACCAGATAGTTACCAGATAGCTATCATGGCATCAGAGGAGACATCTCCTTACATCTCTCAGGTTATTCGATCCTTTGTTCCGTTATTCAATTCCATCTTTCTTCTTTCTTTCTGCTTTTTAATTATGTTTATGATTCACGAATTTCCACTGACACCAATAATGGAAAGCCTACTTCACAATCAATTTCAAAGGTTCCTTTAAATCAACACACTAGTTTTGTTCATCTTAAACTCAAAGAAGATAACTACATCACTTGGAAGAATTATGAAAGGAGGAGTGAATCAATCGTATTACTATTTAAAAATAATACTAATTAAAATTAATACTAAGATATCTTTGAAAGTAATATCTCAATTTATGTAGCTCATATCTATTTAAAAGTATCCAGATTTAAAAGTAATATCTATACGGTTTACCAATTGAAAATGCGGGGTACCAAAATACACCACCAACTTTTTCTTAGGCAACCTGTATGGAAAAACTTATATATAATTCCGAGAGTTCAACTTAATGAATCTCAATCAAGGAATAATATTTAGTGTTATATCTCTTTCTCTAACAATCAGAAAGTTTGCAGAGACTAGTCTGTGAACCTGATTTACGTGTGAGAGTTCTTGGACGATTCCAAAGATCAATATCCAAGAATCAATCAAGTCGTATCCAACAAACAAGGATAGATATATCTACTTTGATTGATTTATGTATAACCTGTGATATTTCAATTATAAGATAAACAATATAATGCGGAAAAAAAATAACACAAACGGTAGAAATTTTGTTAATGAAGAAATCACAAATGCAGAAACACCCAGGCCCTAGTCCAGATTGAACACCAAACTGTATTAAGCCGCTACAGACTCTAGCCTACTACAAATAACTTCAGACTGGAATGTAGTTGAGAACGAATTAAACCCTCACAGCAATTCAGCTACAGTCGCGCTATTTACGCCTCTTGAATCCCAGCAGGACTTCGCGCAATTGATTACCTTAGCTGACGTCCTTTACAACCTAAGAGTTGTTTCAACTCAATTAAATACTTTAAACTAATCTGCCTCCCATAGATAAACCTATATATATGTGATTTCGTTTATGATCGTAGATCAAGGTGAGACTAGAAATCGATAGCAATAGACAAAACTCTATCTAACCTAAAAATCTGGATTTATGCTTCCCGAAGAGAAGAGAACTTTGCGATTTCTATATATCTTGTTTGAGTGAGCAGCTCAATGGAAAAGACGAGGGTACCCAAATACACCACAATTTTTAAAATATCCACCTATAAGTCCTCTTACCAAAAGTGATTGTCTGTAGACAAATTCGAGACAATACGAGAAATCGGTATTCACACTTTGTGTGACCGTCTATGGATACGAGATCGAGACAATACAACAATCGAAGTGTGATTACTTGATAATAGGTTCGGACTTAACCAAACTCTATATGATCACTATCAAGTAAACCGGAGTTAACGTTTGTGTATTTTACTTCTAATTATAATAAACAATTATAATTGCGGAAATACAAAAGTAAAAGACACAACAAGATTTTGTTAACGAGGAAACCACAAATGCAGAAAAACCCCAGGACCTAGTCCAGAATTGAATACTCTCAGAATTAAGCCGCTATACAAAATCTAAACCAACTTCGTATAGTTGAGACCAAGCAACTAACCCTAGTTCACTTAGTTTCTTCAGTATCCCTGCGCTTCCGACATTCAATAAGTGCACGCACTGGAACAATTCCTTTGGATCGTATTCCAAACAGTAAAGGAACAACAAATCTGTTTGGTAACAACTCTATTTATTCTTTAAGATAAGATATCTCAAGTCATATGCAAAGGCTCTTCCATTTAAACTAATAAACTCCTTTGCCTGGTTAGATCAATCCAATCTCTATTACCTAAGTAATAATATTCGGATTTGTAACAATCAAAATAAATCTCAAGAGAACTATTAGGTGTTACCGATCTAACGCAACTAATCAATCGAATAAATCCGATTTAGTTGGATCCCATCCGATCAAGGTTTGTACAACACAAAGATATGAGAAACCAATAAGAAATCTTTTTTGTCTTCAAATCTTATTTTATCTTCAATTAAACCTGCACAACACCACTTGAATCTCTTGCGATCAATCACACACAGAACGGAGTCTGTTAACAATGGATTATCACAAGATGTCTTTAGATCTACAAACAGTTCTGAAGATCCCGTCGACACTTCGATCTAGTTTGAGTGAATCTTATATCAGAAGAGAAGATTCTCAAGAATAAACAAACTAGGTGCAATCAAAGTTCAACAACCGTTAGTCAATCAAATCAAATCGAAAACTAATAACACTGTAATTATCTAGTTTCCCACCAACGATACTCGTAGAGCTTCTTGATTCCACAAAAGTCTTTATACGAGCGGTCGTAAGAGATTTTTCCTAATTAGGGTACTTTCCTCTCCGGATAGACGACTCCACCAGAAACAACAAAAAGATGAAGTTTGCCTGGCTCTTAGGATAGTTTGCTAGAAATGCAAACTTGGGTATTTATAGACCAAGGATGTTTGGACACCAAGGAATTTCCAAAACCGAAAGTATTCTCAAGATATGCAATAAATTCCCATACGGTTTTCATAATTCAAGGAAATACTTTGTCCAATATTTTCCGAAATCTCTCAATAGAAAATCTCCAATTGGTAAATGCACATTACTAATTTTTATTCTCTAGAGATATGCATTTAATTGTTTGTAATTAAAGCATATAAAACTAACAAACTTAATTAAAAGATTCTTAATTTATTTCGTACCTGGATCTCCTTGAGTAATAAGGAATATCTTTGAACAATAAAAGATAAGAGTTACTGATCGTGTTCAAAGTATGTTGACATCTTTTCTTTGTAAATCCTCTTTCATATTTACAATCTTGGAATCGATTATACCACACTTCCAAACAAGTTTAGAATTGGTTAATCTGTATTCCAAGACAACTACGGGTTCACGGTTCTACCAATCACAGGGATCGGTTATACCTTAATATGGAACACTTGTGCTCGGTCACACAAGTTACCAGGACCGGTTACATCAGTTACCAGGATCGGTTACATAAATTACCAGGACCTGTTACCATATACTCATAGTATTGCTTGTGATCGGTTACACCAGTCACTAGGATCGGTTACACCAATTACTAGGACCGGTTACACCAATTACAAGGATCGATTACACAACTCTTTTGTGATCGGTCACACCAATTACTAGGATCGGTCACACCAATTACAAATATCGATCATACCATCTCAGGTGATTACTTAGGATCGGTTACACTAATTAAACAAAACTATTCATACCAAATCATAAGTCGGGCATTGTGATTAGTTATACCAAGATACATAACAAAGTTACGATCGGTTCTACCATCTCACACATATTGGTAATCCAAATATTTGCAATGAATAACAATACCAAGAAACCTAGCGATTTACCTTTCGATTCATAAAACAAGTTCATGAATGTACTTCCTTTAAACAAATGTAAAACATTGTTTCCTAGGTTGAAATCTTCACCTTTACCCATACACATAATCACAACAGCATTCATAAGATTATGTCGGTGTCATATCTATGAAGTTAAAAATATAAGAGTTATACTTCATAGTCTAATTCCTTAATACTATGATCATGTCTCACTACTAGAGTAAAAAATTCATTCACAGCTTCGCAGTTATGTTTTCAATATAGCACGACTTGAAAGATACGTTAGGAATGAAACAATTCAAGTCAATATTACTAACCTCAAAAGGAAGGATGATGTCGTTGTTGTAGATCGTTACTTCTTCACGTTCTTCAGGTCTTCGAGTAATACTTGTATGTCTCAATATTCCTAGACTTTCTAGTCTAACCTATACGAAGTTGTATCTAGTATATAATCAACCGATTCTTAGATAAGTTTTGATTCACTAAAATATGACAACCAAACTTGACATACCAACGTTTGGTGGGTTCAACCGAGCTATGCTCTAACAATTTCCCCCTTTGTCTATTTTAGTGACAAAACTCTTAATACATATGGATAGACAAATTACAAGAATTCATTATACATACGCTTGATTCCAAGTTTCAACAGCACAATAACCTGCATATATTCAATCAATAAATGCCGTTGTTGACATCTGAATAACAAAGCTTATACTCCCCCTAAAGGTAAGATAGGTAGATATTCAATCCGAACATCTTTGTTATTCCACTTTTGTAGTCCAAATAACTACGCAACAATATGATATGTTTCTCCCCTTAGTCAATGCTTTACTCTTCCGTTAGATATAACGTTTAAGCACAATTGTCCTTTCCTTAGTGATTGCAAATCACTTGTTTACTCCATATATTTCTCCCCCTTTTGTCACAAAATGACAAAGGTTCAAGCAAATACAAGTCAAACCGAAAGGATCTTACAAATCTAAAAGACTTGTACACAACCTATAAGAGTTAAGCATGAAGGTTTCACATACCACTTTAGATAACCAATACTAAAACCGAAACTACAAGTAATTTAGTTTTAATATGTTATCAAGGAAAACTATTTCCCGAAGCAATTTTCCCTAATAGTTTAACAAATCGACTAAGAAACTTAATTCCCTTGTTAAACCGGTTGCGCATGTACAACCGCTTGTTTCGATAAGACCAAAATAAAGATCAGAATTAACTTTATTTCTCTCATCGGGTTCTAATTATTCAGACAATAACTTAGACCTTTCTCTTTAGACAAGACAAGCACAAGGTTAGTTGACTAGTATTTCTTGTCAAGGCATTCGATTAGACTTGAATAACCGATTCCTTGAATTTGATAAGTCTAACTAAGATCAGAATTAACTTAGTTTCTCTTATCCGGAATCGAAATGGACTAAACAAATGATCCCGTATTTTGTTAAGCCATAAACAATACATACAAACCAAAATAAATTGGCTTGCACAATTATTTTCTTAACCGGGAGCAATTGTATCAAACATAGACATTATAGCACCGCAATTGCACCCAATATCGTTAAGCAAAAACACTTGAAACCAAACAATAAAGAAGATATCAAACAATAAGTCAAATGAACTGACACAGTTTTTCTTAACCGGAAACAATTGAATCACACACACACACACATCTATTCACAATATAATGGAATATATCAATTGTACCGAAATTTTGTTATGCAAAAGCAAAATATATTCAATATAAGCAGACTTTTCTTAAACAGGAAAACGATTAACTAACAAATTTGTTACCTCAGATTCCGCATCCTCTTCTCCCTAGAAAGATATATCATTAAGCGCAAGTTCAAGTTAGAACTCTCCCCCAGTATGTTGTCATCCTCTCGCAAGAAAAAAAGAACAACAACGAGAGCAACCTTTACCAGAGAAAGGTTGAATCGGTTTTAACTAATGCGTGCCAATAGCAAAAGTTAAAAACCCGAAACACATATGTTTTATGCTAAACACAACTCATGTAAACACAAATTGATTCAACATATTGTGACTTTTCACATATGAGTTTCAACCGGAACACCTTATGATCCTTTTATAAAGCCTACCAACATGGGCTAGAACTTAATCCCGCTAAATCAAAAAGCCACACAAACCATAAGGGTTCACAACATGTGAGATCGAATATTAAGGTTATGAAAAACTGAAATCAGACATCTCATAAACCGAAAACACATGGCAAAAATATAGACATTCAAGCACAGGCTATGTAATCGGAAACTATCACAAGAAAAATTATATTCATAAATAATTGATAGTTTTATTCAAAAATAGACCTTATACAATAATCGAAATAAATCAAAAATTGTTGTCTATTTTCTTGGATATAAGACTCTAATATTATTCCTTTAGAGTTTTCTCGGTTGATTTTGGAGTCAGATCAGAAGATCTTGCAGGATTCCAATCATCTTTTATGATTACTAATCTTGATTCAAGACTAATAACATTGTCATTGACTTCCTTCACTTCCTTTCGCAAATCCTTTTCCATGTTCCTTCACATAAGATTAGATCTAATTTTAGTGAATGATTCTTGAGAAGATTATCATTAAGAGAGGAAATCTCTTCATTAGGAACATCTTGATGAAGTTTTGGAGATGAGTCTTAGTCACCATCTGAGGATTCAAGACGAAGTTTCTTATTAGGAAACAAGATAGTCCAGACTTTTTCAACTTTGCGAGAGTTGCAGCTAGAGGTAGACATACTGTTAGATCTCTATAAAATGAAATGTAAAGCCTTTCCTCTTATAAATAAGATAAGTTTTTCTCACAATCTTTTAGAAGATTATTTCATTTAATTACCTTAACCGAAAATTTATTTTGAAATATTTTTATTAAAATATTTACATACATATCCTTACTATTTACTTTTTGAGGGTAAATAATAAGGATTCATGTTTATGATAACCAAGTTAGGTTATCAATTTTCGGTTGTTGAATTTTCTTCCTTTAGAAATTTAAACATCCTTACGGATTTGAGAACCTTTTATTTTTGAACAGTTATGTTCGTTTCTCAAATTTGAGATAAGATCTTGATATCTAAAAATCACATTATTCAAATTCCCAAGTTGATTCTCTGACGTGATTTTTGATATTGACTTAGATCTTGGTTTTTTTGATCAACAGAGTTTCTCTCTTTGTGTGATACTAGGACAGTTGATGTCAAGGATGAGTTTAGATACTTGTTCTTTCTCGGAACATTGAGAGAGTTCGATTTTCACAAGACGCTTGTTAAGTCTTTCTTTGTCATTCAGATAACTTAGTCTGATCTGATCAAGCGATGATTTTATTCCTTTGATTTCAGATTCAAGAAACCGAGTTCTTTTATCTTCAAAAGGAAATTCTTGTTGAAAAAACTTAGGAGTGAACTCTTCTTGAGTATCTATTATTGAAAGTATTTCTGAATCATAGACTTATGCAATGGTTACAACATGGTCCATCATACAGTCTTGATTATCCTCGTTAAGGAAATAATCAAGTGTGGCAGTATATGCAGTTCTCTTCCACTGACTATCCTTAGTTGGACAATCTGGAGAAATATGACCAAAACCTCTACATTTGTAGCATTGAGGAATAATATCATTGTCATCCCATGTATCTTCACTTTTAGGCGTATAAATATGATTTCTTTTCGATACAGGGAGATCCCTTTTTCAGTGTCTCAACAATTTCTTGAATCGTTGAGTAATAAGAGACAAAGTGATGATTTAATTCAGTCTCATCTTCATCATCTAGATCTTCATGATCTTGGGAGTTTTCCGGATACTGAGTTGGTGGATTTTTAATGGCTTTGTAAGCCAAATTATCTTTCTATTTTGACAAGTACTGCTGATCAAATATCTTTAATTTTCCTACAAGAGAACTTCTTGATAAGGAAGAAAGATCGTTAGCTTCGATGATTGCATGCTTCTTAGATTCGTATCTAGATGGCAACGATCTGAGAATTTTGCACACTATATCTTTTTTCAGAAATAGTCTTTCCAAGAGAGAAATAAGCATTAACTATCTCAGAGAGTTTAATATGAAACTCTTCAAAAGTATCGTTGTCATCCATTCGAAGGTTTTCCCAATCAGAAGTGAGAGTTTGAAGTCTAGCTTCTTTTTATGATGTGTTACCTTCGAAAATGATCTGAAGATTATCCCAAGCTTCATTTGAAGTTTGGCATGTTGATACATGATGTTGTAGATCATGGATTACAGCATGTATAATAGCATTCAAACCATCTGAATTCTGCTTTGCAAAAGCCTTTTTTTCGTTTGAATAATCCACTAAGCGTTTGAACTCAGTTTTCAAATTTTCTACTTTCGGGCGATTATAACCATCGATGACTAATATCCAAGTATTAAAGTCTCGTGATTGAAGAAAAGATCTCATAGCAGATTTCCACCATAGATAGTTTGTTCCGTCAAATCATGGCGGTACGTTAATAGAAATCAATTCATGTGAACTCGAGTTCATTTCTTATAGGTTGGATCGCACCAAACACAGATTGTTAGATCTTTTCGTGTTTGCCTGCTCTGATACCAATTGAAAATACAAGGGTACCCAAATACACCACAATCTTTAAAATATCCACCTATAAGTCCTCTTACCGAAAATGATTGTCTATGGACAAAGTCGAGATAATACGAGAAATCGGTATTCACACTTTGTGTGATCGTCTATGGATAAGAGGTCGAGACAATACAACAATAAAAGTGTGATTACTTGATAATAGGTTCGGACTTAACCAAACTCTATAGGATCACTATAAAGTAAAGCGGGGTTAACATTTGTGTATTTTACTTCTTATTATAATAAACAATTATAATTGCGGAAATAAAAAAGTAAAAGACATAGCAAGATTTTGTTAACGAGGAAACCGCAAATCAAGAAAAACCCCGGGACCTAGTCCAGAATTGAATACTCTCAGAATTAAGCCGTTATACAAAATCTAAACCAACTTCGTATAGTTGAGACCAAGCAACTAACCCTAGTTCACTTAGTTTCTTCAGTATCCCTGCGCTTCTGACATTCAATAAGTGCACACACTAGGACAATTCCTTTGGATCGTATTCCAAACAGTAAAGAAAAAACAAATCTGTTTGGTAGCAACTCTATTGATTCTTTAAGATAAGATATCTCAAGTCATATGCAAAGGCTCTTCCATTTAAACTAATAAACTCATCTATCACTCAAAAGTCTATCTACTCTATCTCCTATTTGAGATAAAAGTCGTATAGCTATATAGACTTCGATTATACACATTTGATATTTTGAGTTGAGTTTAACTCGCTTACATATTTCTCGAAATATGTGTTGGTAAGCTTTCGCTTTAACCAAGTTCATCTTATATTCTTGACGAAAGTCAGAAGATGATCATGTGAAAATCGCCTGGTAATATCTTACATGATTTGTGTGAGACAGTCATTTGACATAGACTCTGAATGTTTCGTATTGATCATTCGATCACTTGAAAATTGCTTTGAAGCTGATAGTTTGTGTGAGACAGCTATTGCCGTCTTATAAGAATGTTTCAATCATTGAAATGGGAGTTTAGAATAATTAACCATGATTGGATATAGCACAGTATGCGTACTTGTATGCTAACTGTTGCAAGTTATTTCAAGTCCGGGGACCATAGTATGCATACTCGTATGCGTACTGGTCGATTTAATGAAAGTTCGGGAACTTAGTATGCATACCCGTATGCGTACTGGTGTAAAGTTCATGTCCGGAAATTCAAATGAGTTTGGAAGGTATGCGTACCCGTTCACATACTGGCGAACCCAAACTTAGTCCGGCCACTTAGGTATGCGTACCCGTTTGCATACTTGAGTAGGTTATGTTCTAAAATCGGTTTGTTCATGAACTAATACATTTGTATAATTAGGAATGCAAACTTTTGCAAACCGTGGCTATAATGTTCATGAATTGATTCTAGTGAATCAAAATCGATTTTGCTTCAATTGTGTCTTGTATACTTCTATGAGAATATAAACAATTGAACAACTCTAGAACTAGTTTCATTTGAGTCATTTGAACTAGTTATGGTTAAGATGAATAAGGTTGATATGAAACTGTTCATATGGATAACTTCGGTTAACTATTGTTGAGCAAATAAGGTGTACACGTTTAGGTACGGTACCCATATCTAAATGAAGTCACTTTTCATTTGTGTGTAAAAGCTAAGTTCGATCTAACAGTTGAAAGATATTAGCTTGAGTCTAATCAGGTTTTCATCTAATGGTGAATATTGAATGCTTTGTTACCAAAGTAACATTGATTGCAAACCCTGATTTGAAGACTATATAAGGGAGAACTCTAGCAACTGGGAAACCTAATCCCCACACCTCCTATGTGATACTAGTTGCAACTAGAGTCGATTCTCCTTTAACCTTATATTTTTTTCCAAAACCCTGTAGGTTAACGACTTGAAGATTTCATTGGGATTGTGAAGCCAGACCCAACTATTTTCTCTGTAGTTGCGTGTTCTGATCTTGATGTTTTCTATCGTGATTGAGTACTATTTTCTTTAAGATTTGCTCGAGATTTAATCTCCGATAGGCAAGATAAAAAGTAGTCACAAACATCTTCGTCTCATCGTTTGTGATTCCATAATATCTTGTTTCGCTACCATACGATTAAGATTATTGTGAGGTGATTGATATTACTAGGCTGTTCTTCGGGAATATAAGTCCGGTGTATCAATTGGTTCCTGTTCACCTTGATTTATCAAAAGACAAAACAAAACTTCCAGGTATTTCTGTGGGAGACAGATTTATCTATTCAATAGACTTTTCTGTGTGAGACAGATCAGTTTATCAAGTCTTCGACTTTGGGTCGTAGCAACTCTTAGTTGTGGGTGAGATCAGCTAAGGGAATCAGGTGCATAGAGTCCTGCTGGGATTCAGATACTTAAGGAGCGAAACTATGCCTTGATAAGTGTGAGATTGATTATGGCTCAACTACATTCCAGTCCGAAGTTAAATTGTAGTAAGCTAGTGTATGTAGCGGACTAATACAGTGTGGTGTTCAAATATGGACTAGGTCCCGGGGTTTTTCTGCATTTGCGGTTTCCTCGTTAACAAAATTTCTGGTGTCTGTGTTATTTCTTTTCCGCATTATATTTTCTATATAATTTAAATATCACAGGTTGTGCGTAAGTTCAATCAATTAGATAATCCAACCTTTGGTTGTTTATATAAATTGATTGACACTTGAACATTGGTCTTTGGTACCGTTCAAGTTGTTTCTTATAATAATCAAGCTCACGGATTTCTATCTGTTTGATTGGATGATTACATTAAGAAACAGAGATATAACTCTTGGATATATTTCTTGATTGAGCTCGCTTTATTAGTTGGTGCTCTCAGAATTATATTGGAGTTTTTCCATACAGATTGCCTAAACGAAATATTGGGTGTGGTTGTTAGACCCCCTCTTTTTCAGACACCAAGGAATTTCCAAAGCCGAAAATATTCTCAAGATATGCAATGAATGGCCAAATTCGGTTTTTCATAATTCCAGGAAATGCTTTGTCCAATATTTTCCGAAATCTCTCAATAGAAAATCTCCAATAAGTAAATGCACATTACTAATTTTTATTCTCTAGAGATATGCATTTAATTGCTGGTAATTAAAGCATATAAAACTAACAACCTTAATTAAAAGATTCTTAATTTATTTCAGACCGGGATCTCCTTGAGTAATAAGGAATATCTTTGAATAATAAAAGATAAGAGTTACTGATCATGTTCAAAGTATGTTGACATCTTTTCTTTGTAAATCCTCTTTCATATTTACAATCTTGGAATCGATTATACCACACTTCCAAACAAGTTTAGAATTGGTTCATCTGTATTCCAAGACAACTATGGGTTCATGGTTCTACCAATCACATGGATCGATTATACCTTAATATGGAACACTTGTGATCGGTCATACAAGTTACCAGGACTGGTTACATCAGTTACCAGGATCGGTTACATAAATTACCAGGACCGGTTACCATATACCCATGGTATTGCTTGTGATCGGTTACACCAGTCACTAGGATCGGTTACATTAATTACTAGGACCGGTTACACCAATTACAAGGATCGATTACACAACTCTTTTGTGATCGGTCACACCAATTACTAGGATCGGTCACACCAATTACAAATATCGATCATACCATCTCAGGTGATTACTTAGGATCGGTTACACTAATTAAACAAAACTAGACATACCAAATCATAAGTCAGGCATTGTGATTAGTTATACCAAGATACATAACAAAGTTACGATCGGTTTTACCATCTCACACATATTGGTAATCCAAAGATTTGTAAAGAATAATAATACCAATAAGCCTAGCGATTTCCCTTTCGATTCATAAAACAAGTTCATGGATGTACTTCCTTTAATCAAATGTAAAACATTGTTTCCTAGGATGAAATCCTCACCTTTACCCATACACATAATCACAACAGGATTCATAAGATTATGTCGATGTCATATATACGAAGTTCAAAAGATAAGCGTTATACTTCGTAATATAATTCCTTAATACTATGATCATATGGTCATGTCTCACTACTAGAGTAAAATATTCATTTAAAGCTTTGCAGTTATGTTTTCAATATAGCACGACTTGAAAGATACGTTAGGAATGAACAGTTCAAGTCAATATTACTAACCTCAAGAGGAAGGATGATGTCGTCGTTGTAGCTCATTACTTCTTCACGTTCTTCAGGTCTTCGAGTAATACTTGTATGTCTCAATATTCCTAGGATTTCTTGTCTAACCTATACGAAGTTGTCTCTAGTATATAATCAAGCGAATCTTAGATGAGTTTTGATTCACTAAAATATGACAACCAAACTTGACATACCAACGCTTGTTTGTTTTCACCGAGCCATGCTCTAACATCAACCATCAAAACAAGATCAGGATACTCGAACTATCAAGATAAAGATAGTTGGACCTGGCTTCACGAATCCCTAGGTGAAGTCTTTTTAGTCGCTAAACCCTATAAGGGTTTAAGGGAGAGGACGACTCTAGTTTACCACTAGGACACACAAAGATAGCTCGGTTGAACCCACCAAGCGTTGGTATGTCAAGTTTGGTTGTCATATTTTAGTGTGTCAAAACTCATCTAAGAGTCGCTTGATTATGTACTAGAGACAACTTCGTTTAGGTTAGACTAAAAAGTTTAGGAATGTTGAGAGAGACAAGTATTACTCGAAGACCTGAAGTATGTGAAGAAGTAACGAGCTACAACGACGACATCATCTTTCTCTTGAGGTTAGAAATATTGACTTGAACTGTTTCATTCCTAACGTATCTTTCAAGTCGTGCTATATTGAAAACATAACTGCGAAGCTGTGTATTGGATATATTAATATAGTAGTGAGACATGATCACATGATCATAGTATTAGGGAATTAGACGACGAAGTATAACGCTTATCTTTTGAACTTCGTAGATATGACATCGACATAATCTTATGAATGCTATTATGATTATGTGAACGGGTAATGGTGAAGATTTCATCCAAGGAAACAATGTTTTACATTTGTTTAAAGGAAGTACATTCATGAACTTGTTTTATGAATCGAAAGGGAAATCGCTAGGCTTATTGGTACGACTATTCATTGCAAATCTTTGGATTACCAATATGTGTGAGATGGTAGAACCGATCATAACTTTGTTATGTATCTTGGTATAAATAATCACAATGCCTGACTTATGATTTGGTATGACTAGTTTTGATTAATTAGTGTAACCGATCCTAAGTAATCACCTGAGATAGTATGATCGATATTTGTAATTGGTGTGGCCGATCCTAGTAATTGGTGTGACCGATCACAGAGAGTTGTGTAATCGATCCTTGTAATTGGTATAACCGGTCCTAGTAATTGGTATAACCGATCATGGTAATTGGTTTTACCGATCCTAGTGACTGGTGTGACCGATCACAAGCAATACCATGAGTATATGGTAACCAAACCTAATAATTGATGTAACTTATCCTGGTAATTGATGTAACTGATCCTGGTAATTGATGTAACCGGTCTTGGTAACTTGTGTGACCAATCATAAGTGTTTCCTTATTAGGGTATAACCGATCCTAGTGATTGGTAGAACCGATTGAACCCATGGATGCGATTTGATATTTGATCAATCAGATAGTAGTCTTATAATACAGGTGAATCAATTTCTAAACTTTGTTGGAAGTGTGGTAAAACTGATTCCAAGAATGTAAATATGAAAGATGATTTACAGAGAAAAGATGTCAACATACTTTGAACACGGACAGTAAGTCTTATCATTTATGGTTCAAAGATATTCCTTAGTACTCAAGGAGATCCTGTACCGAAATAAATTAAGAATCTTTTAATTAAGGTTTTTAGTTATATATGTTTTTAATTACCAGCAATTAAATGCATATCTCTAGAGAATAAAAATTAGTAATGTGCATTTACTAATTGGAGATTTTCTATTGAGAGATTTCGGAAAATATTGGACAAGCATTTACTGGAATTATGAAAAACTGAATCTGGCCATTCATTGAATATCTTGAGAATATTTTCGGTTTTGGAAATTACTTGGTCTATAAATACCTAAGTTTGCATTTCTATCAAACTATCCTAAGAGCTAGGCAAACTTCATATTTTTGTTTTTTCTGGTGGAGCCGTCTATTCGTAGAGGAAAGTACCCTAATTAGGCAAAATCTCTTACGACCGCTCGTTTAAAGACTTCTCTGGGATCAAGAAGCTCTGCGAGTACCGTTGGTGGGAAACTAAATAATTGTAGTGTTATTAGTTTTCGATTGATTTGATTGATTAACGGTTGTTGAAACTTTGATTGCATCTAGTTTGTTTATTCTTGAGAATCTTCTCTTTTGATATAAGATTCACTCAAACAAGATCGAAGTATCGACGGGATCTTTAGAACTGTTTGTAGATATAAAGACATCTTGTGATAATCCATTGTTAACAGACTTCGCTCTTTGTGTGATTGATCACAAGATATTCTAGTGGTGTTGTGCAGGTTATAATTGAAGATTAAAGAAGATTTGAAGACGAATAAGATTTCTTATTGGTTTCTCATATCTTTGTGTTGCACAAACCTTGATCGGTTGGGATCCAACTAGATTCGGATTTATTCGATTGATAGTTGCGTGAGATCGGCATTCACAATATATCTCTTCGAGATTTATTTGGATTGAGTGCGAATCTAAACTTGACTACTTTTATAGTTATTGGATAGATTGATCTAACCAGGAAAAGGAGTTCATTATCTTAAACGGAAGAACCTTTGCATATGACTTGAGATATCTTATCTTAAAGAATCAATAGAGTTGTTACCAAACAGATTTGTTCTTTCTTTACTGTTTGGAATACGATCAAAAGGAATTGTTCCAGTACGTGCACTCATCGAAGTCGAAAGTGCAGGGATACTGAGGAAACTAAGTGAACTAGGGGTAGTTGCTTGGTCTCAACTATACGAAGTTGGTTTAGATTTTGTATAGCGGCTTAATTCTGAGAGTATTCAATTCTGGACTAGGTCCCGAGGTTTTTCTACATTTGCGGTTTCCTCGTTAACAAAATCTTGATGTGTCTTTTACTTTTCTATTTCCGCAATTATAATTGTTTATTATAATTAGAAGTTAAATACACAAACGTTAACTCCGTACATACTTGATAGTGGTCCTATAGAGTTTGGTTAAGACCGAACCTATTATCAAGTATCATACTTCGTTGTTGTATTGTCTCGAACTTGTATCCATAGTCAATCACACAAGTTATCTTGTTGTCGTATTGTCTTGATCTTGTATCCATAGACGATCTCACGAAGTGTGAACCAATTTGTAGTATTGTCTCGACTTTGTCCATAGACAATCACTTTTGGTAAGAGGACTTATAGGTGTATAAATAAAAGATTGTGGTGTATTTGGGTATTGATGTAATTTTAAATAGTGGTAAGAATGAGGTTCGTAAGACTTGTGAAAGCAATTGAATTTAGATTTATTTAAACTAGAAGTAGAGAAAATTTTAATCCAAATTTGTTTTTTTTTTAAAGTGAAAATAACCAAGACACTAGATTCCACTATTACACATGAATAAATGATGATAAAGATTCCAAAACTCTAATTATTTTTAAAATCTCTTTTTCTTAATTCACAAATTATCAAGCATATTCTCAAACATTAATTGTATCCCTTAAGCATAGATTATCTAATCAAAGCATAACCTATCTAATTGAATCACAACTAATTAGGAAAAATTATGCAAACAATTAAAATTCTACAAAGTAGTGATTGAGTGAATTATAAAATACAAATTAGAGAAAAATAGAATAGTTACCAATTATTCATGCATAAATAGCTTCCTCCGTGCCTTGATTACGTGAGAATTAGATCATCATTATCATGGAAACATGCTCAAAATTCATCTTTATTAATGCTCAAAAATGGTTCACAAATGATGAAATAGGAGAAAAATTGATAAAAACCGGGTTTGTAACACTTTTGTTCGTTACAAACCGAGCTGTTACAGAGAACGATAAAAATGGAGTGTTGTTGACACTGTTGCAATACGACCCACAAACAGTTGTCGTTGTCACTGTTGAAAAACGACGTTCTGCGTGCGTCCAATGTTCTTCGTGTTCTTCACAGCAGCAGAAAATGGAGTTTTTCTGCCACTTGATTTCTCGACTCTCTGGTTCTTCCTAACTGCTCCCAACTCTATCCATCCCACAGTGAGACCCCAAACAACCTATTTATATCAATCAACACGTAAAAATCTCGCTAATAAATCCAAAATATTTTCTTTTACTCGGGGATGATATTTACGTGATTCTTCCCCTGTTTATCTCCTCTACGCATCTGTTTGATCTCCACACACTTCTTGCACGCTGAAAATATGTTAAACTCGCTCTAATCTCCACAAAATCTTCCACAAAATCTTCTCAACACGTGATATTCTCGTTTCTCCCTGTTTTCTTCTTGTGGATTAATCAGCCAAATTCGGTCGAAACAGACACCCATAACAGCTTTCTATGGTCATATCACGTCTACCCATTAAGTTTCAGGGATTGAATCTCACTAAATCACGTCCAAAAATCGATCGAAAATTTTACAGAGAAATAAGTTTATTTTCCCGCCAAAAATCTTCTTTTGAATTTGAGAAGAACATGTCCTCCCCCTAATCCTGCACGGGTGTCCCTTTAGCACTTGTCTTATGGGGTGCAAATAGTAATTTTTGGGCGTAGACAGTATTTTTTTCGGGGTTCCTCCGACACATTTTTGGGGTGCTTCCGGTGCATTTCTGGGGTGTCTTTAGTTCTCTATCCTGGGGTGTAAAACACCACTTTTCGAGCCAATTTCGCCGCAAGAGCTTATTTCTCTAAAAATACCTACAAAGACATAAAATAACAAAATAAATACAAAATCGAACACTAACAATATATACAATTGAGACATATTAGACACAATAATGCGTCTATCAGGTATCCTCGTCTTTTTAATTGGTATCAGAGCGGGCAAACATAAAAAGATATAACAATCTGTGTTTGGTGTGATCCAACCTATAAGAATTGAATCTAATGGTTGATTCAGTTGATGTTTTATCAAGATTTGATGACTCAAAATTGTTTGAAGAAATTACAAACAATGAAATTTTTGAGTCTCTACGATCCAAAGAAATTTGGTCTGTATAAGAGTGTCAATAATATCTCAGACTCACTGAAGATCCTAAAGACAAAATGAGTCGAAAACTCATCGAGTTCGCTGAAATTGAAAAAGAAATTAGTGATCTATCTTTAGAACTTGAACTCTACGAGTTAAAGTAAGAGGAGTCTTTTAAATAGACCTTTAAAATTCTCAGTGATAGTCAGCAATTGCAAGATGATGTGGATAATTTTCTTTTGGAACTTGAATCTATAAAACAAGCCCCTAAAGAACCAATGTCTGAAAGAAGTCAATATCTACATGACTACTGCATGAATTTTTCTCTTGATAACATTAATTTGGATTCTTGTCCAAATACAATCTGTATAAACAAGGATGCATCATATACAGATACGGTTTCTGGAGAAAAACATATGGGTAACAATGATGAACTATCCAAAACTCTAATTGGATATACAACATACTCCAAGCCCATGAGTTGTTTCGAATATGGGCTAACCAGTCCTCTGAAGAATGGGTTCCGGATCCATGGTTTGACTCTAGAACCGATCCATGTGAAACCGAATCAGAACTGACACATAGTTCGGTGATAATAACGAATAGTGAAAAATATTCTCTTATTATCTCTTCATCGAACAGTCCGATAGAAAGAGAGAAAGATGGTTCAAAATCAAAAAAACAAGAGTTTTGATTCTCTCTTGATTTCGAAACAAAAATTTGTTTCTATCCCACTCAATCTTCAAAGAGTACTTACGGTTTTCATCTACTTCACTTCGAATGGTGTAGTTCGACTATCAACAGACAATTCCGATTGTAAGTTTCTCCTACTCTTGTTCGAATTTATATGTTCTTACATAAAGTCTAGCAACATGCATAATAGGAATTTCGCTAGAGGAGAAGGTTCGAATCAAACCCATAGAAGAGATACACCAATTTTCACTTTCTCTGATGAAACAATTGATTTTCTGTCAACTATGATTTTCGATATCAACTCTGAACTTTACTTTATCAATCAAGATTGTTTTGATAAATATGTTTCACTACATGATAAGAAGATTATTGTTGAGAAGAAATTTGTGCATGTTTATCTTCCGGAATATGTAAGTCTGTATCGCAGCCGTGACGACTGGGGTGACATTCACACCGGTAACTATACTGGCTCTCCTAGTCTTGTCAGAGAATTTTATGGTAATATGTATGCTATGGGTGCTCAAAGATATAAGTTTTACACTATGATCCGAAGACGATGCTTTGAAGTAAATAGAAATGTTATTGCCTATCTCCTTGGTTGCAATCCTGGAAATGCATTTCTTCCTCGAAGTAATGATTTCAACAAAGAGCATATTGCAGAGGTTCTTGGTGGAAAAAGCTAGAGAGGGAACAACCTTTGTATTAGTGATATTCCAGAACATCTCAAGTTCTTTGGAAAACTTGTTGTACCTAATAGCGAAATGCACAAAGTGATGTGGAGTCATGACATGACAAAAGTAATCTATCACATGGAAATATGTACTCCTAACTTTGATTTTTGTGGTTTTATTATCAGGAAGATGATAAGAATCTGGAATAGTGGCAAAAGCATGGGCTTTCCGTGTCTTATCACTAGAAATTGCAGTGTCTTTGAAATTGGTGCCAATGATTCTCAAAGACTTGTACCAAAACTACATAATCGTTCTATCATCAATAGAATGAGAGGACAAAGTCATGCTGGAATAAACACAAGTGCTGCTCATAGTACTCCTATGCAAGATTTTGATCTTGAAACCTTTTATCGAAGGCTTAGTAGGAGGAATGACTGTCTAGAGCATCAAGTTAATTTTGCTTCAAACAAGTTTCCAGAACTTGTTGTAGATCTTACAAAGATTGCTTAGGATTAGGCTTGCAATAAACCGCACCGAACCGCAAAACCGAGCCGAAACCATTAGAACCGGACCGTAACCGCACCGAACCGTTAATCCAATGGTCGGTCACGGTTTGAATTTTCATAACCGTTAGATCTTCGGATCGGTCAACGGTTTTACCATTAAAACCGACCGAACCAAACTGTATAAACCGAATAATACTGACTCTAGATTTAGTATTATCCTGATCAATCCTAGCCGTCTACAACTATACCCTATAGTTTTAACCCTAAATCTAAACTCCTCATTCTCATTTTTTTCATTTCTTCTTTCCATCTCGCGTCTGTTTTAGCAGTCGCCTCCACCGCCGCTCACCATCATATCAGCCACCCCACCGCCACTCACCATCATATCAGCTACCTCCGTCTCTCCTTCTCTATTACTCACTAACTAGTCTCTCCTTCTCTTTGTCTAACTGGATTTATGATTCTCTGTACTCTTGGTTACTGGATTTTGATTTTTGCTGTTTTTTAACATAACCCTAGCTTTTGTTCTGGATTTGGTTGAATGGGTAGTCATGATTTTGATTGTAGAAGCAGTGATTTGATTTTTTTCGTCTTTTTAACATAAACCCTAGCTTTTTGTTCTGGATTTGATTGAATGGGGGTATTCCTTTGTTCATATGTTTGTGCTATAGGTTAGATTTATTTGCTTTTTATTGGATTTTACACAACTTTAATTTGCAAAAGGGGAAGGAACGGTTTTAAATTTTTTTTTTGTTTTTATGTAGAAGACTCTGAGGAGCAGGCTGAGCAGCTGGAGTTCTTCATTAAGTAAAGTTGTGGATTATTTCAAACAGGTAACTAGTGTTTCTTCTTTTTGTTCATAGATTTTTATTCGTTTTTGTTATTGGAAAACCCATTTGTTTGAAAATGTGTTTGAGACTATTTGTGTTGTGTTTTTGATTTAGATTTATAGGGTTTATAGATCTGAGCTTGTTTCATATAGTATGGGTTTGTTTCATAGTATGGGTTCTTGCTTATTTGAGTTCTATTTTATTTGAGTTTGATGATAATGGTGATTTGATAAGACCCTCTGTTTGATTTTAATCTAAATTGAGTTAGATGGCTGAAATTTTGGAAATGATGTTTCTTACAGAGATATGTGTGCTTGTATTAAGAACTTGCTAGCCATTTCCAACTCAACTAACTTGTTTTATATTCCGCAGGGGCTGTAACTGGTAATGGTTGGATCAAGTTCAGTTTCATTATCGAGCAAGATGTCAGGTGCATCTCCGGCCTCTCAATCCCCTGTAGCTGGGTCTACTGAAGTGACACCTTCTGTAACAACTGAAGTTGATAATACACAAGCAACACAGCAGGATACACAGGACCCTGCACTTGAAAGTGAACCAAATAAGAAGGGGAGAGTTAGATCTAAAGTATGGAGTGATTTTGTAAGGCTCAGTGAAAGAGAAGCACAATATAAGCATTGCAAGAAGAAAATGCAATCCCATTCTCAAGGAGATGGGACCTCTAGCATGAGGTCACATTTAGCCATATGAACTGACAATCCCAATAAGAAGCTGAAGGGACAACAGAGTTTAATGTTTCCACCACCAAAGCCAGGACAATCATCATAACTGGTTGTTGTTGGTTTTGACAAGGATATGTGTAAAAGGAGATTGGAGGAGTTTGTCATAATAGATGAACTACCATTTAGAATTGTAGAAGGAGATGGTTTTAGAGCTTATAGTCAACAGTTGGAACCTAGATTCAAGTTGCCAAGCCGGATGACCATTTACAGAGATCTTTTAATCATTTACAAAGATGAGAAAGAAAAGTTGAAGAAATATTTCAAGGAAAGTAAACAAAGAGTCTCTCTCACAACGGATACATGGACCTCTCCAAACAACTTCAACTATATGTGTGTGACAGTGCATTTTATTGATATTCATTGGAAGCTTCAAAAGCGGATCATCTTGTTTTGACAAATGAAGGGTCATAGTGGAGTGGAAATTGGAAAAATGCTGGAGAAATGTTTGCTGGATTGAGGTCTGGAAGATGTTTTCGGTGTGACTTTGGACAATGTCAGTGCAAATAGTGTGGCAATTGAATATCTCCAAACCAGTGTCATGAATTGGACAGGAGCAACAGTTAGATCTCAATACATGCAGGTTAGATTGCTTTTCTTTATGTATAATTCAAATATTCATGTGTTTGTTTTTCTTGATAATTAACCACAAATTTCTGTCTCTTAAATACTCATGTGTTTAATTTCTAATTAGGGCTTTACTTATATGTTTTGTTAATCATATCATTGTTCATCTTTAATAGAATTAAACCAGAAATTGGGTTTCTATTTGTTTATAATTGCTGTCTTTGTAGTCAAACAATCATGAGACCTCATATTAAGTTTACAACTGAGAATTTAAAAGGCATTGTTTTTCTCTTAGCTACTGTAGTTTCTACTCTTTTCTGCTATTGCACTTTGTTTCCTGTGATGTCATGCATGGAGAACATAGATTACTTGTTGATACCTGACTTAACAAGGAGAACATAGATTACTGTCATTTTGTATTCCTTGTTGTTTCTTTGCTGTTATGATCTTTCTTTTAGAAAATAATGTCGCATCTGGTTTAGTAACTTATGATATTTCCTTATTTCAGTGTTTCATTCTTATCAAGTAAGGTGTGATGTGCATGTTCTTGCACTTATTGTTAAGGATGCAGTGCTATTGTATCACAAGTCAATTAGCAGGATCAGATCAGTAATAAAGTATGTTATCGGTTCTCCCTCTAGGTTGGCCAAATTTAAAGAATGTGCTGCTCTTGAAAAGATTGATTATATGAAAATGGTTTTCTTAGATGTAAAAACCCGATGGAATAGCACATATATAATTCTATAAGCTGCAATTCCATATGAAAGGGTCATTGAGAGGTTAGAAAGAGAAGATAAGAGCTTTCGAGATAAGTATATTTTCAAAGAAAAACCTGAAGAGGCTTTACCTAATACTGATGATGATGTTATAATTAATAGTGAAGATTATTTTGATAGTTCTTCATCTAATGAATCTGAATGTGAAGTTGATGTAACTAAAAAGAAGAATAAGAAGAAAAAGAACAAGCCCCGTCATCATGCTCCATATGCTGCAGACTGGTCATATGCTAGGTGTCTTGTGAAATGTTTAAAGATCTTCTTTAAATCTACAGTTAAGTTCTCGGTTTCAATACAGGTTACTACACATGAATTCTTATGGCAGTTAGCTTTGATACATGAACAGTTGGTTTGTCTTAGAGCAACTAAAGGAGATCCTCATATTTCTAGGATGGCAGAACTCATGTTTCGAAAGTACCACACATATTGGGGGGAGTACGAAGACATGAACTTTGTTCTGTTTTTTGCTAAGTTGCTTGATCCTCGAGAGAAAGAGTCTGGTTTGAAGTTTGATCTTGAATGTTTGTATGAGCAAGATGAATTCAGGGTTACAACTGTTTTGAAAGCTGTGAAACAAGATATGGGAAAGCTTTATGAAGAGTACAACATCATGTATTCAAATGATAATGCAGAGGAAGGTATTGGGTCAACAACTGTTACAGGTGTAGATGACATGGTAGTTTGTGTGCAAGAAGGAAACATTGAGGATATGCTCGAGTCGAGGAAGAAAAAGCGAAGAATGAATGTTCATTGTACTCATCTAAAATCAGAACTTGAAAGGTATTTGATGGAGATTGTGAAACATCTACCAAGGATTTTGATATTCTGGCTTGGTGGCAGGCTAATAGTACCAAGTATAGGGTACTATCACTCATGGCGAAGGATATTTTGGCAATACCAGTGTCCTCGGTTGCTTCTGAATCTGCATTCAGTACGGGAAAGTGCATTCTTACTCCATGGAGAAGCTCGTTATCTTCCAGGACAGTTGAGGCACTTCTTTGTACGCAAAGCTGGTTATAGAAACCTATTGCTCTTGATTTCATATGTGACTTAAAATTCAGTACCAGATGATAATTCCAGCATTGAATATGGTAATGGAATCTCTTCTCTTCTTTTTTGACTTAAAATTTGTATTGCTTTTCAACATTTCATCTGTTTTGAGTTCTCTTTTCTTATTTGTATTGTTTTTCTTATTGGCATTCTTGTTGCAGACATTTTGGGCAAGGTTGAAGATTAAAGGGTTGAGAATCTGATGGACGATATTCTTGTTGCAGACATTTTGGGAAAGGTTGAAGATTAAAGGGTTGAGAATCTGATGGAATGCAGTCTTTTACTTGTCCTTCAACTCTTCATGCTACATTCTTTTCTTATGTTAAACTTTAAGACTTTTGTTTTTGATCTTTAGACTCCTTGTTTTTGAACTTCAAGTCTGGTTTTTTGATCTTTAGACTC
>JAJJMB010017781.1:2246541-2522668 GCA_023531105.1 Papaver atlanticum | reverse complement strand
ACTCCTTGTTTTTGAACTTCAAGTCTGGTTTTTTGATCTTTAGACTCTTGTATCAGTTTATTAAGAATTGAAGACTTTGATTATATACTTGTTAAGTATGGAATGGATGTATAGGTGCAGGTACAAAATCTGTAAGAAAATTTTATGATATTTTATTTATGGTTAAAACCGAACCGAACCGCAAAAAAACCGAATAGTGTCGGTCCGGTTAAAAACCGAACCGAAGACTAAACACTTAGGCTACAGTTTAAAATGTAAGAACCGTGCAATACACGGTTAGGTCAGCGGTTTTAACCAAAAACCGAACCGACCGAACCGTGTGCAGCCCTACTCAAGATTACAAAGACACAGAATCTGAAGAACATTTTGGTCCAAGTGACACCAGCTCAAGCTCTTAGATTTATTTGTCCTAAAAATGTTAAATGTACTATTTTAGGACTAGTTTATCTTTTGAACTTTTTTAAGTATTGTAAAACTTTTAAGTTTGTAGTTTTTGAACTTGCTTTCTGATGCAGTTTAATTTTAAATGATCTATTAAAACTCTATGCACCATCCATTTACATTTCTGTAGCACGAAGCAGAAATGGTTTATGGGATGTCTGATTTCGATTTTCAATAACCTTAATATTCGATCTCATATGATGTATCCTTATGGTTTGTGTGGCTTTTTGATTTAGCGGGATTAAGTTCTAGCCCATGTTGGTAGGATTTATCAAAGGATCATAAGGTGTTCTGATTGAAACTCATATGTGAAAAGTCACAATATGTTGAATCAATTTGTGTTTTCATGAGTTGTGTTTAGCATAAACATATATGTTTCGGGTTTTCAACTTTTGTTGTTGGCACGCATTAGTTAAAAACCGTTTCAACAAAGGTTGCTTTTGTTTTTGTTCTTTTGTTCTTGCGAGAGGATGACAACATACTGGGGGAGAGTTCTTATTTGAACTTGCGCTTCATGATATATCTTTCTGGGAGAAGAGAATGCAGAATCTGAGGTAACGAATTTGTTAGTTAATTGTTTTCCTGTTTAAGAAAAGCCTGTTTATATTACATATATTTTGCATTTGCTTAACAAAATTTTGGTACAATTGATATATTCCATTATGATGTGTGTGGATGTGTGTGTGTGTGATTCAATTGTTTCCAGTTAAGAAAAACTGTGTCAATTTATTTGGCTTATTGTTTGGTATCTTCTTTATTGTTGGGTATCAAGTGTTATTGTTTAACAAAATTTTGGTGCAATTGCAATGCTATAATGTCTATGTTTGTTTCAATTGCTTTCGGTTAAGAAAATAATTGTGCAAGTCAATTTATTTGGTTTGTATGTATTGTTTATGGATTAACAAAATACGGGATCATTTGTTTAGTCCAATTTGATTCCGGATAGAGAAACTAAGTCAATTCCGATCTTAGTTAGACTTATCAAATTTAAGGATTCGGTTATTCAAGTCTAATTGAATGCCTTGACAAGAAAAATTAGTTAGCTAACCTAGTGTTTTTGTATTGTCTAAAGAGAAAGGTCTAAGTTATTGTCTGAATAATTAGAGCCTGATGAGAGAAATAAAGTTAATTCTGATCTTTATTTTGGTCTTATCGAAATAAGCGATTGTTTGTTTACAATCGGTTTAACAAGTGAACTAAGTTTCTTAGTCAATTTGTTAAACTATTAGGGAAAATTGCTTCGGGCAATAGTTTTCTTTGATAACATATTAAAACTAAATTACTTGTAGTTTCGGTTTTAATATTGGTTATCTAAAGTGGTATGTGAAACCTTCGTGCTTAACTCTTATAGGTTGTTTACAAGTCTTTTAGATTTGTAAGATCCTTTCGGTTTGACCTTTATTTGCTCGAACCTTTGTCATTTTATGACAAAAAGGGGGAGAAATATATGGAGTAAAAAAGTGATTTGCAATCACTAATGAAAGGACAATTGTAATTAAACGTTATATCTAACGAAAGAGTAAAGCATTGAATAAGGGGAAGAAACATATCATACTGTTGTTGTAGTTATCTTGACTACAAAAGGGGAATAACAAAGATGCTCGGATTGAATAACTACCTATCTTACCTTTAGGGGGAGTATAAGCTTTGTTATTCAAATGTCAACAGCGGCATTTATTGTTTGAATATATGTAGGTTATTGTGTTGTTGAAACTTTGAATCAAGCGTATGTATAATTAATTCTTGTAATTTTTTTATCCATATGTATTAAGAGTTTTGTCACTAAAATTGACAAAGGGGGAGATTGTTAGAGCATAGCTCGGTTGAACCCACCAAGCGTTGGTATGTCAAGTTTGGTTGTCATATTTTAGTGTGTCAAAACTCATCTAAGAGTCGCTTGATTATGTACTAGAGACAACTTCGTTTAGGTTAGACTAGAAAGTCTAGGAATGTTGAGACAGACAAGTATTACTCGAAGACCTGAAGAACGTGAAGAAGTAACGAGCTACAACGACGACATCACCCTTCCTCTTGAGGTTAGTAATATTTACTTGAACTGTTTCATTCCTAACGTATCTTTCAAGTCGTGCTATATTGAAAACATAACTGCGAAGCTGTGTATATTACTCTATTTGTGAGACATGATCACATGATCATAGTATTAGGTAATTAGACTATGAAGTATAACGCTTATATTTTGAACTTCGTAGATATGACATCGACATAATCTTATGAATGCTGTTATGATTATGTGAATGGGTAATGGTGAAGATTTCATCCTAGGAAACAATGTTTTACATTTGTTTAAAGGAAGTACATTCATGAACTTGTTTTATGAATCGAAAAGGAAAATCGTTAGGCTTATTGGTACGGCTATTCATTGCAAATCTTTGGATTACCAATATGTGTGAGATGGTAGAACCGATCGTAACTTTGTTATGTATCTTGGTACAACTAATCACAATACTTGACTTATGATTTGGTATGACTAGTTTTGATTAATTAGTGTAACCGATCCTAAGTAATCACCTGAGATGGTATGATCGATATTTGTAATTGGTGTGACTGATCCTAGTAATTGGTGTGACTGATCACAGAGAGTTACGTAATCGATCCTTGTAATTGGTGTAACCTATCCTTGTAATTGGTGTAACCAGTCCTAGTAATTGGTGTAACCGATCCTAGTGACTGGTGTGACCGATCACAAGCAATACCATGAGTATATAGTAACCGGTCCTGGTAATTGATGTAAACGATCCTGGTAATTGATGTAACCGGTCCTGGTAACTTGTGTGACTGATCACAAGTGTTTCCATATTAGGGTATTACCGATCCTAGTGATTGGTAGAACCTATTGAACCCATGGATGTGATTTGACATTTGATCAATCACATAATAGTCCTGGAATACAGGTGAATCAATTCTAAACTTGTTTGGAAGTGTGGTAAAACCGATTCCGAGAATGTAAATATAAAAGATGATTTATAGAGAAAATACGTCAACATACTTTGAACAAGGATAGTAACTTTTTAATTTATTGTTAAAAGATATTCCTTAGTACTCAAGGACATCCTGTACCGAAATAAATTAAGAATCTTTTAATTAAGGTTTTTAGTTATATATGCTTTTAATTACCAACAATTAAATGCATATCTCTAGAGAATAAAAATTAGTAATGTGCATTTACTAATTGGAGATTTTCTATTGAGAGATTTCGGAAAATATTGGACAAGCATTTACTGGAATTATGAAAAACCGAATCTTCCCATTCATTGCATATCTTGAGAATATTTTCGGTTTTGGAAATTCCTTGGTGTCCAAATTTCATTTGTCTATAAATACCTAAGTTTGCATTTCTAGCAAACTATCCTAAGAGCCAGGCAAACTTCATCTTTTTGTTGTTTCTGGTGGAGTCGTTTATTCGGAGAGGAAAGTACTCTAATTAGACGAAATCTCTTACGATCGCTCGTTTAAAGACTTTTGTGGGATCAATAAGCTCTACGAGTACCATTGGTGGGAAACTAGATACTTGAAGTGTTATTAGTTTTCGATTGATTTGATTGACTAACGGTTGTTGAAACTTTGATTGCACCTAGTTTGTTTATTCTTGAGAATCTTCTCTTCTGATATAAGATTCACTCAAACTAGATCGAAGTATCGACGGGATCTTTAGAAGTGTTTGTAGATCTAAAGACATCTTGTGATAATCAATTATTAACAAACTTCGTTCTGTGTGTAATTGATCACAAGAGATTCAAGTGGTGTTGTGCAGGTTTTAATTGAAGATTAAAGAAGATTTGAAGACGAATAAGATTTCTTATTGGTTTCTCATATCTTTGTACTGCACAAACCTTGATTGGCTGGGATCCAACTAGAATCAAATTTATTCGATTGATAGTTGTGTGAGATCGACATTCACAATATATCTCTTTGAGATTTATTTGGATTGAGTGCTAATCTAAACTTGACTACTTTTTGTAGTTAATGGATAGATTGATCTAACCAGGCAAAGGAGTTTATTTGCTTAAACGGAAGAGCCTTTGCATATGACTTGAGATATCTTATCTTAAAGAATCAATAGAGTTGTTACCAAACAGATTTGTTGTTCCTTTACTGTTTGGAATACGATCCAAAGGAATTGTTCCAGTGCGTGCACTCATCGAAGTCGGAAGCGCAGGGATATAGAGGAAACTAAGTGAACTAGGGGTAATTGCTTGGTCTCAACTATATGAAGTTGGTTTAGATTTTGTATAACGGATTAATTCATAGAGTATTCAATTCTGGACTAGGTCCCAGGGTTTTTCTGCATTTGCCTCGTTAACAAAATCTTGTTGTGTCTTTTACTTTTCTATTTCTGGAATTATAATTTTTTATTATAATTAGAAGTAAAACACACAAACGTTAACTTCGTACATACTTGATAGTGATCCTATAGAGTTTGATTAAGACCAAACCCGTTATCAAGTATCATACTTCGTTGTTGTATTGTCTCGAACTTGTATCCATAATCAATCACACAAGTTATCTTATTGTCGTATTGTCTCGATCTTGTATCCATAGACGATCACACGAAGTGTGAACCGATTTATAGTATTGTCTCGACTTTTTACATAGACAATCACTTTCGGTAAGAGGACTTATAGGTGGATAAATAAAAGATTGTGGTGTATTTTGGTACCCTCATCTTTTCATAATCGCCTAGAAGTTGGTCAGGAACTTGTGATTCCTCAAGAAAAACTCTCTTAGATCTAAGAGACAACCCACTGATTTCTCCATGTGATGAATCTTTCAATCAAGGAAATCAGTACAACCCAACAAGGTTTCATAATGTTGACTTGGATGGGTTACGAAATATCTCCTCAGTTGCTTTTGTTTCTCACTGTGAACATTTCACTAAAAGAAATTGTCATATCAAAATCTTAAGTTTTGTGAATCTTACCTTTGGTCCTGTATCATCAATATTCACAAACAATCCAGTTGGATTAGATTTTAGAAGAAACCATATGGAAAGGTATTTTCAAACAGAGAATCAAACAACTCGAAATGTTTCCAATAAAGTAAGAATTCTTACTATATTAAAGAACAGTATAGTAATAAAATCCTATTACAATATAACTCGATCTAAGAGAATACTTCGATCTTATAAGATTAAGAAAAAGAAGTATTCCTTCATCTTCTATATGAAAAGTAGCCATATACACTCACCACACAATGGTTTCTTCGAAACCAGTGATAGGCTAAAAGAAATCGGTAATCTAAACGAGTCAAGTTATCTTATGTTTAAAAATCCCTCAAACATAACTTATAACATGTGGGTTGATTTTCGGTTCTATGGGCCAATTCGGTTCCTAAAAGCCGATGTGTGGATCGGTATCATTTTTTTCGAGAGAGCTTGTTTTCGAAAATATGTTTTCTTAATTTATGTATTTTCAATATCGGAAATAAAAACTTGGATTATTCTACAAGTTTTTGAGATATTTTCGGATAAGATAAATATTCTGATTTCTCAAAATATTCATCTTGAGGTTTTCACAAGCATACTGTCAAAGATGATACCGAATGAATATTTAAGGAGAAAACTGACAACTATGATTCTCTCCAAGAAACTTGCTCTCATGTTCAAGGGAAAGTGCTATCAAATTCTCTATGTGGTGAACGGAATAGTTTGTGGAGAGAATGTCAATGATTATTGTCTTCACGAGATTGAGAAATATCTTGACTCCTTAGATTGTGATAGGCTGACTTTGTGCAACAATACATGCCACCATTCGATTAAACTCATACCCTCTTCAAAGGTGCATGCATCAAGTTTACTCAATGGTGTACTAGACCTAATCGGCAGAAAAGTTTTGCTTGATGAAAGAGTTGATGCTGAATGGAAACGAGTACTCTACTATAAAGAGTTACTAAAAACAGCCCATGAGAACTCCTCAAGTAATGTTATGCATCTTACCAATACTCTTAATCATTATGAGGATGTTTTGTGGGAATTTCAGTCTCTACTCGATGAGATTTCCCCTTAAATGGAATTACAAGTGGAATTAAGAGAACTCTTGTATGGAAATAAGTAGATGACAATAAGAAATAAGTTGAAGATTCTTATTTCAAGAAAATAGACATCAGTTATTGATTTATTTCGTTTATTGTATAAGGTCTATTTTTGAATAAAACTATCATTATTTATGAACAAATTATTATTTTATAATTTTGTGATAGTTTCCGATTACATAGCTAAGTGTGGGTGAATTTGATAAGTGCATAATTTACATGTTTAGAATGTCAATTACATACTTGTTTTAGCTATAATTCTTGCATATTACTTGTTATTATGATTATTTTCTAGTTTATGTGTCATATCAGGTGAATCATCCCAAGAAGAGTGAAAAGGGCTCCAAAAGATCTATAAATTGGAGTTCTCGAGGGACCCAAGTGTTTAGAGCCAAAAGAAGTGGAAGAAGTGCGACGAAAAGGAGCAAAGAAGGTCGAAAACATAAGAAGGACTAGAAGACCAAGTTCAGCTCATCCAAATTCAGGATTTCTTATAACCATCTTGAATAGAACTAGAATACGAAGTGAACGGCAAAAGAATGAGGTCATTCCGAGTTCGGACGAAGAAGTTACGGGCAAAACATCCGAGACGAAAAATGACGAGCTATAGGAAATCGGCACAGTTACTAACCATGCCGGAAATCACACTATTTCGGACAGTTTTCCTGTACACTTTTGGTCCAAAACCGGCATGGTTTACTATGGGATCAACAATGCCGGCAGCACCACTTTTTGATACAGAAAACTTGAGTTTTTAAGGTCCAGAATCGGCACGGTTCATACAAATTCGACCATGCCGGCACAAGCGAGTTTTGGGATAGAGTTTTGACGCGTTTTGACTTCTAAATCAAGGAAACTTGGTCCCGGATGGATTCTAAGCCTTAGATTTCATGGAGACTATATAAGAGGACTTCCACAACAATTAGAGGAGACATCATCTCATATTATACTTTTGTTCTTCATAAAATATTCTAGGGTTTACCCCTTTAGGGGAAAATCGGGTAATTGTGTAATCATGAGAAGCTAAACCTTTGTTGATTAAGGATGAATTCAATGTTCTAGCGTGAAGCTTTATCAGTTATATAAATCTGTTCGAAGTTTTAATCATAATCGTTAGTTTTCACTATTTCTAGGGTTTATGATTGATTAATTAGATTGTTTTGAGTGCACGCAGGATTAATCTATTGATCATTCTATTGCTAGTAAAGGGTTAGGATATCCGTGTAATTGTTGAATAATCCTTACACAAGTAGAGAACGTGAGACCTCGCAGAGGGATTCTGTGGAGCAATCGTGTGTGAAGACAACACTAGTAAGTGGACTTTGCGCTAAGAGTCTAACTGCTGGGATCAACCTAAGTTCACATAACTTAAAGCTTCCGATTGGGTTACACCTTGAGTGCGCTACTACTTGGTGGTTCGGTTGGATAGAAATTGATATGCGAGCGCTTCGGTATCCGGTTACAAGGGGAACTTTGGGGATAACACTTCTCTAGCTGCTTTCCTACGGTTGGTGATGAATGGTTCTAATGAAGATAGATAAGTATACTACTGAGTCAACGTTTGGTAACGGCGGAGGACTCCTTGATCATCTTTCTTTTATTTGTTATTTTTTTTATTTTACTTTAATTCAACCTCCCTTTGTGTTTTCTTTTGTTTTGCTAATATAAATAACCTATCAATTACACAGCTCTCCGTGGGAACGATCTCTTACTACCGCTATATTACTAGTTAATTAGTGGGAAATATCTCGATTAATTTGTTGTGGTTACGACACGCATCAAATTTTGGCGCCGCTACCGGGGAGCAGTTTCTAATTGATTTGTTATTTGTTTAGCTTGTTTTTATTTTTGTTTTTAGATTTTTGTTTTGATTTTCTCTTTCTTGTGAGTCGGCATGTTTCCTTACAGAAATAACATGTACGGAGCACAAGACCAATCATCATATTATAGTGGTAATCAATATGGTTTTCAATCTCATTCATATGACAACTACCAACGATCCCATGGGTATAATCAAAACCAATATTTTGGCTATGATCAATATCCCACGGAACCTTATGGATATTCTCATACATGTCAACAACCTTATGACGGGCATGTAAGTGAACAATCACAAGGATGGGAGGATAGTTATGCTTCTAATCCTATTTCTTCAAGTGTTGCAGAACAAATGTGTACCATGATGGAAGATCTTCATCTGCAAATACAAAAATATTATGAAGGGTTAGAGCAACATCAACAAAGCATTGATCAATCACTCCAAGAACTTCAAGAGGGCATTAACAACTTAAGAAGAGACATGGATCAGATTAAGGAAGAAACGGAGAAAGATGAGCAACCTTTGGAAAGTCCATGTAATAGTGATGAAGTTATTCCAGCTCCAGATCGTAATAATGATCACTCGCCTATTCAAAAGGAGGAGCCTTGGTATGACCGAACCATTATTATAAATGGTGTAACATACTCGAATGCATATCAACGTTACAATGAATATCCGGATTACATTATTTTTAGGCCGGTTGATTTGCAAGAAGTATACCCAATCATTCCCTCGACTGAGACTCATGAAGAACACCCAAAAATTTATACCGAGGAAGAGTTCATGAGAGCGGAATTTGATTTGGATGACGAGGTTGTTGAAGAGATAGAGATTGAGAATGAAACCAAATTGATTGAATACGTGGAAGACCCAATTGAGCTTGTGAAGGAATATAATGATGCTGAGATTTCGGTTGAAGCAGAAATTAAGAGTTCGATAGAGGACCATGATATACTTGAGATAAATAATTCACTAGAGATAAAAGATGAGGATCTCGAACAAGGTTTGTCTAATCCTTTACATAATTCTATATCTATTGATCATTTCCATCCAATTGAAGTAGCTTCTCAAAGAGTTATTAACCCGACTTTTAGGAAAATACCTCACTTAGGATTGGAGTTATGTGCTTCCAAAGTTTTAACGGATTATTTTGCTTCTAAGTATCCACCACTTGATGTGTTTGATTCTAATAGTTTGCAGGTTCGCCATGCTTAAGAACCTTTTGAAGTACCTATGTTTTATGTTCTCTATCCACTTTCGAGTGTATAAAGGACTAAGTGTGGGGGAAACTTCAATAAAATGATAGCTTTAATATTTATATCTTGTGCTAATATTATCATGAAGCTGTTACTAGAATCGCAGATTATTGTCTGGGAAGACTACCAGATTTTCAGATTGTTGGTGTATGGCCGATAACCAGCGAGTCAGGCTGAGGACGTTAAACTAAGCGCTGAATGGAAGGCAACCCATTGGTTTGTATTTTCTATCCTTTTGTTTTTAGTTTTCTTCTTTTGCATATCATATTAGGATTTCCCACCTTGTTTTTACTTAGGACGAGTCAATTATATTGAGGACAATGTAAAGTTTAAGTGTGGGGGAGTGTTTGGATATTTTTCATATAGAGTTTTTCAAAATTTTGTAAAATTTTGCATAAAACCTACAACTTGTAGAGATTTTAGAGTCACTAGCATACTTCTAGGTGGTATGTTTACATAGAGAATTCTGACCGACATAACTGAACTTGGAAGTGTTAGGGAACTACGTTCGGATTTCTTGTTTGTTAGAGTGTTAAATAAAAGATTTAATCATGCCGGTGATGCAAATGAGGAGCATGGAGAAATGCATTATTAGAGTTGTTGATCAATCATTAGTGGAGACTACCTATTTTCAAATCAACATAGGCACCAGAACAGATTTCTTTATATATGACTAAAGAGCTATCTTTTGAGTGTGTCACCGTACGTTAATTACGGGTAGAATGGTGAGCTACCCAACCTCCCACCAATAGAAGCACTACTCTTTGATCTCTTGAGTGCTAATTTTTTCAATCATGAGGGTGACATCTATAGATGAAAACCACCTTCTTGTAGTTTGATTTGCAGTTAGCACCATTATCTCTCTCGCCAACAACAGGTCCATAGAAACACATCATCATCAACAAGGGAGCGACATCAAAATCTACAAGGAAAGTTGAAGACGTTTGAGGTTTACAAGCAACAATACAAGGAAGAGCAAATTTCATATCCAAGTAAAGCAACATACAATGAGCAGATTTTTAAATACATGTTGAAGACTTACAATGCAAGGAGCGGAATTCTATATCTAAGTATGAAGACTTATTGCAATAGCGAAGAAAATCAAAAGATGAGAATTATTGGAGTTTATGATATCGAAGACAATACAAGTTGTGAAGATCAAAGCGGTAAAGTACTTCACCCATGGGTATTTCCATTGTTATTTTTATATTATTTTTCTTGTCTCACTTCAAAAAAAAAATTAAATTAAATTAAATTAAAAAGAAAAAGAAAAAAATGAGACAAGGAAATTTTTCTTATATTGTTTTTATTTATTTAATAAGGCCGTGGGGAAGGAAGAAAAATCTATAAGGAAGTTTCAAGCAACAACGAATAGAGGAAAATAGTTAAAATTGTCAAAGTTTATGAAGTTCAAGAGTTTATCATCAACCGTTGAAGACCGAAGACCAAGAAGATGAAGAAGACGAGCTGAAGACTACGTTTCTATTGGATGTTGTGAGAGTGGTGCTTTCGTCAATGCCGATCGGATGTGAAGGTGGTAAGTACTCCCATCCTTGCAATAATGGTTGATTTCCTTTCTTAGAGATCATCAGAAAAATATCTTTATTTTCCACGATTTTGTGGAGTCTCCAGAAATGATTCGGAAAGTTTCCTTCCCACCATTCAACGTGTGTAGGATTTCTCTCTTCATTCCTACCTGCACACATGTGAGACCCATAAAAAAGTCATCTTATTGAGTAAAATTATCATAAAATCCTTTTAAGTGAGGCAGAAGTCGAGGCGAAATGCTTATTAATCGCTCTCAAACACGCGTTCTCTCATTATGGTGTGGTTATTTCTCACTCAACATTTAAGAATGAGAATATGTTCTTTGGTATTTCTAACTTCTTATTACTAGCATGCAGAAACTCTATGTCCTCATAGCTCTTTGGATGCTTGGGACGCTTTGAAATTGGAGTAGGTTTTGTGGGTATACCTCTCGTAAGCCCTCACGAGACTATAACTCGTCCACTAGGGACACCTAAGGGTTTAAAGGAATGTTGCATTTGCTAAGTGCATCCGTTTTCTCAACGAAAGGGAGTTGTTGTATTTGTTTAGGTAGTTTGCTCGAGGATTAGCAAAAGCTAAATGTGGGTGAATTTGATAAGTGCATAATTTACATGTTTAGAATGTCAATTACATACTTGTTTTAGCTATAATTCTTGCATATTACTTGTTATTATGATTATTTTCTAGTTTATGTGTCATATCAGGTGAATCATCCCAAGAAGAGTAAAAAGGGCTGCAAAAGAGCTATAAAGTGGAGTTCTCGAGGGACCCAAGTGTTTAGATCCGAAAGAAGTGGAAGAAGTGCGACGAAAAGGAGCAAAGAAGGTCGAAAACATAAGAAGGACTAGAAGACCAAGTTCAACTCATCCAAATTCAGGATTTATTATCACCATCTTGAATATAACTAGAATACGAAGTGAACGGCGAAAGAATGAGGTCATTCCGAGTTCAGACGAAGAAGTTACGGGTAAAACATCTGAGACGAAAAATGACGAGCTACAGGAAATCGGCACAGTTACTAACCATGCCGGAAATCACACTATTTCCGACAGTTTTCCTGTACTCTTTTGGTCCAAAACCAGCATGGTTCACTATGGGATCAACAATGCCGGCAGCACCACTTTTTGATACAGAAAACTTGAGTTTTTAAGGTCCAGAATCGGCACGGTTCATACAAATTCGACCATGCCGGCACAAGCGAGTTTTGGGACAGATTTTTGACGCGTTTTGACTTCTAAATCAAGGAAACTTGGTCCCGGATGGAATCTAAGCCTTAGATTTCGTGAAGACTATATAAGAGGACTTCCACAACAATAAGAGGAGACATCATCTCATATTATACTTTTGTTCTTCATAAAATATTCTAGGGTTTACCCCTTTAGGGGGAAACCGAGTAATTGTGTAATCATGAGAAGCTAAACCTTTGTTGATTAAGGATGAATTCAATGTTCTAGTGTGAAGCTTTATCAGTTATATAAATCTATTCGAAGTTTTAATCATAATCGTTTGTTTTCACTATTTCTAGGGTTTATGATTGATTAATTAGATTGTTTTGAGTGCACGCTGGATTAATCTATTAATCATTCTATTGCTAGCAAAGGGTTAGGATATCCGTGTAATTGTTGAATAATCCTTACACAAGTAGAGAACGTGAGACCTCGCAGAGGGATTCTGTGGAGCAATCGTGTGTGAAGACAACACTAGTAAATGGACCTTGCACTAAGAGTCTAACTGCTGGGATCAACCTAAGTTCACATAACTTAAAGCTTCTGATTGGGTTACACCTTGAGTGCACTAATACTTGGTGGTTCGGTTGGATAAAACTTGATATGCGAGCGCTTCGTTATCCGGTTAAAAGAGGAACTTTGGGGATAGCACTTCTCTAGATGCTTTCCAACGAATGGTTCTAATGGTTCTAACGGAGGGCTCCTTGATCATCTTTCTTTTATTTGTTATTTTTTTTTATTTTACTTTAATTCAACCCTCTTTTGTATTTTCTTTTGTTTTGCTAATATAAATAACCTATCAATTACACAGCTCTCCGTGGGAACGATCTCTTACTACTGCTATATTACAAGTTAATTAGTGGGAAATATCTCGATTAATTTGTTGTTGTTACGACACGCATCAGTGTGATTCAATTGTTTCCGGTTAAGAAAAACTGTGTCAATTTATTTGGCTTATTGTTTTGTATCTTCTTTATTGTTGGGTATCAAGTGTTTTTGCTTAACGAAATTTCGGTGCTATAATGTCTATGTTTGTTTCAATTGATTCCGGTTAAGAAAATAATTATGCAAGTCAATTTATTTTGGTTTGTATGTATTGTTTATTGCTTAACGAAGTACGGGATCATTTGTTTAGTCTAATTTGATTCCGGATAAAAGAAACTAAGTTAACTAATTCTGATATTAGTTAGACTTATCAAATTGAAGGATTCGGTTATTCAAGTCTAATCGAATGCCTTGACAAGAAAAACTAGTTAACTAACCTAGTGTTTTTGTCTTGTCTAAAAAAAAGGTCTAAGTTATTGTCTGAATAATTAGAGCCTGATGAGAGAAATAAAGTTAATTATGATTTTTATTTTGGTCTTATCGAAATAAGCGATTATATGTTTACAATCGGGCTTAACAAGGGAACTAAGTTTCTTTGTCAATTTGTTAAACTATTAGGGAAAATTGCTTCGGGCAATAGTTTTCCTTGATAACATATTAAAACTAAATTACTTGTAGTTTCGGTTTTATTATTGGTTATCTAAAGTGGTATGTGAAACCTTCGTGCTTAACTCATATAGGTTGTTTACAAGTCTTTTAGATTTGTAAGATCCTTTCGGTTTGACCTTTATTTGCTCGAACTTAGTCACTTTGTGACAAAAAGAGGGAGAAATATATGGAGTAAACAAGTGATTTGCAATCACTAATGAAAGGACAATTGTAATTAAACGTTATATCTAACGAAAGAGTAAAGCATTGAATAAGGGGAAGAAACATATCATACTGTTGTTGTAGTTATCTTGACTACAAAAGGGGAATAACAAAGATGTTCGGATTGAATATCTACCTATCTTACCTTTAGGGGGAGTATAAAAGTTATTCAAATGTCAACAACGGCATTTATTGATTGAATATATGCAGGTTATTGTGTTGTTGAAACTTGGAATCAAGCGTATGTATAATGAATTCTTGTAATTTTTTTATCCATATGTATTAAGAGTTTTGTCACTAAAATTGACAAAAGGGGAGATTGTTAGAGCATAGCTTGGTTGAACCTACCAAGCATTGGTATGTCAAGTTTGGTTGTCATATTTTAGTGTGTCAAAACTCATCTAAGAGTCGCTTGATTATGTACTAGAGACAACTTCGTTTAGGTTAGACTAGAAATTCTAGGAATGTTGAGAAAGACAAGTATTACTCGAAGACCTGAAGAACGTGAAGAAGTAACGAGCTACAACGACGACATCATCCTTCCTCTTGAGGTTAGTAATATTGACTTGAACTGTTTCATTCCTAACGTATCTTTCAAGTCGTGCTATATTGAAAACATAACTGCGAAGCTGTGTATTGGATATATTACTCTAGTAGTGAGACATGATCACATGATCATAGTATTAGGGAATTAGACTACGAAGTATAACGCTTATTTTTAACTTCGTAGATATGACATCAACATGATCTTATGAATGTTATTATGATTATGTGAATGGGTAATGGTGAAGATTTCATCCTAGGAAACAATGTTTTACATTTGATTAAAGGAAGTACATTCATGAACTTGTTTTATGAATCGAAAGGGAAAACGCTAGGCTTATTGGTACGGATATTCATTGCAAATCTTTGGATTACCAATATGTGTGAGATGGTAGAACCGATCGTAACTTTGTTATGTATCTTGGTACAACTAATCACAATGCCTGACTTATGATTTGGTATGACTAGTTTTGATTAATTAGTATAACCGATCCTAAGTAATCACCTGAGATGGTATGATCGATATTTGTAATTGGTGTGACCGATCACAGAGAGTTGTGTAATCGATCCTTGTAATTGGTGTAACCGGTCCTAGTAATTGGTGTAACCGATCCTGGTAATTGGTGTAACCGATCCTAGTGATTGGTGTGACCGATCACAAGCAATACCATGAGTATATGGTAACTGGTCCTGGTAATTGATGTAACCGATCCTGGTAATTGATGTAACCGGTCCTGGTAACTTGTGTGACCTATCACAAGTGTTTCCCTATTAGGGTATAACCGATCCTAGTGATTGGTAGAACCGATTGAACCCATGGATGTGATTTTATATTTGATCAATTACATAGTAGTCTTGGAATACAGGTGAATCAATTTTAAACTTGTTTGGAAATGTGGTAAAACCGATTCCAAGAATGTAAATATGAAAGATGATTTACAGAAAAAAGATGTCAACATACTTTGAACACGGACAGTAACTCTTATCATTTATTGTTCAAAGATATTCCTTAGTACTCAAGGAGATCTTGTATCGAAATAAATTAAGAATCTTTTAATTAAGGTTTTTAGTTATATATGCTTTTAATTACCAGTAATTAAATGCATATCTCTAGAGAATAAAAATTAGTAATGTGCATTTACTAATTGGAGATTTTCTATTGAGAGATTTCGGAAAATATTGGACAAGTATTTACTGGAATTATGAAAAATCGAATCTTGCCATTCATTGCATATCTTGAGAATATTTTCAGTTTTGGAAATTCCTTGGTGTCTAAACTTCCTTGTCTATAAATACCTAAGTTTGCATTTCTAGCAAACTATCCTAAGAGCCAGGCAAACTTCATCTTTTTGTTGTTTCTGGTGGAGCCATCTATTCAGAGAGGAAAGTATCCTAATTAGGCGAAATCTCTTACGACAGTTCGTTTAAAGACTTTTGTGGGATCAAGAAGCTCTACGAGTACCGTTGGTGGGAAACTAGATAATTGCAGTGTTATTAGTTTTCGATTGGTTTGATTGACTAACGGTTGTTTAAACTTTGATTGCACCTAGTTTGTTTATTCTTGAGAATCTTCTCTTATGATATAAGATTCACTCAAACTAGATCGAAGTATCGACAGGATCTTTAGAAGTGTTTGTAGATCTAAAGACATCTTGTGATAATCCATTGTTAACAGACTCCGTTCTGTGCGTGATTGATCACAAGAGATTAAAGTGGTGTTGTGCAGGTTTTAATTGAAGATTAAAAAAAATTGAAGACGAAGAAGATTTCTTATTGGTTTCTCGTATCTTTGTGTCGCACAAACCTTGATCGGCTGGGATCCAACTAGAATCGGATTTATTCAATTGATAGTTGCGTGAGATCGGCATTCACAATATATCTCTTTGAGATTTATTTGGATTGAGTGCGAATCAAAACTTGACTACTTTTTATAGTTATTGGATAGATTGATCTAACCAGGAAAAGGGGTTTATTTGCTTAAACGGAAGAGCCTTTGCATATGACTTGAGATATCTTATCTTAAAGAATCAATAGAGTTGTTACCAAACAGATTTGTTGTTCCTTTACTATTTGGAATACGATCCAAAGGAATTGTTCCAGTACGTGCACTCGTCGAAGTCAGAAGCGCAGGGATACTGAGGAAACTAAGTGAACTAGGGGTAGTTGTTTGGTCTCAACTATACGAAGTTGGTTTAGATTTTGTATAGTGGCTTAATTCTTAGAGTATTTAATTCTGGACTAGGTCCCAGGGGTTTTCTGCATTTTCGGTTTCCTCGTTAACAAAATCTTGTTGTGTCTTTTACTTTTCTATTTCCGCAATTATAATTGTTTATTATAATTAGAAGTAAAATACACAAACGTTAACTCCGTACATACTTGATAGTGATCCTATAGAGTTTGGATAAGACCGAACCTATTATCAAGTATCATACTTCGTTTTTGTATTGTCTCAAACTTGTATCCATAGTCAATCACATAAGTTATCTTGTTGTCATATTGTCTCGATCTTGTATCCATAGACGAACACACGAAGTGTGAACCGATTTGTAGTATTGTCTCGAATTTGTCCATAGACAATCACTTTCGGTAAGAGGACTTATAGGTGGATAAATAAAAGATTGTGGTGTATTTGGGTACCCTCGTCTTTTCAAGAGATTTATTCGACAATATTCGACAAGGAAAGTACGTGTACTCTTCCTTGTTCGTGACTATTTTTGTCATGGTACATGTACCGGGTATGTGTACCCTTCAGACAAAAACGGATTCAGGAACTCACAGAACTTTTCTGGTTTGCGTACCAGGTATGAATACCACACCGATTTCAAAACCAACAGTTCCATACCGGTTTCAAAACCAACAGTTCCTTCACGGTATGTACCTAGTACACGTGCCGGCGTAGCTATATATTTGTTTCTGTTTTTGTAAACATTGAGATGTACATGGATTGAACTTGGAGTGTTCATAAGATGTCGACGTAGTGATTTGAACATGTGTTAAACTCGTATAACTTAGTGTTCAAGTATTTTCCTTTGGCACTCAAGGATAAATCCTGAAACCGATTTTCAATATCTTTTGGATATCGAAATATATAAGCTTAACATATCCCATGGGTTTGCATATCTGTAGTTACTATATTAGTAAAGTATACGGAAGTATAATATCTAATATTAATTGTCAACTATGAGTAACATCGGTTTATTAGTTAGAATATAGTTGGTATTTATCAATTTTGGAAATAATATTCTTTGCATATCTTTAGGAATTTTCGGAATTGATTATCCCTTGTTTTACGAACAAGCCTTAGCCATAACACTATAAATGGTGGAGCTTGTATTTTTATAAACTCATCCCTTGAACACACTACTTAATTGATTGTGTTGGAAGCAAACTCGTTGATAGAGAAAAGTAACCTAATTAGGTGAAATTTCTTATATTGCCTTCATTTAATGTCTTCTTTGGGATCAAGAATCCTTTAGTAGTATCGTTGGTGGAAAACTAAATCGCATTGTTATTCTAGTTTTTGGTTCATTGATTTTATTGACTAATGGTATAAATATTCTTGATTGATAAAACTTGTTTATTTTATGGTCCTTCTCTTATGGTATAAGGCCACTCAAGTTTATTTGAGGATTGATTAATATAGATCTAGTGATCAAGATCTAATAGAACTTTAGATCAATCAATGTTAACAGAATTTGTTTTATGTGTGTTGATCATTAGTGGAAATCAAGTTATTTGTGCAGCGGTTACTTTGAAGGTTGAAGACTTGAAGACTTTTCTTTTTCTGGTTTCTGACCTTGGTGATTTTATTTTACACAATTGATTCTCTACGATCCAAACAAGTTGTTTATCTTGATAGACTTAAGACTTGTTGTAAAGATCGAACAAACTTTTTAGTTATTTTTCCTTGTAGAGCTGCTTGGATATAGCTTGTTCACTGAGATATATTTTTTCGATAATTATTGTCTTGGTTTAATCTTTGACGAAAGGAGTTTATACTAAATAAATAGATGATCCTTTTACTTTACTTTATCTTTGATCAAAATCGTGATTTGGGAGTTTCATAAGAGAGTTGGTAACTGAAACATATTTAGTCTTTTTTTGTTTCGAGTTACCATCCAAAGGATTCGAGAGGGGAAGTCTTCACAGCAGGTGAAGCAACTCAAGATAGTGGACTCTTTCTTGAGATTCACGTGTGTAGACTAGATTGGTTTTAGGCTCAGGGATACTGAAGGAACTGAGTAATTAGGATTAGTTTACTTGGGTCTCAACTGTACAAAGTTTCGGTAGTCAATTTGTATAGCGGCTTAATTATGAGAGTCCAAAACTGGAAGTCCCAAGGTTTTCTGCCGTGCAGTTTTCCTCATTAATAAAATCTTGTGTGTCGGTGTGATTTACTTTATTTCTGCATTATAATTGTTATAGTTATAATAAAGTAAATACACTAGTACGGTTTTCTTTTTTATAAGAAAGAAAATTTCATTGATGAATGATTAAGAGTTTACAGTGTCCTTCTCCAGTTTTTCAATGATAAAATCTGGAAGTTGATCATACCAAGTGGAATTAATATTGAATCTTGCAAACTTTGCTAGTTCATCAGCTACCCCATTTGCATCTCTTTTAACATGAGAGCATTTCCAACTATTGAAACTACTAAGTAAATAAAGATATTCCTGGATGACACTATTTTTCGTCCATTTTATTTGACCATAGGATCCATTGATAGCCTCTACTACATTTTTGTTGTCTCCCTCCAAGTGAAGCATGCTAACGTTTATCTATTTACCCCATTTAACCTCCAAGTGAAGCATGCTAACGTTTATCTATTTACCCCATTTAATAGCCTCCAGAGCTGCAATCGCCTCTCCTTGTTCTTCATCTACTGCTGAGGATGATTCCCCTTTTGCTCTAATAAAATTACCTGCACCATCTCAAATTATTATTCCTACACCAATGGGCTTACAATCTTTAATAAAGGAGACATCAACATTAAACTTAATAGCAGTTTTACTAGGAGGTTTCCACTTTTTAGGCAATATGGAACTAGAGTTATCTATCTGAGTAGGTTCATTGGCCATCTATTTGGTACGATCCCATAGTAAGTTCGATTCCGAATTTTGACTATTTACCAAATTACATCTTGTTGAAGTAATTCTTTGGCCATTATTGTTTTGGTAGAAATACACAAGGTGTAAATATCTGTATAGGTTGATTCTAAAATATTATGGTGTACTCGGTACTCTCGTCATTTCAGTTAGCAGTTGTGCTTGGCTTATCCTTTTCTAGATGTTCTTCTTATATGCCGCTTTCATAAACATGTGTATTTATAGTAGACTTTAGAAAAATAAAAAAAAATTGTTGAATCACCAATTTTTTATTAAAACAAAAGGCTAAAGTGTTTTACAAGAATGGAAAGCAAAAATAAACAACCAAAAAAGGACTTACAGGTGAACTAAAAAATTAGCAAAATCTATAATATTTTCTAATGGGCATCTCTATTTGAATTAGATATGCTGGTCTTCCAGTGTGATGTTCAATTTCTCCCTGCTGCAGATTTACTCCCTTCTTGGCCAAGCTATCAGTAGAGAAATTGATTTCTCTGTAACAGTGCTCATAACAAATTTGAGATAGTAAGGCTTTAGCTCTCAGCCATCTTGATCTAAAGCACCATGGAATTGCTCCTTTATGAAAGTCCTCTACCACTGTTTTTGAATCTGATCTTATGATAATTTTATCACAATGCAAGACTACTGCCCATTCAATAGCCCATATCACTGCCAGAGATTCAGCTATGTAATTTGAGGCTATTCCCAGTCCTCCAGAAATAGTTCCAATGACTCTGCATTCATGATCTCTTGCTATTATACCAAAGCCTGCAAAACCAGGATTCCCTGCTGCAGCACCATCACAGCAAAACAGAACAAAATCTCTTGGTGGATTTAACCAAAAACATTCTCTAATGGTTGTGAACTTAATCCTTCTATGAGCCAGCTGGAAAGAATTTAGAATTTTTGAATCATAGTCATGACTCCATCTGGTTCCTTTTTTTCTATATCCTCCATAATGAACTAAGTATAAAATTCTACTTTTGAAAGCATTCTCATTTGGCTGTGCATTTTCAAATATGATTTTATTCTTAAGAAACCACAGTTCTCTCATAAAGGAGAAAGCTGCTGTCAGCCAGACTTCTTTAACAATGGGACTTTGATTTTTTGCACACTGTATGATATTATCAAATGAAGAAGGATTGGGAAAATTAAAAAGATTACCTAGCCATTGCCAGATTTTCAAACTGAAGCTGCAGAACCACAAAAGATGGATCATGCTGTCTTGATCTTATTTGCATACACAGCACATAGAAACCATGGAATAACCCTGAGAAATTCTCTTTTGATCATCAATAAAAATTCCTTGATTTATCTTCCAAACATTGCTTGAAATACCAGGGTGGAAGAAAGACTTCCATATATGAGTTGGCCAATGAATTTTAGGTTCTTTATGCCTGACTTTATTCACTGCTGCTGTTGTTGAGAAATTCCTTCATGTCACCACTCCAAACAATACTATCTTGAGCACCACTTATTACAGGCAAAGGCAAATGAATGAATTCTTGTAGTTCAATGGGAATCAGCCATTCACCATTTTGTATCAAGTTGTTAACTTTCATTTGTATGTTATCTTTAACATAATCAGTAAAGCCAATTCTTTCAATTATAGGACTTTCACTAGTCCAAGTATCAAACCAAACTGAAATGTGCTCTCCATTGCCTATAATCCATCTGACATCACTTTTAAGAGACTACCAAGCCCATTTTAAGCCAGACCATACTGAAGATAGTTTCCATTGAGTTATCCATTGCCCATTCTTATCTTTGAATTTAGCTGCAAAAAACAGTGACTATTCTTCTTTAGAAGTTAAAAGCTTCCACATCATTTTCATCAATAGTGCTTTGTTCACATCTGATAGCCTTCTAATACCCAAACCTCCTTCATTAAAGGGAGTGCATACTCTTCTCCAAGAAATAGTTTAAATTTTCTTACTTCTGCATCACCTGACCACAGGAAATTTCGCATAATTTTTTCACATTCTTTAATAACGGAGTTTGACCATCTATAGATAGCCATGTTGTATATGGGAATACTGCTTAGCACATGTTTAATCAATATCAACCTATCATGGAAGGATAATAGCTTTCCTTTCAAAACAACCAAATACTCTTGTACCATTTCAACCATTGGCCATACAGTTGCAGATTTGATTCTTCCTAGATGAATGATGACTCCCAAGTATTTATCTAGGAAGGATGTAAATTCCATCTGTAGAAAACCTGATATCTGATTTTTTCTGACAACAGAACAGCCATCAACAAAACATTTGCTTTTGAGTTTGTTAATGATTTGGCCAGAACACCTTTGATAATCTTCTATCAGTTTCAAGAGATTTTCTAGACTTATTTTTGAACCATTACTAAAGATGAAAATGTCATCAGCAAATAGTAGGTGTGTAGGGGAAATACCATTTCTTACCACCATTGGTTGTAGTTTACCTGTATCCACACGTTTTTTTAATCCTTTACTCAATACCTCCTCCATCAAAACAAATAGAATGGGAGATAATGGATCTCTTGCTTGAGCCCTCTGCGCATTAAAAAGAAACCATTTGGTCCACCATTGACCATAACAGAGATTTTGGCAGAAGACAAGAGCACCTGTAACCATTTACACCAAGCCACAGAGAAACCATATTTTTTGAAGGACTTTCAATAGAAACACCCAACTAACTGAGTCATATGCTTGAGAAATATCAAGTTTCAAGCTTAAATTACCTCCCCTTCTTTTCTTCTTCATCTCATTTACTAATTCAGAAGCTAACAGTGTCTGTTCATGAATGCTTCTGCCTTTAATATATGCAACTTGTTGAAGAGAAACTAACTTGTTCATAAGACTAGCCATTCTTAGTGATATAATTTTAGTGAAAACCTTAAAACTAAAATTACTGAGGCCAATAGGTCTGAATTGATTGGCCTATTTTGCACCTTGAACTTTAGGTATTAAGGTCAAGAAGTTAGAATTTAAACCTTTAGGGATATATTTCCTCCTCCAACAGTATTGAACAGCATTGATGAAATCATGTTGAATAATCTCCCAACATACTTTGTAGAACATTCCTGAGAAGCTGTCTGGTCCAGGTGCACTGTCTCCATCCATTTCAAATACTGTTGCCTTTATTTCATCAGCTTCTGGAATGACTTCAAGCATAAATTGATCAGTTTTAGTTAGAACAGTAGGTATAACATCAAGAATAGTTTCATTAACTACCACTTCTTGAGCTTGAAATCTGTTTTCAAAAAACTCAACTAATGTATCAGCAATTTGCTTATGATCAGATATCATATTTCCATTTTTATCTTCTAATTCACATATAGCATTTCTTGTTTGTCTGATTTTGACATTGGAGTGAAAGAAATTTGTATTTGCTGAGCCTTCCATTACCCAATTGATTCTAGATTTTTGTTTCATCATTGTGTTATATTGGATTTCTCTTGAATTAAATTCATTCTAAGCAGTAACCAAATCATTCAAAGCTTGTTCATCATGAGGATTAGCATCTGATATTAACATTTTTGCCTTAACATTTTCTTCTGCTTCTTGAATTTTGACTTTCACATCACCAAAAATCTTCCAATTCTATACTTTGAGAATGTGCTTGAGATTCTTGAGTTTTTTCATAAAAATATATGGAGCATCACCATGTATTTGTTCTGCCCAACTATCTTACACCACTTTCATGAAAGTAGGATGTTCTAGCCACATTTTTTGAAACCTGAGAGGAACATTTTTTGGTTTTGGAACACTTGCACATCCACCTAACAATGGAGCATGATCTGAAGCAATTCTGAGACCCACTTTGTATCCCCAATCACTATACATTTGCAACCACTGCATGTTGAAAACAACTCTATCAAGATTACATAGAATTCTTTGGCTGCCTTGCTGACAGTTGGACCAAGAGAAATCCAAACCAATCTTAGGAGCTTGCACTAATTCACAAGAATTAATCATTGAAATCTATCATTGATCTTCTTGAGGGTGATCTACCTCCCACTTTTTCCTCCATAGATAAAATTGCATTGAAATCACCTAAAACAGCCCAAGGCTTTTTGAATTCACTAATAAGTTGCATTTCAGACCATAAGTATCTTCTCTGGACCACATTGACATGAGCATGAACACCAGACACCAGTACTTCACCTACAGCCACTGTAATCCCTTGACTTGTAATAGAAACAACAGAAGGTGCAACAATTGATTTACTCCAGAATAACCAAATATTACTTTTGTGATTGTTAGCTTCATTATGAATTACCATATATTGCATTCCTGGTAAATTTAGTTTACTACAAAAAGAAGAAGAACACTTGATTTTTGGTTCAGCAATCCAAACTAGAGTTGGATTGAATTGATTAACTAAAGAATATAAATTTTGTTGAGCCCTAACCCTTCTAAGGCCCCTTATATTCCAAAAGAGAATTTTCACTGTTTGGTTTGGGGGTTTTTTGGACCCCCCTTACCAACATTTCTTCTAAAAGTATATTTATGTGCTACTGGATTAATAGCCTTTTCAACAGAACTGTTACCTAGAATGATATTTTTAACAACTTCATTAGTATTTTTTGAGCCAGGAAGCTGCTCCTCTGAATTGTTCCCAGGAATGGTACTATTCATAGCTGCATTTAAATTTTTCTTTCCTGCAGAAGTTTTAACCACTGAGGACCAAGTAGTAAAAGGAACTGGCTCTGATCTTACCAGTCCTGTACCAGTATCAATGAATATAACAACATTATTTTCTAATTCAGTAACTTCAGCAATTTGTAGTAATTGTTGTGGAGATAACTCAACTGTGAGATCCTCTTTATGCAGATCCTCATCTTCTTTATCCCCTTCATAATTTAATACACTAAATCTTCCTCCAACTAAGTTAGTATTGGAGTTATTAATATTTTGATGTGCCACTGGAGTTGAAATATGTGTAATGAGGGAGTTTCTTTCTGATTGTTGCTGATGAGCTAAAGTAGAAGTGCTAGCTTGCACCTTTGATGGAGAGCTCTCAACTTCCGATCTATCACAAATATCAAAAGGAGTGTGAGGAATTTCAACACTAGCTTTAGGCTTCTGAGGAGCTCTGCTTGCAGTGTAACTTTTATTTTGCTCAATTCTACAATCTGTAGTAAGATGGACAATAATCTTGCAAGTATGACAGTATTTTGGAATAACAGGAATTGAAATAGTTTGAAAGAATCCCCCATATTTAGTACCAATCCATATTTTATTAGGAATTGATTGAGCAAAGTCCACCTCAACCAAAACATTTGCATAGTAACCAACTTTACATTTTGCAGTAGAAGAATCAATCTTAATAGGAGTACCAATCTCTTTGCATATTGTGAATAGTATTTTTTTTCCTTCCAGAATTCTAAACCCAATCCAGGAAAACGAACCCAAACTTGAGCCTTCGAAGTACGCTGATTTGATGGTCTAAAATTTGATATCCAATTTCTTACTTGTAAAACCTGATCAAGAACTTCCTACTGACCAACTTTGATGAACCCGCGATCAATCTCATTATCTAGTTTAATAGTAAAAAATCTTATTCCCAATGGAATGAGCTTACAATCCCCAACTAATTTCCATTGTTGACGTAAAATAACAGCAACATCTATAAATTTGATATTCTGTAAATTTAATCTTCCAATGAGTGAGAATTTCCAAGGATTCAAACCCTCTTCGAATAAGTCATCAGGCAATTATATTGATGGTACTTTGAATGAAGAATTTTCTGAAGTAGAACCTAACATATTTGAATGAGAATCATCTGTACAGGTGGAATTCAGACCAGAATTCATGATTCCACCTAAATTAATGATTTGTAAACATTAGGATTTGCAGAAAATGAGAATTAATACCTGAAAATTCACCTAAATTAATGAAGTTTAGCATGAAAAATGAAGATCTGAAAGTGAAAAAATTCGCCGAGTTGCAGAGCTTGACTCACCGATCCTCTCTAGACTTTAGAAACCTTATTGCTTGGTTTCCAGATTTGTCAGACCATTTTCAATCTTCAAAATCTTGTTCTTTTTTGTCTTGTGAACTAGTCTTTATGACTCACTTTCTAAACCTTGCCAAACTTATGCCCGTATAACGTCTTATAATTTCGCTTCAATCTTCATCTTTCGATATCAAACTCCTAAAACTCCTCAATCATAATATTTCAATCTCAAACGCCTCATTAACCTCACCTCAGTCTTAGAAAAAAATCTCAAAAAATGGCAACCTCATCGGAAACACAAAACAATTCAGCACAAAAAGTTCGTGGTCCAAAGTTTAGTCTTGATGAAGATAAAGCTATTTGCATAACTTACGTAGCATTTATGCTTGATCCAATCAATGGTGTTCAACAGCCACATCATACGCTCTGGGGACACTTTTACACTATTTTGTTAGGAAATTGGGAGTCCAAAAACCGTGATGCTTCCGGGTTGTCCAGTCGTTTTACTACAATTAGCAAAGACCTGAACAGTTGGGTAGCTTTACTGATGCAAATGGCCAGACAAAAAGGAAGCGGTGATACCAATGTCGATGTGGTAAGTTGCATTTCAAATTGTTTAATTGATTTTGAAATCTTTTATCAATTTGTTGTAATATCTAATTAATATATTGGTAAATCTGTAGCAAAGGAAATCTCGAGAGGATGGCAAAGAACAAAAAGTTCGAGTTTCAAGCGTGAAGCATGCTTGTACATCCTATGAAAGTTGAATCAATATAACCTTGATCAGTTGGATGGATATGTTGTACCAATGGAATCCCCTTATGAGATCGATGGATCCCAACATGGTCAATCCCAACGTGGTGGATCCCAACATGGTTCTCAATGTTCTCCTATTCTTCACTAGAAACAAACTCAAACGCTCACCCTTACACTAGTGGATCAGTACATGGTAATTCAAATTTGAATATTAATGGAAAAGCTGATGAATGGGAAGAAGTACTGGGTGAGAAATAAAAACAAAAAAGCTAAGAAAGGAAGCTCAAGATGTCGCACAATCATCAACTTCAGAATTTCATATTCGAGAATTTTTTGAAAAACAAGAAAAGAATGATATTGTCAAAATAGTTGAGCGTAAGAAAATGTATTCAAAAATGAAGAAAGATCGTAAGGCAGTTGAAAATCATATTTTTAATGCACACGTGAGAGGAATGGACGCGACAAAGATGAATCGGTCACAACTAAAATTATGGCAAGAAGAATTTGATGAAATTCAAGCACAGAAGGCACAACAGCGCCCAACTTCAGTTGATGTTGATTCTGATGATGAGGACACCTTAGATGAGGAATCCAATACTGCCATTACGCTGGTTTAGTTTTAAATTATGGATACAGTATTTAGTTTAATTTCGATGTAATCCTTTGTTTTAGATTCAATTTAATCCTTAATTTGAGTTTTAATTTCAGTGTGTTTTTCCCCAATTTGATCCTTAATTTCAAATTCAATCAAATTAAACAAATCATATTACTTTCTTTAAAAGAAAAAAAACTAAACCGTCAATTAAAATAAAAAAATATTAAATCATGTTAGGGTTTTTACTTCCAAAATCAGCCCACAAGTCTGCAGTGAGATCTTCCCTTAGTCTTAAATGTAAACCTTTATTTCGAATCCTCTCTTCTACCATTCTATTCTCTCTTGCGGGCACAACCGAGGCAGGTTGAACTTCTTTCCTCAAATTTTTATCTGGATAATGAACCCAGATTTTATCCCATTGCGTTTCCCCAATTACCATATTGTGCAAAAATGATGCAGGTGAGCATAATCATATTCATTTCTATTGGTTTAAACAAACGATATGGTCCATAAATTATATGAAACTTTCTCTTCAAAATTCCAAATGCTCGTTCCACATCCTTCCTACACGCCATCTGTTTTTTGTTAAACAACCTTTGAGCACTGACAAATTTCCCATTTATAGGTATCTCATCGTAAAATTGAACTAATGTTGACCACGCTGGATAAATTTTGTTTGCCAGAAAATACCCTATGTTATAGCTATTGACGTTGATGGTAAAATTAGCAGCTGAAGCATTTTCATACTTCAATTCTTCGAACAACAGTGATTTGTGCAAGATATTGATGTCGTTGTTGCAACGCGGGAGGCCAAAAAAAGCATGCCATATCCAACAATCATAAGAAGCTACAACTTCTAGAATTACAGTTGGTTTTGTGTGGTGGCCCTTATACTGACCTTTCCAAGCATACGGACATCCATGACACACCCAATGCATGCAATCAAGGCTAACTAGCATTCCTGGAAATCCTCTCTTCTTATTTTTAGCTAGTAGTCGGTCGACATCATCTTGTGTTGGTTGACGTAAATAAAGTGGACCAGAATAGTTGACTATAGTTTCGCAAAACATTTTGAGATTATAGTATGCAGTTGTTTTTTTCACACAAATGTATTCATCACATGCATCCGTAGGCAAACCATAACCTAGAATTCTTAGGGATGCAGTGACCTTTTGTTCGGGACTATGCCCTCGTATGTTTCGTGTAACAAATTGATTGTTGAATTTAGGGTTTACCCGACAAAGCTCTCCAGTAACCCGCATGACCAAGTTTTGTGGCATGCGGTGGCGACGTTGAAAATCTTGATCGGAGTACACACTTCTATTAACAAAATAATCAGGAATCATTTGTTCGTGACCTTCCTCTCGAAATCTCCATGTATATCTTCTTCTCAATACAGTTGCTAGTTCTGGATCTCGCGGAATTTGGCTCGTGTATAATTGTATCATGGTGTTGGTGATCGATCTGTCGTCGTCTGGATCTGCATCCATTTGATCCATCTACTGCATAAAACCTTCTTGTTGTTGCAAAAATACTTCCGCTAATAATTGCACTTCCTCATATTCCAAATTAGGATCCATAAATGAATGAAACGAACAAAAACAAGAAATATATTTAAGAAATTTGAAGATTTTTTGTGAAACTAGAGAATAGATAGTAGTTGAGTATGTTTAAAATCGTTGGATTTTGTAGATTTATATAAGTAGGAGGACAAAGAGACGTTGGTGTTTGAATTACCAAATAATCGTTGTCGTGGCAGGCAGGGATGGTCGTCCCATCTTGAGAGTTGAGACGAGCCTCATCTCAAGATGGGACAACCGTCCCTACTTGCTACGGGCGGTTGTGTTTGGGTCGAGAAACAATTTTCCCACTACACATAAGTGAGTTTGTCTATCCACCTGGCATGGCAAACCATCGGATTTACATAGTTCCACTGGAGTTGCTCTAATCACAACAAAACACTATAATAATCTTACGATTTTTATAAAGAGGATACCAAACCTTTACGTGGAATAAAACAAGATAATCTGACCACGAGATCTTTGAATCGGTACCCGTAAATGTTTTGTATCCTTTTTATAAATCTTGAATTATATTATCCTGCTAGCTTAAATGACACTAGAACATTGGAATCTTGTTAACTTGTAGTATAAAAGATGGTAAAACATCCTATGAGGTTATTAATTGCAATGTATGTCGATCGAAGTAACTTGATATGTATTCCAGGGATCCAAACTGAAATTAATACCTCTAACAAAAAGATATTACCAGCAAAAGAACAAAAAAAAAGGAAATGGCAATACTAACGTATTAGTAATCTTATTGGTTCAAAAGCATTAAATCCCTCATACCGTTCAAAAGAGAGATTCTGAAAATCTAACCGTTTATATAGATGCTATAGGTTACTTAAAATACTACTACAAGTATGGAATAGATAATAAATGAAAAAGAAACAAGACAAAAGAGTGGCATGATATTCTACACTTTTCAAACTTTCTCTGTTTAGGATCCTACAACTCCCTTCTTCAACTCTCTTCTTCTGTTCTCTCTGTGTTCTGGAACTCTCTGTTTCTAAGGTGACATGCTTTTCTCATGATACTTTTTTCTTCTTCTGCATAATAGATGTAATTCTTATTATTTCCTGTTGTTATTTTTCATTTCCATTTTTGATTATGTACTGTCTCTGTGTTACATCTGCCCACATTTTTCATCCTCTGTTTTTATCCTGTTTTTCTTCTTCTTACTGTCTTCCATGCAAGAATTTAAAGTGATTTCCTCTCTTTTTTTTCTAGTCAGTCTGCATGTTAATGTACTTAGGTAAGAAATTCTAGATCTGAGTTTCCTTGATTTTCTCCCAATTACTTGAATGCAGGTTCATGAATGTGTCTTCCTTAGGATTTTTAAAAACAATGTATTGAAATTAGTTCAGGAAATTACTTCTAGAAGTTTAATTATGTGTTCTATTAAGAAATTTGGCAATTTTTCATCCATTAAGGAAATTTTTGTTTGTGTTTTTATTGTTGAATGACATTCTTTCTTTCTTTTTTTTTGCATGAAATTTATCACTATTTGAATTAGTATCTTAATTCTTATTTTCAGTATAATATAGTTTTTGTGTAATTTGAATGCAGTTTCAGAGTTAGGTTTCATACTTTGGCTAATAAATTTTGAGGCATTTTGGTTACAAGGTACTATTTTTTTCTGATCATTCCGAGAAAGGCCGAGAAGTTTCCCCCGGCCATTAGTGTTCTAATGGTAATAATTCTATAGAAAAAAAGCTGGATTGCAATTAAGGCATGATTGGAAGAAAAAACATGGGACGTGAATCGCCTCTACTTCTGATACTATTGACAGTAGGGTTTTTCTTTGGGACATATAACTTGTTAACAACTATAATTGGCCACAAGGGTACAGAAGTTGATGATTTGGATAGTATATCGGAACAGAATGTGATCGATCCGGTCATACAGATGCCACGGAAAGTGAAACTAGCTGAGAATCCTAAGTTACCCTTCCACATTGCACTAACTGCCACTGATTCTAGTTATAGCCAATGGCAGTGTCGAATTATGTACTATTGGTATAAGAAAGTGAAGGATTTGCCTGGATCAGATATGGGAGGGTTTACACGAGTTTTACATTCGGGAAAACCAGATAATTTGATGGATGAAATTCCAACATTTGTCGTTGATCCTCTTCCCGCCGGTCTGGATAGGGTGAGAACTCTTCTAGCATGAGCATTTTTCAGTTTCATTACTTGTACTGTCTACAATAATAATGTCTTCTTTGTGCAAAAATGGTTGATTATAGTATTGTTTCTATTGAATTGTATTCATTTGGTGTTTCAGGGTTATATTGTCTTAAATAGACCATGGGCTTTTGTGCAATGGTTGGAAAAGGCAAATATCCCAGAGGAGTGAGTTTATGTACAACTTTTTCTGTTTCGTAGGTTTTTCTTGGATTCTATGTGAAAGCTTGATAGTCATATCTCCGCTGCAGATACATATTGATGGCAGAACCTGACCACATCTTTGTAAAACCACTGCCTAACTTGGCCAGTGAAAAATATCCAGTGGCGTTCCCATTTTTTTATATAAAGCCTGCTGAAAATGAAAAAAACTTGCGAAAGTTCTATCCGGAGGAGAAGGGGCCGGTGACAGATATTGACCCTATTGGCAATTCTCCTGTGATAATTAAGAAGGTTAGAGAACTTCTTGCTTTTTTATATAGTTAGGGGGGGGGGAAATTGGATGGAAGTTTGTTCCCCATTTTTACGTGATACGATATTAACGTATTCCAATTAACAGAACTTGCTGGAAAAAATTGCACCTACATGGATGAATGTGTCGTTAGGAATGAAAGATGATCCAGAGACTGATAAAGCTTTCGGTTGGGTACTAGAAATGTGAGATTTCTCTTAGAAATTGTAATAAATTCCTGTTTTAATTCCACGGGTAGTTTATACTGCGTCCACTCATGATATTTATTTATTGAACCCAGGTATGCATATGCCGTTGCTTCTGCGCTGCATGGAGTACAACATATTCTTCGGAAAGACTTTATGATACAGGTAGGATGAAGCTTATCTGCCGAAACTCCCACCTTTTTCTTATGAATGAAATATATCAAGAATAGGGATTAAGAGATGTCGCATGTTTGTTTTCAGCCCCCGTGGGATACAGAGATGGGCAAAACTTTTATAATCCATTTCACTTATGGATGTGACTACTCTTTGAAAGTAAGGCCATTCTCCTCTCTATCCTTATCTATGAACATGGTGATAATGTGATTATGGTTGAAACTTGTACCCTCAACATGAGTTGAGGATACAAAACCTATCTTTATTAGCAAAACCCATCTTTTATTTAGCGCCCTCCCGTGAACTATCTTGAGGTTTATTTGAAGGTTCATAGTTTGAACTTATAAGAATCATAAATTCATCAGGGTGAGCTAACATATGGTAAAATTGGAAAGTGGCGCTTTGACAAGAGATCGTATCTTCGTGGTCCACCACCTAAGAATCTCCCGTTGCCTCCTCCTGGAGTCCCAGAAAGTGTGGTATGCTTATTTCCTCAATTCCTTCCTTCCTTTCCTTCTTTCTTTCTTTTATATGTCCTATCACTTTGGTATATGTTTGTGTGTTTTTCTTTTGCTTTGCTATTCTTTCCCCCTGTTGCTTCTTTATATGTGCATATATTTCATCTTAAGCTGATATTGATTGTATTTATTAACTCGTATATGAGTTTTAAAACGAATAAAAATGGGACCTATGCTGCTCTAGGCCCTTTAGAGAAGCCTTTGAGGAGTTTCTTAGTAACTATAAAATATTGGGGTCCTTGGATGTGGATTGGCTTTAACTGCATCCAAATTAACCTTACTTGGCAAATAGTTTATCATTTGATTAGTTTGTGAATGCTTAAATTCTCAGGTCACTCTGGTAAAGAAGGTCAATGAAGCAACAGCTAACATTCCTGGATGGGACACAGAGGACAAAGAACAAAGAAATGAAAACAGTTGAGATGAAGATGAGGACAATATAATCGCCGAATCCGCAAGTTTTTTGCTCTGCTATCAGTCTAGTTCATATTTTACTTTACAAACCACACGGTGAGAAAAGAATACAAATGAAAGAAAATAGGAAGAAAATGTTTCTGGAGTTGGAAAGAGTATCCTGTTTGCAAAAGTTCTAGTTAATACCGTAGTAATACTGTGTATAAGGTATATCACCATTTCATAAGAATTTGGTGATCCACCACACCTTCATTTGAAGGTCAGCAGGGAACTTCAATTGTGACACACCCTAAAAGATGACAGAATCGGCTCCATATGTGCACCATGGTGTTGTGATCCAATAAATTCATTTTTGAAAAATACACCCCTAAAAGGGTGTTGATACAAAAAAATCATCTCACTTCGTGTCTCCATCCCTTTCCAAGCAGCAACTCTGAAATAAAAACTAAATGCTTCTTTTACTTCACCCCGAAATGAAACACGTTCACAGGTGATCAGCACGATACAATCCTGACAACTTCAAAAAAATTATACGCTTTAATGATCTCAAACTATTTCTAGCTGGGACTTGGGATTCCGGATATTTTTCCACCAGAAGAGCAGACTCAAGGTGCTCAAGAAAATGGCAATCCCAACAAGCTTTCTAGGTTTCAAACTTTAACTTGAAAAGGGCATGATTTATAAAACGGGATACCACTATTAGCGGGGGTGATACCAAACGGGATACCACTATTAACAGGAGTGATACCAATTGAACGATCGGAGTCAGGATCTGTTAATATTTGTTTGTTAATATTTGTTTGTCCTATGGAATGGTATCACCCTACGTAATACTGGTATCCCCTTATAAATCGTGGAAAAGGGAAGGGAAACTGGTTGCACCTGGCAACCTGCTCATGTTAATGATCACATGGCTATGTAAAGTGCCATTGATGTGAAGTGTTGCGTGTAATTTAACTAAAACGGAAACTTGCCAAACCCATTTAACTTAGAAAAGTACAAATATTACTTATTCCAAAACAGCATAGTAACACTTCAATCCAGAGATAGATTCACCTTGAAAACATAGTCATCAGGCGATAACCTAACAATAGATAATAGGATAATAAGACATTATTATTACATAAACCAAATTATTTTTAGGGAATGTTCACCAAGGTAACATCCCGCTTTGAGTCTCCATCCATTTCCAAACAGCAACTCCCTACCAAATCACAATTTGATAATGCTTCTTCTCTTACGAAATGAAACACGTTGAAGGCAACTCAAATACCACATTCCCTCCTTAACAACGATAAGGACAACTTGCTAGATTCTTCTCAGAGTCCAGCGTAATTCTTTTTCCCTTTTGGCTGACCACCAAAGTCCTTGGTTGAAAACTTTCGAAACCAGTTCCATGGCCCCTGGTAAAAAACCCTTCAATCAACGTCCAACCATACTGCGAGAAGATCCAGACAAGCGCAATTACTTACTCTTCTTTAACGTTTCCATCACTAATCAAACCATTAATTCATTTCTCCAGTCTGGTAAGCTCGGCACTACATGCAGAAATAATAAAACTCAGCCCATCGTTCACAAGACAGGCATTAAGAAACATAAGTTTTTAAATATAAATTAGATCACAATCTAATAGGGAAAAGCCATGAAATAACATCAGTTTAGACAGCAAGAGTGGTATCCCAACCCCTAGACACCAAAAATATCGCCAGAGAGGGGAGAGACGGATTACCTGTTTCAAAGACAGGTGCCTGCAATATTCCAAGACCATCCATGCTTCAATAGAAACTCTGTAACACTTAAAGAGGGGGCAATCTTGGCAGACACCAGGTTGCAAAGTGATCACCACCATATATTCTTGCCACCTCAAGAAGAAAAAGATAATATAAGTTGAAATATCTTAGAAGCTATATTCAGTGCAGGAACGCAGTAAATATCCAAGATAAAATATGTGCATTATAATATTGTCGGAACAAAAAGCTCCCTACGACCTAGGTAAAAGCCAGGAAAAACCAAATGAGAACAAGCTTACCATCTATAGTGCTGTAACGATCTCACACGAAGAAACGGCCGGACCATAGGGGCTGTCCCGGATAATTCTCCACATGAGGGAGAGAATCCTGATTTGCTTGCTGATGCTGATTCTGTTGGTATAACTTAAGGTGCTCAAGCAGCTGGTAATCCTGCCAAGTTTTCTCGGTTTCAACTTGAACTGGCAAGACAGGAGCTTGTTGTCCAGGAAAAGGGAGGCTGGTTGCACCCGACACACTGTTGATGTTATTAATCATATGGGGGTATCCATGTGAACTGCTGTTGATGAAGTTACTAGGCACCATGGTATTGGTTGATAAGGATAACTGGTACTCATCAAGCCACCGATAATCATCAAGCTGTGGAATCTCATTCTTTAAACCAGCGCCACCAACAGGCTCATTCACTGCCTTAGGAGGGAGACTAAATCCAGGAGGGGGGCCAGGGTGCCTAACAGGACGACTCACGGGACTTTTTCTCAAGTTTGCAGCCAGCGCTGCTGATGGCTTCATTGTGAGACTCTCAGCATTAGGTCCCGAATACATAGCATCAAACTTTGATGGTACCACAGCTTCAGCTGCTTTCCTCTGATCCGTAAACATACCACCAGCAATTAGACTGGTATTTTGTGGGAAAGTATGAGACACCATAGGAGGCAGTGTACTAGCATTAAAAGATTCTCCTGACTTGGCGTTCATAACATTCCCATTATCAACAACACTCAAATTTTTCATTTCACTAAAAAAGTAATCCTGCTGATTTGTATGCCAATTTGGAACACTGGAATTGATTGGCTGCGGATGCTTAGGGACCACATTGGCATAAGAAGGAACTGACTGTGTACGATCATCAAGAGCATGCTGTGGACTCAGACTCGGGACTGGGGAAGTGTATGTTTCAAAGTAATTTCCAAGTTCACCTTTGGAGACGTTTCCACCGGGGCCATGGGCCACGGAAGCTGTGCTCAAACCAAGAGAAACAACAACGTCAATGGGCTTCTCAGCTACAGTAGGCTTGAAAACAATCTCTTCATCCTCCTCTTCTCCTTCCATGTACAGCATCAAATTTTCTTGCTTCATGCCATTCGGTTTTGGCATGTCTGATATAGCGAGCAAAGAGACATCGGGAGTTTGAGGTTGGACACCGATGGAAAACTTGTTCAGCTTCTGGTCAAAATATATTGTCTGATGATCAATCCGCACTACATCCATAAGAGCCTTCACTGCAGCTAAAATCCTCTGTATACGGACCCTTCTCTCCTGTCTGTCACCATCACTTCCAGTGGAATACTTCCTTGAAAAATCCAAAATGAGCTGCGCTGGAAGGAGGGGAACGTATCCTCTCAACTCGAAGTCCTCTCTCAATGCAAGACGGTTACAAGTTTCCCCATCATCGTACTTGCTCATCTTGAAAAAACATGTTTCATCTGCATCATCATTGCCAGAAACAGACCCAGACAATATGAGCTTGTTCAAGAAAGATATACAGTTCTTCCAGAAGACAGATCTAGCAGTGGCCTGTTTCTCCTCCATTTCACTACCAGCAGCAATATCTGGACGACATGCTAACCACTCAACAAAAATGAGGATGCCAGGAAGAAGATAGCTTGAAGAAGGATCACGCAACTGTGCACATCTTTTAATAATATATCCCACAAACTCAAAAGCAACTACATAAGCATTCTGGAGCAGAACTGAACGCTGTAAGATCTCAGCGTATGATAGACCCTCGGTTTCCTTACTCACATTATGGACAGTGAATATGAGAATCGAAATGAGCCTAACAAAGACAAGGCTATTCTCAGCAGCATCCGAACCAAAATTCAACACCTCTTCTCCACCTGAAGAAAGAAGCTCATGGATATCGCTGCTCACAGAGGAGAACACCTCTGTAAACGTTTCTAGGCTGGAAAAGGCAAATAAAGTGTTAATCATCAAGTTGATAAAAAAAAAAGGTTCCAAATATTGAAACTGTTATACCTCGTTCGTGTGAAAAGAATGCCATTCAGTCGCACAAACCGGACACAGAAAGCTTTATACATCTCAGATATACTAAGCACTCTTTCTTTGGTTGAAGATGTTTCAACTGTAACATCTTTAGACAGATGCATTTTCTCCCCTTTTCCTCTCACTTTAGCTGGGCTTCGCACAGGTGTTGTACTCACTGAAGAAGCTTTACTGTCCCCAGCAAGCTGTGAGTAAATCTGGCGGTTCTACAAAAACATAAAACGGTTCACTAATCAGATAGTTGACTTGGCTATTGACTAAGGAGAGTTCACTTGGTAGCTGAGAGAGTTAAAGAAGATAACATTGACTATTAATGGAAATCTGTCAACATTAACAGAAAAGTAACACACTTCAGTTGAATTTCTACAAAGTTCACATCTTCGCTTATCCTGTTCATATAAATATTTGGCCATTTGGGTGTACATCACATTTTTCAGATTTTCTTAGTTATCCCAGTTTCAAGGCTGATGGTTTAAGATCATTTTTACTTTAATAGCAATACAAGCAAGGGCAGCATCCAAAAAAAGGCCAGTGTGTACAAACACAAAAGCAAAAAAGTGCCAGCGTGTAACCACTTGAAATTCAGAAACTAGTACCTTTTCAAACGCAATAACTAAGTTATCTCTTGCAGTCGAGAAAGGGCTATCCACAGCCAAACTTCGGAAGTACCGGTAAACTGACAACAGATCATCTCCCGAGTAGGAAGCCAAAATCGCAAGCTGGTAAGAATCAGAAATAAATTTATGCATATTGAAGGTAAAAGCCACTGGGACCAAAATACAAATACGGACTCAGTAGAGGAGAGGGTGAAACCTGATGATGGGGGTTACCACTTGAAGGCCATAGGGAGGCAGCTTGCAAGTAGTAACTTGACGCGGTAGTATAATCACGAGCTTTAGAGTCCCCTTCTCCATAAAGTCCTTTGTAGCGAGCTAGATCGCCCAAGTAAATCAGGCAACGGTGACATGAGATCAACCCCTTCTTCGTCTCAATAGATTTTTTTCCATCCTTTGAGAGAATATTCTGATTTTCTGAATCCTCAGCCAAAGTCCCCAAAGGAAGACCATATTTAGACCGAATTTTGATTATAAGCTCATGGTAAAAGCCTGTTGCTTCTGAAAGAAACGTTTTAAATTGAGAACGGATTTTCTTAATTCTATCAGGTCGTCCAGGAGCAGGAGCTTTTCCAACCTGTGCTGCGGTTGATCCTGTAGATGCTAAAGCAGCACTGAAGTGTGCTCTCAACTCCTCAATTCGTCTATAATGCAACTGCCAGAGAGCAAACTCTGTTTCATGTTTCTCCGAAAAGGCATGATCTTCGAGGATGATTGTTTCATAATTTTCACGCATCTGTTGCCATGCATTCGGATCTGAAGGAATTCTTGCTTGGGCTGACTTGCGACGCTTATTCTCCAACTCAATATTCTGTGAAAACATATTTTCAAGAGAGGGTGTGTCACATCCAGAATTAAACGGCAGAAAGAGGGGATAACGCAAATAAAAAACCCTTGTAGCCAGCATATATAGGCAGCGCAGCTGCAAGGGCTCCTCCAAATAACTGTGCACTTGAACAATGATAAAACTTAATCATACCAGAGACTGACCTTATTGTGAAGACGTTGAACAAGCTCCCGGGACGAAGGAGCAGAGTTATCCATCAGAATGGTCATTATTTATTCAACAACTGATGGGCCTTGGCTCCGAAAGACATGACCTCAACTCAGATACGCAACATCATTCTGCAGAACAGCATGCATAAGCAATTGTCCAGAAAGGGTAGCAACAGGATTTCATACACAAAGATTTAAAGAAAAAGGAGGTAAAAGAGTGAAATAACCCGAAATCCATTATTCAAATCTTGTAGAAGTTTTAAAACGAAACTCAAATAGTTTGAAGTGCTAAATACGTAGATGGCTGCAACAAGCTGGTAGTGCATAAGCAAATAATATATACATGAAATAAGAGGTACCACCTCACAAGTCAATACACCATCTGGAACCGCTAGGTACTAACGATGGTAAAGTGACACACTGTAGTTGATCTATGTACTGGGAATAAGCTTATAAACGCTTAGAAATAAATGGCACAAACTTAAGTACCAGTTTCTCGTTATTTGCCTGAGATTTTATTCTTTCAAATAACCCTTAACCCTTAATGCTTATATGACTGTATGTATTCTACTCTTAAAACAATAACCAAATTCAAATCAATTCATATTGTTATCCTGGTAAATCTAGTGCAGGTGTCCACCTCATCAGTACGGTCACTAATCATCTAAAACAACAACTACAATCCCAAGAAAAATTGAGAGATACCCAACTCAATCATCCTAAAAATTGAATGAATAATGTGAAAAAGAAATTACCCCTTATAATTTAAATTCTTATAATGAAGAAATAGTTGCAGATTGCAGATTCCTATTCAAAAGAAATCTAACTAACACCTAGAATCCAAGAAAATCCAAATTCTGGTAAGAAAAAAAGAAAAAATTAGAGAAAAACAAGCAGGCAAGTATCAAAAAAATGGCATAAATTTGAAATTTGTGGAAACCAATATGTACTCTGTGATTCAATTAAACCCAGAAATTTTATTTGAAAAACCTAAGGAGGCAATTGATATAAATAATACTCACTTTCAAAATCAAATAGATTTGCTCAAAACTCAATTCAAAAAACCCTAGAAATACCAAACAAACAACCAAATCAAAACTTAAGAAAATAATTATTATTATAATAACACGAAAAAAACTTAGTTTACCTGATTCCAGAGACGAAGATCTTAAACGAGTAGTAGAAGTAAAGAGAGATTTGAAAGATCGACTAATTAGGGTTTGGTTCTTTGGTAGTGACGTTGTCGTCGTTTATTTGTGTGTGTGTTTTTTTCTTCTGTTTTTCTTTTCTTTTCTTTTTCTTCTCTTCCCCTCTCCAAAAACAATGAAAGGTCTTGAAGAATCAAACTATCTAAGATTTACCCAACGCAAATCTCGAGGAAGCGGTTTTAATGTATAGGATTCGAGTGCGTATGAAAGTTTGTTGAAGACGGCAGAAGACAAAGGGGGACACTAGACTTGTTTATTTTCTAGTGGGAATTAAGTGTTTGGCACTCTCCCGCTCTATTTTGCTCAAATGGCTTTGGGCTTAAAAGCTCATTTAAAAAACAAACTAACCGTTTTTATTGAAATGACCCCTAAAAAACAAGGAGGGTCATATGAATAAAAATGTTAAATGATGTCAAAATTTGATATGAACTCTACTTTAAGGGTATAATTATCAAACCAACTTAAATATAACACATCTCACATATCATACGTAGGAAATTGATAAATTTGATATATTTAGAAAGGTTTTTGAAGACCTATCCAACGAGCGTAAATACAAATATCAAATTATTCGTTTTTTTTTTTAATCTTTTATTCCTTAAATGATTTCTAAAATTTTTTCTTATTTTTTAGTGTGCAGATATTATCCACAATTTTTCTAAGTATAACTATTATTCATCGTATTTTTTTAGTATGCAGATATTATCCACAACGTTTTTTAGTGTGCAGCTATTATCCCTAGTGTTTTTCTAGTGTGCAGCTATTCTCCACAATGTTAATTAACCTTTCATAATTGTTTATACTATAGTATGTACATTAAATAAGTTTAGAAAACCATTTTTTTAAAGATGAACAAACACATCAATATGAAGTTGTGTAGAAAATATCCACAACTAGAATCCGTGAAGGAAATATGCACAACTAGAATCTGTGTAGGAAATATTCACAACTGTTTTAGGATCATGAAAATAATTTGCATAATTATTTCTATGACCCTAGGGCCAAAATAGTAAGACCCGTATTTTCTTGAGTCATAAGAATAAGTAACCCTATTGTCTATTGAGAGGCTTTATTTTTCCGTGTTCGCCAGGAACTGCTGCTTCGCGTATCGCTTACGCCTACCTAATTCAGTAATTTCAACTTACGTGGGTACAACTATCTTTTTCTTTTGTCTGGATAAAGAAACAAAGACATCGCAAAACGGAGGACTACGGAACTAATTAATGACTAACTGCTTTAGACGTTCAAATTCAAGATTTAAGTTGACAACACGTAAGCTTAAATCACCATAGGAGATAATAGATCCGATCAAATTTTATTGGTAACAATGGACCTAGTTCAACTACGAACAGGACAACAGGATGGTTTACCGTAGTACTACTCCATGGGTTAATATCAAAATTGCTTCAAGAAATGGAAAGTACAATTTTAGTGACTTCATTACGGTGTAGACATTTTTAAAACTGCCATATAACTACATCACATGCCCTCTTATGAATTTTGAAGATCTCAATTTAGAATAATTTGTATCTGCATTTGTTACCTTGAGGGTTCAATGCAAAATGACTCTGGCAGCAAATGGAAAATCTCTGAAGGTTGTTGCTGCAATGACATGAGTAACGAGCATGAAGATTAGGACTTCCACCAAACAAATGGAAGCATGATCCTTTTTTGCATTAAGTGTGGATAATGTATAGATACAAAGTTTAATTTGCAATTTTGTAAAGGATGATGCAGAATAAGTCTTGAACCAAGAAAGTGTATTCCTTTGTTGGTGAACAACTTGCAGTTGATATGCTCGTAAGTGAGTTACTTTTTGATGGAAGCAACTCCAAATATTCTAGTTATTTGAGGTTGTGTTAGCTACTAAACCGGTACGATAACTTATAGTAACAATAATGTCAATTCCTTTGATACTTGTGTGGTTAGTTAGGCCTTTATCTTATTCTCACTTCTACAAATATTATTGCTCCGAGGAAACTCCTGAGCTTCATAATATGTGAGGCCCATTTAAAGGTTTGCAAGATAATTTAAGCTTCATTGTGATATTGAGAACTTAGTTACCCAGACCCTGTAAATGTCGTATTTTGCTTGGAATACAGTTGACAGTTGTAGCATTGTCGCTACCAGTTTCACGGTAGCATTGTTATTTATCTTTTTCGGAATAAACTTCATTGTTGCTTTTAATTTCTCGGTAGGTATTATCTTTGGAGTTTGGCCCGAAGATAAGCTAATATATGTAACTAAAAGAGATCAAGTTGCAGATGCAATGGGTATCTATATATGGTCCACAAAAAATTTATATTATCGCCATAAGTTGATGTACTCCTATGACGTGGTTCCCATTTTTAAGCGATGAGAGTATTTTACACCTTTTTTGTTGTTTTGTGGCTTCAGTTGATGTGGTTCTATTCTATCAGAAACCTTTTTTCTGTTATCAAACACAATCCCTAAAGCTGGATACCTCAGTTATTGGGATGTCTAAAGTTGTTAGTCAACTGATGCTTCCGATCTTTCATGTAACGCGCACAAGTTTCATTAAGCAACACTTATCACATATATTGGTGTGTACTAAAATTCTCGAAGATTATCTTTTACTGCATATCAGCCTATATTGGGTCCAGAGTAGATTATAAAGACTCGATCCAACCCACTGAATATTATTGAAATCATCTCATATTAACCTCTACTTGTCAGACTGCTTACGAAAATTCAGTTACAGCTAAGGTTGGTGGCAGATGACACAGTAACACACGGGGTGGATATTCTGGTCACAAACTTCTTTTTGAATATAATTTTACTGCCTCCACTTGTGTAGTTCAATCATGACTACCTGCGTTACTTATAATATCTTATATTGATTTAACTCTCAGACCATGGCGCATTAGGAATGGTTAGGTTTATGGTTAGCGGAGCCGGTTAAGTGTTTAAGTTATGGTTGGATATTTGGTCCGAGATATAATCTTTGTCGTCCAAAATCCCGGACAATCTCAACCGCTCTTTGGCCCATGTGCCTATACACCACCTTTCCTTAGACTATTGATAAATCCAATAATTTGGCACAATGTGCCAAAGATTCGGCGCATAAGTCTAGAGACGTTAGATCACCAGCTTAAGTACTAATATGATGGCTAAGATTGTATGTGCCCAACCATATTTGATTCAAAATTACGTTAAGCCTTTGCTTGAACGTCAGCTTGAATTACTCCCTTTTGCCATAATTTTGAGCTTGAATCTTGAAAATTGAAGCACAATGACGATTATCCTAATGGAGTCCTACTATACTATATAAGGCAAGCCAGGATTATTTTGAAGTAAATTTAATAAACCTTTATCCATCTATGTTTATAATGTTTATTATATTCTTAATTATTGGTGGTTGATTATAGTTTGATTAAGCCTTTTAAGGTATAAATTTACCGGCCTTGAAAAATAAAGCTTACATGTTGGCCTGTGATGGAACTCTCGCTTCATGTTGATCGAAATAGGTTCTCTGAAGTAGAAGCTATGGTGAGGATGCTTGAAAACGTCTAATTGGTGAAAGTATTATATGGTGATGAAAATAACCCATAATGGGTAAATAACACCTAAGCTCAACAGTGTATGTTTAATCGTTTCTACACACAAAATTGTGTAATACAAAAAAAAAAACTCAGTTTAACAAGGAAACCATATTAATATGTAGTATATAATAAATTATATATTTTTGTTAAGTCATAGATTTTTATTAATTGAATAACAAAAAATTTGAAAAGTGCATAATAGAAAGAACAAAAGCAAAAATACACAAGTGTTTAATAAAAAGAAGACTGCCTAATATCTAACAAAATCTATAGTACTTTCTTTCTGGCATTTCAATTTGAATTAAGAATGGAGGTCTTCCTGAATGCTGCACTAATTCACCTAATCTTAATCTGGCTCCTTTTTTAGCAATACCATCTGCAGAAAAATTAATTTCTCTATAACAGTTGACATAATGAATTTCAGACAATGCATTGCATGCCTTTAACCATCTTGAATGAATAAACTAGGGAACATTCCTTTTTCTAAACTCTTCCACAATTAACTTAGAATCAGAATTAATAATAATCTCACTGCAAGTTTGAGAAAGTGTCAATTTTATAGCCCATACTACAGCCATGATTTCAGCTATGTAATTAGTTGTTATTCCAAGACCTCCAGAGATTGTACCAAGGACCTGACAGTCACAGCTTCTTGCAATGATTCCAAAACCTGCATTTCCAGGATTCCCAACTCCAACACCATCACAGCAAAACAACACATACCCTATATCTGGATTAAGCCAGTGACATTCCTTGATTGAACTGTACTCAGTGCTTCTCTGACCAATATTAAAGAAGTTTAGGATGTTGGAGTCGTAGTCTTGATTCCATCTATTTCCTTTCATTCTATAACTACCATAATGTACTAAACTTATGATTCTACTCTTAAAACAGGTTTCATTGGATTGTATGTTTTCAAACAATATCTTGTTTTTTTTGAAACCATAACTCTCTGATTGTAGAACAAGTTGTTGTTAACCAAATTTATTTAATGATTGGGCTCTTCTGCTTTGTAAATTGCAAAACATCATCAAAGGAAAATGGACATGAGAAATTGAAAATGTTACCTAACATTGCCAGATTCTTATGCTGAAGCCGCAAAACCATAGTATATGGGACGTAGTCTTGATGTTGCTTGCAGATACAACATCTTGACACTGTATTGTAACCTTTACTCAGCATCTTTTCATCATCAATATAAACTCCTTGTTGTATCTTCCGTACATTGATGGCAATCCCAGGATGTAATGGTTTCCAACTTTTTGAAGACCAATATAGAAGAGGTTCTATGTTTCTTATTTTATTAACTGCTGCTGTTGTTGGGAAGTTTCCCTTTAAATCTTTATTCCATATAATTCTATCTTTTCCACCACTCACAATTGGTAAGGAGGAAGGAAAACTACTCAGTAATTCAGTGGGAATATGTCGGTTATTATGAATTAATAAATGAGTTATTTTGTAAAAGGGTCATAAGTTTTGTGCCTAATTAGGGTCTGGGTCGTAGAAGAAGCAGTTGATGCGTTAGGGTCGTAGACTAACCGAAGACTGTTAGGAAATTGTTAGCTGACTTTACAAAGCACCTTGACCATCCGTTGACTGTCCAAATATGATCAAAACTTATTGGACTTTCATCCTTTTCCATATTTTTTTCCTCTGTTATTACCAATTCAGCTCCGTGATTGCTAATCATAAAACTCCAAAACCTAATTAGTTATGGAACTTCTCAGAATCACCGCCAACAATTTCTTTCAAGAGAGTTTCTGGGTACTGGGTTTGCTAGCTCTTGTAGACCAGGGTGTCTCTGCTATTGAATTCCCTTCTGTAATGGATACTTTTTCATCTTAGAAATTGAATGAACCTCAAAATGCTCATTCTCTTCAACTTGGTCTATCCGTATTTCCACTATTGTTGAGCGGAAACCTCTTTGTATTTATTTATTCTTGAATCAGTAGTGCTAGCGCAATATTGGTTTTTGTTTGTTGTTTATAGAATTCGAAAAAAAATCATTTTCTATTAAGAAAAAGATGTTATCAATCATTTTTTTCAAAAGATCCACATCAAATCCCTTGTAACTATATCGCTGATTTTTTGCATCAATGACCAGTTGGTATGTATGTTGGTCGAAGAAAATGGCGAACCATTGAGAGATTGATTCTGTAGCGGAAGAACATATCAAAAGATATGAATGTTTTGATATTTATGGTGGTGGGTTTACTGATCTATAGGATTTTAAGAATTAAAAATTGTGATTTTGTTTGGGATTTATGGTGGTGGGCTTACTAAGCTGAAGGTTTCAACAATCTTCTTATGGATTTGGTGAAAGAAGATGCGTATGAATATGCAATTTAAATGTTCAAGGAAATGTCGTTGTCACTGGTATGCTCGTTTAAGTTTCTAATTGTTATTAGGACATGATGTCATTTAACAATTTCTTAAGGGTGTTTTAGTGAACAATTAGATGGTCAAAGTTAGTCTACGACCCTAATGCATCAACTGCATCTTTTACGACCCATGCCCTAATTAGACACAAAACTTACGACCCTTTTACAAAATATCTCTTAACAAATCCTTCACCTTCAGATTCAGGTGACTCTTTACATAATCTGAGTATCCTATTATATTTTATCAATGGTTCATCACCTATCCAAATATCAAACCAAACTGATTTTTTTTCCCATCATTAGTACAACATCTCATATCAGATTTGAGTGCTTGCCAAGCCCACTTCAATCCAGGCCATACAAAAGAAAACTTCCACTTTGTTATCCATTAACCACTTGATATTACTTTAGTTATAACACACAATTATAATGTGGTAGTAAAAATTAAAGCAATACCCATAGAGTTTTGTTAACGAGGAAAACTGCAATGTGCAGAATAACCACAGGACCTAGTCCAGTTTGAACACCACACTATATTAAACCGCTACAAACACTAGCCTATTATCAGACTTCGGACCAGACTGTAGTTGAGAACAAATCGACCCTATATCTCTTGGATCTCGCAAGACCCTATGCAACACGATTCCCCTAGCTGACGTCCTTTATAGGCCTTTGAGTTTCTTCGACCTAAGTGAAGACTTTTATGACTATTCTGAGTTAGGTTGAACTTATTCTCTTCAAAAGTTATAGAGATCCCTAATTAATTATACCTCACAAGAAAAATCTAAACAAATAAAACTAGATGTTATTCAGATATCTATCTCATGGAATCACAATGTATGGGACGAAGAGAACTTTGTGATTTCTATCTATCAAGTTCCTGATCTAAAGTTTGGAAAATTAGCAGACGATCAATAAGAACAAGATCGGGCTTCACAAATCCCTACGTAAAGTCTTTGAAGGTCGTAACCTAGAATACAGTTTCGTAAGGAAACCTAGGTTTTTAAAGGATGACTCTAGTCTGCAATTAGAACACATAAGTGCCAGGATTGAGTTGTTAGTATGCAACGAGTCCTCTATTTATTGATGAACAATGCTAAACAAAGAAGATTCGTGAACTAGTTTCTTTGTTTACGAATTACAAGCAAGCTAAATTTATCCACATAAGCATATGAGAAGTTTGCTTTGAATTACAAAGAAGACGTATGCAACCAGAGTGCACCATATGGTTTTCCAGATTGCCACGGTTAAGTAGTTTTAAAACCTACAAGATTAATTAGTCATGCGACCAAATCAGTTCGCGAACTTTCAAAACAATTTGTGAACTAAGAAGTCGTCTCGTAACTTTGGAGTATTTAGATTGACAAGTTCGCGAACTGTGCAAAATAGTTTATGTACATGAAACATCAAAATTCAACCAGTTCACAAACTAGGAAAATCAGTTCGTGTACGGTAAAATAAATAGTATCTGGTACTATCTCTAAATATTGCAGTTCGCGAACTGAGCAAATCAGTTCATGTACTCTAGTTAATTGAGATATTAAAAATCAATTTTTTATATTTACAAGTTCAAGTTCGTGAACTGGTAAAAAAGTTTGTGAATTTTACGAACTAACTTGACTTACTTCTTAGCTTGCATTCTTCTTTGCAAATGTTCATCATTATACTAAAGTCATACAACATATCTCGGTAGATAGAATGGTAGATAATATGAGTAATTAGGATAGTCAGTCTTCACATACCTTTGTTGATGAAGCTCATATTGACGTCATTTTCGGTCTTCAATCTTCAAGGTCGGTTTATGAATTATGATACTCAATTTCTTGCTCTAATCCTAGTCCGAGATTGAGTTTATTAGGCTATAAATCTAGTTTTGATCAACTAAAATTGACAACAAGCTTGACATACCAAAACTTGTGAGTTTGACTGAGCGGTGCTCTAGCAATCTCCCCACTTGTCAATTTAGTGATAAAACTATCAATTACATATGGGTAAAACAAAAAATAAATTTTCAACTCCGTCTCCATAATGCATCTTGATTTATTGAATTTTTAACAATCTTAAATTCTTCGTATTTAAAGTTCTTCTATGGTCCTGCATGTGTTTGTTCAGCCCCTTGTTGCTGAAGATCTGTAGCTAATAATAACTTATGAGAATACTCAAGTTAGAGCATTTAGAATGAGTAATCAATTTACTTAACTTATTTCTTTGGTAAATTTGAAGTTACCTTCGTCCATGTAATTCACACCCTTTTATACATTGAAATTACCTTCATCCATGTAATTAACTCCCCCCATATGTCTTAGTAGAATTCTACTAAATAATTCTCCCCTGTTTTGTCATAAATTGACAAAGGTTTCGAATAGGGATCCTAATGAACTATGCGTTAAGAGAATATCAGGACTAAGGAGTCATACCATCTTTTTCCGATGGTACCACTAAGTTTTGCAACTTAGTACTTCATCTAGGAGAGGTTATTTAAAGGTATTTTCCTCACATATATATATTCCACAACCTCACTCCCCGCTATATAAGCACAAGTTCTGTGAGAACTCGTAAGCGTTGCTATCTCACGCTTGTTTTCAAGTTTAGGTAATCAAAGCTATAAGTCTTGATTTCTAGTCTACTTATAGCTATGTCTCGGATTAGGATAGAATGTGTAGTTGAGCTTTAGACTTCACCGCGTTCATCGATTGAAGACAAAGATCTACTGAGGAGAGATTGAAGGAACTTCATCAACAAAAGGTATGTGGATATTAAAACTTATCTATCACTTAGAAGTCTATTCTATTCTATCTCCTATTGAGACTAAATCGTATAGCTATATAGACTTTTACATTATACACATTTGATATTTCGAGCTGAGTTGAACTCGCTTATATCTTTCTCGAAATATGTGTTGGAAAGCTTTTTGCTTTAACTACGTTCATCATTATTCTTGACGAGTTTAGTTTGAAACAATTTATTTGTTGGAAACTAAATAATGAGTCAAAAGATGATCATGTGAAAATTGCCTTGAAACATCTTACATGATTTGTGTGAGACAGTCATTTGATGTAGACTCGGAATGTTTCGTATTGATCATTCAATCACTTGAAAATTACTTATAAGCTAATAGTTTGTGTGAGACAGTTATTGTCGTCTTCTAAGGATGTTTCAATGATTGAAATGTGAGTTTATAAAAAAACACCATTTTCTGGATATAGCACGGTATGCATATGATAAGCACGTAAGTGTGACGCATTTTCACCCATAACTACATTATCTAGGACTCATTTTATTTCTAATAAAGTTGTTTTAAGCCTTTTCTAGGGAAAAAGCTCTTGCGGCAAAATTGGCTCGAAAAGTTGTCTAAAGGCACCCAAGGGACATTTGTTATTCAGACTCTCACTACTGGATAAGGGGTACCCAAATTACTAAGGGGCACCCAAATTGCTAACCGCACCCCCATCACTGGTTAAGGGGAAACCATCATCCTCTTTGTTTGAATTCAGAAAAGTGGCGGGAAAAATTGGTTTTGAACTGCCAGAATTAGGGTTAAGAATTTGAAGGAGTTTTAAGGAGATTCAATGGCTGAATTTGATTGGGTTTGTTCCTCTGAGTGTAACAGGCATGGTATAGTCGTTCGTTTTAGCTAGATTTGGCTGGAGAATCAGTTAGAAGTGAAACAGGGAAGTTAACCTTAACCTACACCTGCGAAGAGTGGAGCGTGTTTTTCACGGGATGTTTTAATCTTTCTCGAGTTTATCTATAGATGGCACAAGGATGGAGTATGTACGAATCATTTTGTGGCAAGATTGGAGCGTGTTGATCACTGACAGATGCGTGAAAATCAAACCAAGAGTTAAACAGGGAAATAATATCTTGGGGTGTTGGAACGGAGTGAAGAGAGGATTATTTCGCATTAAACTCAAGAGATTTAAGTACTGTTGCGATATAAATAGGTGTATCGGGGTCACAGAAGGGGAGAGGAAGGGTTGGGAGCAGTTAGGAAGAACCAGAGAGTCGAGAAATCAAGTGGCAGAAAAACTCCATTTCCTGCTGCTGTGAAGAACACGAAGAACATAAGACGCACGCAGAACCGTCGTTTTCCAACAGTGAAAACGACAATTGTTTGTGGGTCATATTGCTACAGTGACAACAACACTTCATTTTTATCGTTCTCTGTAACAGCTCGGTTTGTAACAAATAAAACTGTTACAAACCCGGTTTTATTGTTTTTCTCCCATTTCATTATTGTGAACACCATTTTTGAGCAATAAAGATGAATTTTGAGCGTGTTTCCATGATGATGAGCTAATTCTCGCATAACCAAGGCACGGAGGAAGCTATTTATGCATGAATAATTGGTAACTATTCTATTTTTCTCTAATTTGTATTTTATAATTCACTCAATCACTACTTTGTAGAATTTTAATTGTTTGCATTATTTTCTTAATTAGTTATGATTCAATTAGATAGGTTATACTTTGTTTAGATAATCTATGCTTAGGGAATACAATTAATGTTTGAGAATATGCCTGATTATTTGTGAATTAAGAAATAAGAGATTTAAAAGATAATTAGAGTTTTGGATTTTTTACCATCATTCATTCATGTGTAATAGTGGAATCTAGTGTCTTGGTTATTTTCAATCTTGAAATCAAATTTGGAATTAAATTTTCTCTATTTTTAGTTTAAATAAGTCTAAAATCAATTGCTTTCACAAGTCTCAACGAACCTTTTACTACCACTATCTAAAATTTGATCAGCATACCAATATGCAAACTGTTGCAATATGATTCGGGTCCAGGAACCAAGTTTGCATACCAGTATGCGAACGGTTTTAACTGTCAAAGTCCGAGAACCAAGTATGTGTACCAGTACGCGAACTGTTTCACCTGAGTTAGGTCCGGTACGATAGTATGCATACCCGTTTGCGAACTATCGGACATGACCAAAGTCCGGAACTTTAGTTTGCTTACCCGTTTGCAAACTGAGTTGGTTTAAGTTCTAAAATCGGCTAAGTATGATTTCATACTCATGAACAAATATATTTATAAATTAAGGAATGCAACCTTTGCAAACCGTGGATAAAATGTTAATGAACTGATTCTTTTAATCAATCCGATTTTGTTTCAATTGTTTATTGTATACTTCTATGAGAATATAAACAATTGAACAACTCTATGAGTAACACAAATATAAACAATTGAACAACTCTATGAGTAACACAATTACATTTATTTGATTATCATTTGATCTAGAGGTGTTAGATGAATGTGGTTAATACAAAAGTGTTCATATGGTTAACTTCGGTTAACTGTTATTGAGCCAACTCAATATACACGTTTAGGTACGGTTACCCATATCTAAATGAAGGTATATTTCATTTGTGTGTAACAAGCTAAGACCATCTAACGGTGGAGAGATATTTCTTTCGTTTTAAGCAAACTTAGCTTGAACCTTAAATTAGGTTTTCATCTTACGATGAATATTAATTGCTTTGTTTCAAAGCTATCAAACCCTGATTTGAAGACTATATAAGGGGGAACTCTAGCAACTGGGAAACCTAATCCCCACACCTCTTGTGTGATACTAATTGCGACTAGAGTCGATTCTCCTTTAACCTAGTTTTTTCATAAAACCATTATAGGTTAACGACTTAAAGACTTCATTGGGATTCTGAAGCCAGACCCAACTATTTTCTCTGTAATTGCGTGTTCTGATCTTACTTGTTCTTATGCATGATTGGTAATTTTCTTTTATAATTTCAATTATTATCAATTTAATTTAATTCACTAAGATCACTTTAATATATGTTTTTATAAGATGAAAATGGTTTTCTTAATTAGTTGTGAATCAATTTGATGTCTTATGCTTAGAAATAATTCTTTGATAATTCATGCTTAGGGATTACAATTTAATGTTTGGAAACCTTACAGATATTAGTGAGTTAATGTGAAAAAGGGTTTAATAATAATTCTTGAAATAATTTTTATCAACCAATCAGTTAAAGGAATAGTGGAATCCGGAGTCTTGGTCTAGTTTAAAAATCTTGATATCACTTTATTTGAGTTTATCTTTGTTTAACTTAGAAATTTAATTTAAAAATCTATTTCTTCACAAGTCTTGAACGAACAATTACTACAACATCATTGAAAATAACCATCAGTAGAGTCCTGCTAGGATTCAGAGACGTAAGGAACGCGACAGTACCTTAATCAGTGTTAGACTTGGTTAGGGCTCAACTACATTCCAGTCCGAAGTTAACTTGTAGTAGTCTGGTGTCTGTAGCGGCTTAATACAGTGTGGTGTTCAAATCTGGACTAGGTCCCGTTTTTATTTTTATTTTTGTGTTTTCCTCGTTAACAAAACTTCTGGTGTCTGTGTTATTTCCTTTCCGCATTATATTTGTTTATATAATTGAAATATCACAGGTTGTGCGTAGTTCAATCAATTGGTAAATCCAACCTTTGGTTGTTGATTGAAATTGATTGACACTTGAATATTGGTCTTTGGTACCGTTCAAGTTGTTTCTCATAATAATCAGGCTCACGGATTCCTATTTGTTTGATTTGCTGATTACATTGAGAAACAAAGATATAACTCTTGGATATATTTCCTTGATTGAGTCTGACTGTCTAGTTGATTCTCTTGGAATTATATTGGAGTTAGTCCATACAGATTGCTGAACAAAATATTGGGTGTGGTTGTTAGACCCCCATTTTTTCAATTGGTATTAGATCAGGCAAACACGTTAAATACCTCATAAGTCCTTGTTTGTAGCAATCTGACTCTATGGACAGAAGTGCTATCTCTGACAAACGCATCACCGGAAACAAAATTTATGTTTCTATGGAATCTATTAAATAGAAAGACGTTTCGATCTCACACATAGATGAACTTTCTGTTCCCATGAAATAGATAAGTATTCATAAGTGTTACCCTCATTATCTTACTGATGAGTCTGACTCTGAAGTAGAAAAGGAAGCAGCCCAAGAAAGTGCAGTGATTTTAAAACTTGTTAGAATCCAGGCAGTTGAAATCAATAGGTTGAAACACAAAGTCAAAATGATGATTGGTATGGTAAAAGATCGTGATTCCCAATTAAGGGTTCTTCATGAGGAAAATGTTGTAGGATGTTCTTCCCAAACCTTACACGAGGCTAAACTCAAGGAAGATGCCCTGGAAATAAAATGTCTATTGAGTATTTTTTTTATTCTATCTAATGGATGTTCTATGGAGTCTACTATACCAATTTCTTCAAATTCAACAGCGATGTTAGAAAATATGACTACTTGTAATCATGTTGCTCTAATGAAACCTGTTTCAGATGCTAAACTGCAAACCCTTCCTATTGCTAAAGAGGTGCTTGGTCTTTCCACTTATCAAGGAAACATCGCATCTCACGGAAGGAAGAAATCTTCTAATGATGTTGTTAATCCTACACACTCTAATCACTCCGGTGATTAGAAAGTATGTTTATTTTGTGATTCAAAAGGACATGTTCAACGGAAGAGCAAACTGAGGTTGAATGACAATTATTTTGGTCAACTTCAGCACACCTTAGATTTAATACTCAAAGGTGTAACTGACATTCGGAAGTCTAAACCTATTGGTTTTAGAACTCACCCTGTGAATTCTTCCAGGAAAGTCAGTTCAATCTGCTCATCGAATGTTCGAACAAATTGTAGCATTAACACAAATCGGTCAAGGAGATTTCAGAAAGGTCTTTCTCAACCTAAGGTGAAGGATGATGTTCAAGATGTGAGAAAGGTGCCAGTATGTGAACACAATAATGGAGATATGAAGGTCAACCTTAATCTGATAATTGAATGATACAAGGATCTTATCACAGGCTGTCAAAATCCTCCAAACAAACTTCTTATGGTAAGGATTCAAACTTAGTCTCATACTTTGATGATAATAAGTTTTATGATACCTTTTTACATCAAAAAGGGTTTCCTCCAAAAATTAGAAGGAAAAAGAGGATCAACCATGAACAATATTCATTTGATGAGCATAAAGCTCATACTTGTGTTAATTAATCACAAGGGTTGAATTCTTACTCATGAAAAATCCTGTTGAGTAAGATATGTTAATAATCGAGTCTACTTATTGTCAAAATGCTTTCTGTTTAGTTGAGCTATTTTCTTAGAGTTCATAGCTAAACTATTGTCTACAGATAGTCTTGCCTAAGTAGTGCTTTGTTTCAAGAATCACTTCGATTGTCTATTTATTTAAAAATAATAATTCTACAATTAAGTTGTGAGTTATTTTTGTGCTTTAAAATTTTCCTCCTGTGGAATATAAAATTTATTGAGCCAAAATGATTGTGAAAGAAATTTTTCACGTAGCAAAAATTGTGTTGTGTTCTTTTCACCGTGTAAAGATGTACTTTACAGGGTTTTTTTAAAATTATGTTTTGGGGAAGATGTTGGTTTTCGTACGGGTATCCATATTGACTTGTCACGAACTAATTTTTAGAAACCATAAAGTTACTCCCTAAGAAACCATTTAAATACCAATCCTATTGTGTCACGTTCGCATAGTCTAGGTTATTTTCTTTTTGCCAAGAATGTCATCACCTTCTCGCACTTGTGATTTTGCAAGAGGTTTTCTTGATAAGGGTATTGGTGTCGGGGCCAAAGGGAAGAAGAAAAGAACCCTAGTAGAAGTTGATGATATCAAATATCAAAATTCTGATGATTATTCTGATGTCTCATGCTACTATGCTTATACTCATCAAGATGTAGAGAATGATGAGATGGTTTCGGCCGAAGTGGTTTATGATTTTCTTAAATATTTTGAGGAAGCAAAACTGCAGCTCGTTGATACTATGAAAGGTCTCGATGTGTTACGAACTGAGTTGAAAAAGGTTAACTCTGACCTTTTTCTCATGAAGACACATGTTAAAGATCTTCTCAATGAGGATATCTTCACCGAAGAAGCAGTGGATGCTATCAATCACAAACTCAAAGGTCTCAAGACCCGTGAGGGTTCCGGAAGTGTTATTTAACTTCAGTTTGAGTTTGTTTTTGATTTCTAGGAGTTGTTTTTTATGGTTGTCTAGGAAACTTCTTATGAGAATGTATTCTTGTATTTTAAAAAGGATAACTAGGGTTTGGAATAGCAAACATTGTGATTACATATAGCTATTGCCAACGATTTTCATCTTGCAACGTTTTAGATTTATTTATTTAAATTCTAAGTTATTTGGAAGATGATTTTGCAGAATTAATCTTTATGGTTTTCTATATTGTAATTTTTTTATGGGATATGTGTGTTTACGTCCGTGATCTATGATTATCTCATATGTCAAAAGTTAAGTCTATTATGTCTTTATGCAAATATTGATAAAAGATAGAATGAACTTTTGAATATTCCGCAGTATTGATCTTTCCCTGATCCACTTCTATATGAAAGTACTGTATGGCTCCGTAAGTTTTCTTATGTTGAGCATTTCCGATTAAATTAACCATTAAGGTTCTCTTATGGTTAATTTATTCGAGTTTACTGGATGCAAATTCATGCTTCATGTGATTTGTTAATGTCCAAAGAAATCCTTCTTTTCTCGTAAAAGTAAGGTCGCTCTTGTTGTTCTTTCGGGAATGACATTTTATGGGGGAGAGTTCTTAATTGAACTTGTGCTTAACTGCCAAATCTTTGTGGGGAGTGCGGTTGTGGAATATAGTAGGAGTTATCTTGTATCTTTACAAACTCCTTGATGAATATACTAAGTTTCGACTATGTGAAATCATCGAAACCAAGTTGATATGTTCTCTTTTATTCATGAATAATCTCTTTGAGAATTTCATCATGATCCCGATAGTTTTCGTACCTTTGCCAATTTATATTGACAAAAAAAAGGAGAATTATTTTGTAGTTCACACTACATACATATGGTTTACGGATCATTAAGTAAGGGGGGGAGTGGTTTTCATTGTGAGATGAAGTATTGACTAAAGGGGACTGATACATATCACCATAGTATTATTGTCAAAGTTGTGATACAATTGAACTTTGATGTTGTGTAATAATACTATGACACTGTATAACAAAAATTGAGAATAACTGTTTTCTTATTGTTATGGCTACGGATTTTCAACAACAATGATGTTGAGTTGAACACGTTCAGAATCACTGGAGTACATGGAGTGACGAAGAATTCAAGGAATGTTGAATGTTGAAGAACTAAGGAAATCAAGCATGTTGGATGAGAAGCTACAAAGTTTATTTATTTTGTAATCCATATGTATTGATAGTTTTGTCACTAAAATTGACAAAGGGGGAGATTGTTAGAGCACTGCTCAGTCGAACTTGCAAGCGTTGCTATCTCAGGCTTGTTTGTCAAGTTTAGGTGATCAAAACTATAAGTCTTGATTTCTAGTCTACTTATAGCTATGTCTCGAATTATGATAGAATGTGTAGTTGAGCTTTAGATTTCACCGCGTTCATCGATTGAAGACGAAGATCTACTGAGGAGATCTTAGAGGAACTTCATCAACAAAAGGTATGTGGAGACTAAAACTTATCTATCACTTAGAAGTCTATTCTATATCTCATATTGAGACTAATTCGTATAGCTATATATACTTTTACATTATACACATTTTGATATTTCGAGTTGAGTTTAACTCGCTTATATATTTCTCGAAATATGTGTTGGAAAGCTTTATGCCTTAATTATGTTCATCATTATTCTTGACGAGTTTAGTTGGAAACAAGTTATTTGTTGGAAACTAAATAATAAGTCAAAAGATGATCATGTGAAAATTGCCTTGAAACATCTTACATGATTTGTGTGAGACAGTCATTTAATATAGACTCGAAATGTCTCGTATTGATCATTCGATCACTTGAAAATTACTTATAATTTAATAGTTTGTGTGAGACAGCTATTGTCGTCTTCTAAGGAAGTTTCAATGATTGAAATGGGAGTTTAGAACAAATAACCATTTTATGGATATAACACGGTATGCATACCAATATGCAAACTGTTGCAATATGATTCGGGTCCAGGAACCAAGTTTGCATACCAGTATGCGAACGGTTTTAACTTTCAAAGTCCGGGAACCAAGTATGCGTACTAGTACGCGAACGGTTTCACCTGAGTTTGGTCCGGTACGACAGTATGCATACCCGTTTGTGAACTGTCGGACATGACCAAAGTCCGGAACTCTAGTTTGCGTACCCGTTTGCAAACTAAGTTGGTTTAAGTTCCAAAATCGGCTAAGTATGATTTCATACTCATGAACAAATACATTTATAAATTAAGGAATGCAATCTTTGCAAACCGTGGCTAAAATGTTCATGAACTGATTCTTTTGAATTAATCCGATTTTGTTTCAATTGTGTCTTATATACTTCTATGAGAATATAAACAATTGAACAACTCTATGAGTAACACAATTAGATTCATTTGATCTAGAGGTGTTAGATGAATGCTTTGTTTCTAAGCTAACTAAGCAAACCCTAATTTGAGAGACTATATAAGGGAGAACTCTAGAAACTGGGAAACCTAATCCCCACACCTCCTGTGTGATATTAGTTGCGACTAGAGTCGATTTTCCTTTAACCTAGGTTTTTCCTAAAACCATTATAGGTTAACGATTAAAGACTTCATTGGGATTCTGAAGCCAGACCCAACTATTTTCTCTGTAGTTGCGTGTTTTTATCTTACTTATTCTATCGTATTGAGTACTATCTTCTCTAAGATTTGCTCGAGATTTATCTTCGATAGGTAAGATATAAAAAGTAATCACAAAGCTCTTCATATCATTCTTTGTAATTCCACAATAACTTGTTCTACTACCATATAATTAAGTTATTGTGAGGTGATTTATATTTCTAGGTTGTTCTTCGGGAATATGAGACCGGATTATCAATTGGTTCCTGTTCACCTTGATTTATCAAAACACGGAACAAAACCACAGGTATATCTGTGGGAGACAGATTTATTGATCAGAATAGACTTTTCTATGGGAGACAGATTTGTTTATAAAGTCTTCGACTTTGGGTCGTAACAACTCTTAGTTGTGGGTGAGATCAGCTAAGGGAATCAAGTGCGTAGAGTCCTGCTGGGATTCAGAGACGTAAGGAACGCGACAGTACCTTAATCATTGTGAGACTTGGTTAGGGCTCAACTACATTCCAGTCCGAAGTTAACTTGTAGTAGGCTAGTGTCTGTAGCGGCTTAATACAGTGTGGTGTTCAAATATGTACTAGGTCCTGGGGTTTTTCTGTATTTGCGGTTTCCTCGTTAACAAAACTTCTGGTGTCTTTGTTATTTCTTTTCCACATTATATTTATTTATATAATTGAAATATCACAGGTTGTGCGTAGTTCAATCAATTGGTAAATCCAACCTTTGGTTGTTGATTGAAATTGATTGACACTTGAACAATGGTCTTTGGTACCATTCAAGTTGTTTCTCATAATAATCAGGCTCACGATTCCTATCTGTTTGATTTGCTGATTACATTGAGAAACAAAGATATAACTCTTGGATATATTTCCTTGATTGAGTCTGACTGTCTAGTTGATTCTCTTGGAATTATATTGGTGTTAGTCCATACAGATTGCCGAACGAAATATTGGGTGTGGTTGTTAAACCCCTGCTTTTTCAAGTTCAAATTGAGATCTCCCTCATTATGTCATCCTCAAAGAGAATGCCAATAGTGATATTACTCTATACAAGAGAAGAATTTTCCTTTGACATAAACAAATACGAGTTTGTATTTAATATTGTTCTCACTTCTCGCCGGTTATGAACAAAGAAGCTTCAAAATAATGATCTTATATTTTAGAGGAATCAAAAAAAAAAAATTATTCATTATGAGAAAGATCCTCACATAAAATTTGCTCCTTTGAGTTAGAAAACAAAGAGCAAAGAGTGTAATTGTTTGTGATATGATTTCATAAGACATTCTGATCTAGCCAGTGACCAACGTAGATATTAGAAAAACAGCCCTATTTTCCGCCAGTTACCACAAGAAAGATAAACATTTTCTAAGAATTATCTTATGAAATCCCTGCAATTTAAGTATAACCATAAAGATTAAATATTGGAATTTAATCTCTCAAGAAGATTACTCCATTTTTAGCCAATTACGAACACAAAGAGTAAAGAGAGTAAGTTATAAGAGAATTATTCATGAGAATACATTTTAATCACACATCTATGATAAAAAAGGAAACCATCTCATGAAAAATAAGCAGTACACATAGAATAATCATGAAAGATCAAGTATTGCAAATATCATCATCAAAATAAAATTTAACTAAATAAACCCCAATAATTGATAGATGATAAGAAGTATTAATGTAAGAAAAACATTTGTAAACTACTTCAAAATACTAGTTTTTGCTCCTTAAAACAATAAGAATAAATTCCTAAGAGTTAACTAGGAACAAATATTTTTGAAAAATTCATCATCATCTCCAAATTCTTTGTCAGACAAGAGCATTGGAACATATGGTTCATGATGGTTCGCTTTGAGGCCTTCTATGAGAAGTTCATGTTGCTTGACTAGTACTTCTTGAACTTGTAGAGCTTTCAGAAGAGCATTAACCGGATTCTTCATTTCCAATTTAGTTTGTTTGCATTCTTGAAGTAAAGATGCAAACTTGATGGTTGGAATAATTTTTTCTTGGATTTTTCATATTATTCTTCTTCCTTTTGAAACAAGGGTTTTTCTTCTGGAATAGTTTTCACTTTTTCCTTGATAGTGGTAGTATTATCTGCAATCATAGGAGTATAGCTTTCACCAAAAAAGAATGGTTTTTGATTCTCCACAAGGAAAAAATAACAGACGGATGTAATTTGAGAGTTCTCACTGATCACACTTATATAGTCTTGCCTCACACAATATTTGGAAGAAATTCCAAAAATAATAGAACTAAGAAAGAGAAAAGAATTATCCATTGAGCAGTTACAGAACTATAAACCATTTTTCCGTTCATAAACTAGAATTTCAATTTTTGAACATATAATTACTATAAAAGTTGTTGTTAAATCATATCTCGGTTGAACTCACCAAGCGTTGGTATGTCAAGTTTGGTTGTCATATTTTAGTATCAAAAGTCATATAGAGTCTCTTGATTAAATACTATAGTCAACTTCGTTTAGGTTAGACTAGAAAGTCTAGGAATGTTAAGACATACAAGTATTACTACGAAGACCTGAAGAATGTCAAGAAGTAACGAACTACAACGACGACATCATCCTTCCTCTTGAGGTTAGTAATATTAACTTGAACTGTTTCATTCCTAATGTATCTTTCAAGTCGTGCTATATTGATAACATAACTGTGAAGCTATATATTTTGTACATATTGTATATAATACTCTAGTGACGTGACATGGTCATAATAGTATGATCATGGTATTAAGGAATTAGACTACGAAGTATAACACTTATCTTTTGAACTTCGTATATATGACATCGACATAATCTTGTATATAGTGTTATGATTATGTGAATGGGTTATGGTGAAGATTTCATCCTAGGAAACAATGTTTTACATTTGTTTAAAGGAAGTACATTCATGAACTTGTTTCGTGAATCGAAAGGGAAATCAATAGGCTTATTGGTCCGGATATTCATTGCAAATATTTGGATGATTAATATGTGTGAGTTAGTAGAACCGATCTTAACTCAGGTTATGTATCTTGGTATAACTAATCACAATGCCTATACTTATGATTTGGTATGACCGGTCCAGGTAATTGGTGTAACCGATCCTAAGTAATCACCATGTGATGGTATGATCGATCCTTGTAATTGATGTGGCATATCCTAGTAATTGGTGTGACCTATCATAAGTGTTGTGTGACCGATCCTTGTAATTGGTGTAACCGGTCCTGGTAACTGGTGTGACCGATCACAAGTAGATACCTTGTGTAGATGGAACTGATCCTTGTAAGTGGTGTAACCGATCTTAGTGACTGGTGTGACCGATCACAAGTTGTTCCATATTTAGGTATAACCGATCCTAGTGATTGGTATAACCGATTGAACCCATGTATGTGATTTTGTATAATCAATCACATAGTAGTCTTGGAATACAGGCAAACCAATTCTAAACTTGTTTAAAAGTGTGGTATAACCGATTCCAAGAATGCAAATCCATGTAAATATGAAACAAGGATTTACAGTGAAAAGATGTCAACATACTTTGAATACGAGCAGTAACTCTTATCATTTATTGTTCAAAGATGTTCCTTGGTACTCAAGGTGATCCTGTGCCGAAATAAATTAAGAATCACTTAATTAAGGTTTTTGGTTTTATATGCTTTAATTACTAGCAATTAATGCATAGCTCTAGAGAATAAAAACTAGTAATGTGCATTTACTAATTAGAGATTTTCTATTGAGAGATTTCAGAAATATTGGAAAAGCATTTATGGGAATTAGGAAAACCCTATTTGGCATTCATTGTATCTTGAGAATACTTTCGATTTTGGAAATTCCTTGGTGTCCAAACATCTTTGGTCTATAAATACCTAAATTTGCATTTCTAGCAAACTATCCTAAGAGCCAGGAAAACTTCATTTCTTGTTGTTTATGGTGGAGCCATCTAATTGGAGAGGAAAGTATCCTAATTAGGTGAAATCTCTTACGACAACTCGTTTAAAGACTTCTCTCGGATCAAGAAGTTCTACGAGTACCGTTGGTGGGAAACATAATAATTGCAGTGTTATCAGTTTTCGATTGATTTGATTGACTAACGGTTGTTGAAACTTTGATTGCACCTAGTTTGTTTATGTTTAGGAATCTTTTCTTTTAATATAAGATTCACTCAAACTAGATCAGAGTATCGATGGGATCTTTAGAACTATTTTTAGATCTGAAGACATCTTGTGATAATCCATTGTTAACAGACTCCGTTCTGTGCGTGATTGATCACAAGAGATTCAAGTGGTTTTGTGCAGGTTTTGAAGATAAAGGAAGATTTGAAGACAAAGAAGATTTCTTATTAGTTTTCGTATCTTGTGAATTGCGTGCACAAACCTTGATCGGCTGGGATCCAACTATAATCAGTTTATCTTTGATAGATCTGATTGATTAGTTGCGTGAGATCGACATTCTATATATTTCTCTTTTAGATTTATATTGATTGAGTGCGAATCTATACTTGACTATTTCGGTAGTTAATGTTAGATTGATCTAACCAGACAAAGGAGTTTATTAGATTAAACGGAAGAGCCTTTGTCAACGACTCATCTAAATCTTTAGCAAGATTGATTAGAGTGGTTACCAAATAGATTCTTCCTTTGTTGTTTGGAATATGATCCAAAGGACTTGCTATTCACGTGCGTGACTCTAGAAGTCGAAGGCGCTGGGATACCGAGAGAACTAAGTAGCTAGGGGTAGTCTGCTTAGTCTCAACTATACGAAGTTGGTATTAAATTTTGTATAGCGGCTTAATTCTGAGAGTATTCAAAACTGGACAAAACCCCGGGGTTTTTCTGCATTTGCGGTTTCCTCGTTAACAAAATCTTTCTGTGCCTTTTACTTTGATTCCTGCATTATAATTGTTTATTATAATAAAGTAAAATATACAAATACGTTAACTCCGCATTACTTGATAGTGATCCTATAGAGTTTGGTTATTACCGGACCTATTATCAAGTAACACACTTTGTTGTCGTATTGTCTCGATCTTGTATCTATAGTCAATCACACAAGTTATCTTGTTGTTGTATTGTCTCAATCTCGTATCCATAGACAATCACACGAAGTGTGAACCGAATTGTAGCATTGTCTCGACTTTGTCCATAGACGATGACATTCGGTAGAGGACTTATAGGTTGAAACAAAAAGATGGTGGTGTATTTGGGTACCCTCGTCTTTTCAGTTGTTATACAGAAAGAAATATTCAAAATTGTTTTTACAGGAGTTTTAGCTTCCCCTTAACAACATTATATTAATCAGAATGAAAATGTTGATCGAGGTGATAAATGTGTCTCAATATATTGAGAATTTATTTGAATGTCTCAATATATATTGAGAATATATTTGAACATATTACCAGCGTCATGTTTAAATATCAACAATATGATTAGATTTTTCTAAGCGCATATTATTATCTTAGCTTATTATGTAGAGATTCTCATGGATCATTCTCGTCTCTTGCTTATGAATCAAATAGGTAGGGAGAATATGATACAAAGATCATAAGATAAGTCGGTACCCACATCGAGTCATTTGGACTCACTAAATAATGAGGTACTACCGTGAGTTAGAATTACTCATTTTTAGGTATATAAAGATAATTTTTGACAATCATGAAGGAATTTTCTTTACAGTCAGTATACCATTATTTCAAGAAGATCACATAACTATTTGACATGGTTTCATATCTTATGGAGCAAAGCTCAACAATAACTGAGATGTAATAATTATCTCCCTTTTCGAAAAACAAATTGGATGTTGTTGACAAAAAAAAATTGCCGGCCCCCCACAAAATCACACAAGAATGAATGGGATGATTTATGTAATATAATTAAGATATAAATAAAAAACCACTCGTTAAATCCCTTATTGCGCAAGTTCCTTATCTCTTATTGGGCACATGAGATGAGGATATACTTTCTAATACAATTAGTTAATGTTGGGGTGAGCAGTTTTCACCATTAGAATTCTGCTTGGATTCAACAATCGCTTGAGTTTTAGAGTACTTGGATCTTATTCTCTTCATCCCTAGATAAACCCCTTCATTAAAATTAGAAAAATAAGTAGATTTAGCCTTATTAACCTTGGAATTTGACTCTTGAAAGAGCTGAAGCACATTTGAAAGTCTAACCGCCGTTCTTTGAAGTTTGTTGACAAATCTCACTTTCTTTCTGTATTTGAAACAATGTTTCAAATCATGTCCTTTTGTGAAACTAAAAGCGCAAGTTGGATTTGGACGTGCTTGTTCTAGTGAATGAATTAAATTATGAGTTTCTGCAGACAAACCACTTGTGATGATCTTGAAAAATCAAAAACAGAGTTCTTGTGATAGAGGTGATGTGCCCATCATGTCAGTCAGAGAATTTGATAAATGATCATCAATATTGTTATCAAGATTGTAGTATGTATTGTTATATTCATCAAAATTGACATTTTCTTCAATAAAATCAACGATGCAGATGCAATTTCTTCCTCTTATAAATTATGAAAATCAGATACATCATCAAAATTTGTTATCAAATACATCATCAAAATTTGTTGCAAGAGCCTTACCACCAATGTATTTTCTTACATTAGGACATTCATTGGCCAGATGACCAAAACCTCTACACTTTTTATATTGCGGCATATGTTCATCATCACCATCATCGTTGTCCTATTTTTAGGAGGAACACGATTGTGAGGATGACTTGATGAAGATGGAAGGTTTTTATAGAATCATTCATTTCTCTTCCATAGAAGATTTCTAAACTATACAGTGATTAAAGACACATATGTGTCAAGATGTTCTTTATAATCTTCATTGCCACTTTTTTGACATTGCTCTGGGACACAAGCACTTTTACCCTTTTAAAGATTATTAGTGTTTTTAGTGACTTTAAAGGCTGTTAGAACATTGCTTCGTCGAACTCACAAGTGTTGCTATCTCAAGCTTGTTGTCAAATTTAGTTGTCAAAACATGTCACTAAAATTGACAAAGGGGGAGATTGTTAGATCATTGCTCGGTTGAACCCAACAAGCGTTAGTATGTCAAGTTTGGTTGTCATATTTTAGTGAATCAAAACTCATTTAAAGAGTCGTTTGATTATGTACTAGAGTCAACTTCGTATAGGTTAAACTAGAAAGACTAGGATATGAGACATACAAGTATTACTCGAAGACTTGAAGAATGTGAAGAAGTAAAGAGCTATATCGACGATATCATCCTTCCTCTTGAGGTTAGTAATATTTTGACTTGAACTGTTTCATTCCTAATGTATCTTTTAAGTCGTGCTATATTGAAAACATAACTGCGAAGCTGTGAATGATTATACCCTAGTTAGACATAGTATTAAGGAATTATAATACGAAGTATAACGCTTATATTTTGAACTTCGTATATAAGACATCGACATAATCGTATGAATGTTATTATAATTATGTGTATGGGTAAAGGTGAAGATTTCATCCTAGGAAACAATGTTTGCATTTTTTTTAAAGGAAGTACATTCATAAACTTGTTTTGTGAATCGAAATGGAAATCGCTCGGCTTATTGGTATTGTTATTCATTGCATATCTTTGGATTACCAATATGTGTGAATTAGTAGAACCTATCATAATTTGTTATGTATCTTGGTAAAACTATTCACAGTGCCCGACTTATGTATTGGTATGACTTTTATTAGTGCAACCGATCCCAGTAACCATATGGAGGTAGAACCGATCCTTGTGTTTGGTAGAACCGTAAACCCATGATTGTTGATTTGATATTTGATCAATCACATAGTTCTTGGAAATCAGATGAACCAATTTTAAACTCATTTGGAAGTGTGGTAAATCGGTTCCAAGATTGTAAATATGAAAAAAGATTTACAAATAAAAAAAGATGTCGACATACTTTGAACATGTTCAGTAATTCTTATCTTTTATTGTTCAAAGATATTCTTTAATAACTCAAGGAGATCCCGGACCGAAATAAATTAAGAATCTTTTAATTAAGGTTATTAATTTTATATGCTTTTAATTACCAGCAATTAAATGCATATCTCTGGAAAATAAAAATTGGTAATGTGCATTTACTAATTGGAGATTTTCTAGTGAGATTTCGGAAGATATTGGATAGAGCATTTCTAGGAATTATGAAAACCGATTTGGGCATTTATTGCACATCTTGAGAATATTCGATTTTGGAAATTCCTTGGTGTCCAAACATCCTTGGTTTATAAATACCTAAGTTTGCATTTCGAGCAAACTAATCCTAAGAGCCAGTAAAACTACCTTGTTGTGTTGTTACTGGTGGAGCCGTCTATTCGGAGAGGAAAGTAACCTAATTAGGCGAAATCTCTTACGACCGCTCGTTTAAAGACTTCTTTGGGATCAAGAAGCTCTACGAGTACCATTGGTGGGAAACTAGATAATTGCAGTATTATTAGTTTTCGATTGATTTGATTGACTAACGGTTGTTGAACTTTGATTGCACCTAGTTTGTTTATTCTTGAGAATCTTCTCTTCTGATATAAGATTCACTCAAACTAGATCGAAGTATCGACGGGATCTTTAGAACTGTTTGTAGATCTAAATACGTCTTGTGATAATCCATTGTTAGCAGACTCCATTCTGTGCGTGATTGATCACAAGAGATTCAAGTTGTGGTGTACAGGTGTTTATTGAAGATCTAAGAAGATTTGAAGACAAAGAAGATTTGTTATTGGTTTCATAATCTTTGGTGTGCACAATACTTGATCGGCTGGGATCCTACTATAATCGGTTTATCTTTGATAGATTTGATTGATTAGTTACGTAGATCGGCATCACTATATAGTATCTTGGTAGACTTTATATTGGTTGATTGCTTAGTCTAAACATGGCTACTTTGGTAGTTGTTGAATAGATAGATCTAGAACCCGACAAAGGAGTTTATTGGAGTAAACAGAAGAGCCTTTGTCAAACTCATATAAATGAGATTGAATAGAGTTGTTACCGAACAGATTTGTTGTTCCTTTACTGTTTGGAATATGAACCAAAGAAATTTTTCCAGTGCGTGAACTTATCGAATGTCGGAAGCGCAGGGATACTGAAAAAACTAGGTGAACTATAGGTTTAGTTGCTTGGTCTCAACTATACGAAGTTGGTTTAGATTTTGTATAGCGGCTTAATTCTGACAGTATTCAATTCTGGACTAGGCCCCGGGGATTTTCTGCATTTGCGGTTTCCTCGTTAACAAAATCTTGCTGTGTCATTTACTTTTGTTTTCCGCAATTATAATTGTTGTTATTATAATTTAAAGTAAATTACACAAACGTTAATTCCGTATTACTTGATAGTGATCCTATAGAGTTTGGTTAAGTCCGAACCTATTATCAAGTAATCACACTTTGATTGTTGTATTGTCTCGATCTCATATCCATAGACGAACACACAAAGTGTGAATACCGATTCGTTGTATTGTCTTGACTCAGTCCATAGACAATCACTTTCGGTAAGAGGACTTATAGGTGGAAAAGTTTTAGATTGAGGTATATTTGGGTACCCTCGTCTTTTCAGAGTAGATAAACTTTTGAGTGATAGATGAGTTCAAGTCTCTACATACATTTTGTTGATGAAGTTCCACAAGCTCCCCTTAGTAGTTCTTCGTCTTCAATTGATGAACGCCGTGAAGTCTAATGCTCAACTACAATTAGTATCCTAATTCGAGACATAGCTATAAGTAAACTAGAAATCAAGACTTATAGTTTTGGCAACTAAACTTGACAACAAGCTTGAGATAGAAACGCTTGCGAGTTCGACCGAGTAGTGCTCTAAAAATATCCCCCTTTGTCAATTTTAGTGACAAAACTATCAATACATATGGATTACAAAATAAATAAACTTCTGTAGCTTCTCATCCAAATGCTTGATTTCCTTGGTTCTTAAACATTACTCGAAATCTTCGGCACTTCCAAGTACTCCAGTGATTCTAAACGTTTTCAACTCAACATCATTTTTGTTTAAGATCCGTAGCTATAACAACGAGAAAACAATAGCTCTCAACCATTGTTATACAGTGTCATAGTATCATTACACAGCATCAAAGTCCAATTGTATCACAACTTTGGCAACAATACTATGGTGATATGTATCACTCCCCCTTAGTCAATACTTCATCTCACATGAAAACCACTCCCCCTTACATAATGATCCGTAAACCATATGTATTTGTAGTGTGAACTACACATTAATTCTCCCTCTTTTCGTCAATATAAATTGGCAAAGGTACGAAAACTAGTGGGATCATAATGAAATTCTCATAGAGATACTTCACTAAAAGAGAACATATCAACTTTGTTTCGATGATTTCACATAGTTGAAACTTAGTGTATTCATCAAGGAGTTTATAAAGATACAAGAAAACTCCTATAATATTCCACAGCCGCACTCCCCACAAAGATTTGGCAATTAAGCACAAGTTCAATTAAGAACTCCCCCCCATAAAATGTCATTCCCGAAAGAACAACAAGAGCGACCTTACTTTTACAAGAAAAAAAGGATTTCTATGGACATTAACAAATTACATGAAACATGAATTTGTATCCATAAAACTCAATTAAATTAACCACAAGAGAACCCATGATTAATTTAATCGGAAATGCTCAACATAAGAGAACTTCCGGAGCCACACAGTACTTTCACATATAAGTGGATCAGGGAAAGACCAATACTGCGGAATATATAAAGATTCATTCTATTTTTCATCAATATTTGCATAAAGACATATAATAGACTTAATCTTTGCGATCAAAATTTCATCATATCTTCATCAATATTTGCATAATGACATAATAGGCTTAACTTTTGACATATATGGGACAATCATAGTTCACGGACGCAAACACACATATCCCATATTTTTTTTTGCAATATATAAAACCAATAAAGATTAATACTGCAAAATCATTTTCCAAATAAACTTTAGAATTTAAATAAATAAATCTAAAAACATTGCAAGATGAAAATCGTTGGCAATAGCTATGTGTACTCACAATAATGGCTATTCCAAACCCTAGTTATCCTTCTTAAAATACAAGAATAAATTCTCATAAGAAGTTTCTTAGACATTAAGGCCTCTAAAAAATTCTTTATCGTCCCCGAACTCCTTGTCATCAACAACCATAGGAACATAAGGTTCATGAAGAAAGGAGTCAATTCCAACAAACCTTTTAGACTGATACCGAACCAGGGCTTTCTGAATTTCGAGAGTCCTCAAGATAATATCCTTTATTTGCTGAATCTCCTTTCTTATTTCCTTCAACTCTTCAAGAACCCCAGAAAACTTTTATAGATTAGAAGGAACAACTCTTGGTTTCCTCACATTCCTCCTTTTTCTTTTCAAAGTTGAATGTACATGAGATTTTTCTTTTTACTTCATGATTGATGGCTTAACAATCATATTAACATCTTTTTCATCAGAAGATATAATGCTTAGATTCTCCATACCATCATGAGATTGTGAGAGGAATTCATAAATTAGACTCAATAAGCAATCTTGTGATAAAAAAGAGTTTTCAGAGAAGGAAAAAAGGAATGTAGGTTTAAGAAACCTTTATACACAAAAAGGATTCACGTACGCACAACTCATAACCCTAAAGAAGGCAGGATTGTCGATTTTAACCCTCTTTTATTGATCAAACAGAGAAAGTCCTTTCAATATCAATTAGATATGAAAAGAAGAATTCCAAACCGGCGAAAACGAAACCAAGAAAAAAATAAAATCTTTTCTCTTTTCCTAAAGCCTGAAGCCTGAAGTGTGCAAACCCTTGTCTCTTTTGAACCAGGCACATGAGACAAGATACACAACCAACACATTTATGTTGTGCTGGGGTGAACAATAATCTGTCCACCATAATCTTATTAAACGGAATTCTTAAAACTCTGTTTAGACCATACTCTTTTCTCTAGAGGTCTACTCTTATCTTAGGAAATTAACTTCTTTGAAGAAGAGATACGTTTACATACCTCAGACAACTTCTGAACAAGTTTGAGATTATTTGCTAATCGATTTGCTCTTCGTTAAAGTTTATTAACATATCTTATCTTATTTTTGTACTTGAAACAGTTGGAGAGTTTGTGACCTTTGAGAGTACAATAAGAACATGTCAATAGAGATGATGGTTCAGGCGCCATAGCTGAGCAAGCTGCTAGACAAACGGTAGAACCTGAAAAAATAGAAATAGAATTTCCAGTAGACAAAGAGAAATCCATTTATCCTCCAAAGTGGTTGAAGTTTCTCCTGGAAGAATATCGAGGTTGACGTACGTATTGCTACAATTATCAAAACCAATATTTTCACAGAGGAGTGAAACACTTGATTTTTCGTCTTCATTAGAATCATAGTGATCAGACATTTCATCAAGAGTTACAGCAAGACCTTTGTTTCCAGTGTATTTCTACGATTCTGACAATCATTTGCAAAATGACCAAAACCTTTACACTTGAAGCACTGTGCCATATCCTCGTCATCAGTATCATCAGTATCCTTGTTTTTAGGAGGAACACGATTATGAGGTTTAACTGATAGCTTAGGTTTATCTCTGACGAACCGTATACTTCTCTTCAAAAGAAGATCTCTAAACTGTCTTGTGATCAAAGAGACTGACTTGTCAAGATCTTCATCTGATGAATCAGTCTCAGAAGGATCATCTTCATAGATGCCAACACTTTTACTTTTATAAAGTAATTTAGTGTTCTTTTGTGCTTTGAAAGCAATATCCTTTCCAGATTTGGATGTATCCTCATGATCAAAGATATTTAACTTCCCAACCAGAGTATTTCTGGATAAAGTATTAAGGTTATTTCCTTCAATGATGGCATGTTTCTTAGAATCCTATTTGGCTGGAAACGATCTGAGAATTTTTACCACAATGTCCTTTTCAGGAATAGTCTTACCCAATGCAAAAGATGCATTAACAATTTCAGACACTTTGTGATTAAATTCATCAAATGAATCTTCATCATCCATACGAAGGTTTTCCCAATCATAATTTAGGTTTTGAAGCCTAGCTTCCTTTTCAGAGGTATTCCCTTCGAATACAGTTTCTAAGATATCCACGTATCTTTAGACCGAGTGCACGTAGTCACATGGTACTGAAGATACGGGGTAATGGCATGGATGATAGCATTTAAACCGTCAGAATTTTACTTTGCAGCGAGAATCTCGTTAGGTTCATATCTACCAATATCCTTTGCAATAGAAACACTGTCTACTGTAACCATTGGAGGATCATAGCCATTAACAACATAAACCCATGATTGAAAATCACGCGCTTGAAGAAAGGCACGCATAACAATTTTCCACCATAAGTAATTCGAGCCATCGAAGACTGGCAGTACGTTTATAGAGATAACACCCCTGTCTATAGAGTCAGATCTCTATAAACACAGACTTATGAGGTCTTAAACATGTATGCCTGCTCTGATACCAATTGAAAAGGAAGGGGTCTAACAACCACACCCAATATTTCGCTTAGCAATCTGTATGGACTAACTCCAATATACTTTTAAGAGAATTAACTAGACAATCAGACTTAATCTTAAGAAAAGTATATCCAATATTTCTCAATTCAATCTGCAATCAAACAATAGGAATTTGCGAGCCCGATTGAATATAAGAAATAACTTGGACGGTATCAAAAACCAATATCCAAGTGTCAATCAATTTAATCAACAACCCAAAGATCGGATTCACAATTGATTGAACTTACGCACAACCTGTGATATTTCAATTATATAAAAATATATTGCGGAAAAAAAAATAACACAGACACCAGAAATTTTGTTAACGAGGAAACCGCAAATGCAGAAAAACCCCGGGACCTAGTCCAGATTTGAACAACACACTGTATTAAGCCGCTACAGACACTTGCCTACTACAAGTTAACTGCGGACTGGAATGTAGTTGAGCCCTAACCAATCTCACACTGATCAAGGTACAGTCACGTTCCTTACGCCTCTGAATCCCAGCAAGATTCTACGCACTTGATTCCCTTAGCTGATCTCACCCACAACTAAGAGTCGCTACGACCCAAAGTCGAAGACTTGATAAACCAATCTGTCTCACACAGAAAAGTCTATTGAATAGATAAATCTGTCTCCCACAGATTTACCTAGAAGTTTTTGTTCCGTCTTTTGATAAATCAAGGTGAACATGAACCAAGTGATATACCGAACTTATATTCCCGAAGAACAGCCTAGAAATATCAATCACCTCACAATAATCTTAATTGTATGGTAGAGAAACAAGATATTGTGGAATCACAAACGATGAGACAAAGATATTTGTGACTACTTTTTATCTTGCCTATCGGAGAATAAATCTCGAGCAAATCTTAGAGAAGATAGTACTCAATACGATAGAAAACAACAAGATCAGAACACGCAACTACAAAGAAAATAGTTGGGTTTGGCTTCACAATCCCAATGAAGTCTTTAAGTCGTTAACCTACAGGGTTTCGTGAAAAACCTAAGGTTAAAGGAGAATCGACTCTAGTCGCAACTAGTATCACACATGAGGTGTGGGGATTAGGTTTCCCAGTTGCTAGAGTTCTCCTTTATATAGTCTTCAAATCAGGGTTTGCAATCAATGTTACCTTGGTAACAAAGCATTCAATATTCACCGTTAGATGAAAACCTGATTAGACTCAAGCTAATATCTTTCAACCGTTAGATCGAACTTAGCTTGTTACACACAAATGAAAAGTGACTTCATTTAGATATGAGTAACCGTACCTAAACGTGTACACCTTGTTGGCTCAATAATAGTTAACCGAAGTTAGCCATATGGACACTTTCATATCAACCATATTCATCTTAACCATAACTAGTTCAAATGACTCAAATGAAACTAGTTCTAGAGTTGTTCAATTGTTTATATTCTCATAGAAGTATACAAGACACAATTGAAGCAAAATCGATTTTGATTCACTCGAATCAATTCATGAACATTATAGACACGGTTTGCAAAAGATTGCATTCCTTATTATATAAATGTATTAGTTCATGAACGAACCGATTTTAGAACATAACCTACTCAAGTATGCAAACGGGTACGCATACCTTCCAAAACTCAGTTGAATTTCCGGAACTTGAAACTCACGCCAGTACGCATACCGGTATGCATACTAAGTTCCCGGACTTCCATAACCAACCAGTACGCATATGGGTATGCATACTATGGTTCCCGGACTTGTACAACACATATGCAAGTACGCATACTGTGCTATATCCAATCATGGTTATTTGTTCTAAACTCCCATCTCAATCATTAAACATTCTCGGAAGACGACAATAGCTGTCTCACACAAACTATTAGCTTCAAAGCAATTTTTAAGTGATCGAATGATCAATACGAAACATTCCGAGTATACATCAAATGACTGTCTCACACAAATCATGTAAGATGTTACAAAGCAATTTTCACATAATCATCTTTTGACTTTCATCAAGAATATAAGATGAACTTGGTTAAAGCAAAAGCTTACCAACACATATTTCGAGAAATATGTAAGCGAGTTAAACTCAGCTCGAAATATCAAATGTGTAATCGAAGTCTATATAGCTATACTACTTTTGTCTCAAATAGGAGATAGAGTAGATAGACTTTTGAGTGATAGATGAGTTCAAGTATCCACATACCTTTTGTTGATGAAGTTCCACAAGCTCCCCTTAGTAGTTCTCCGTCTTCAATCGATAAACGGCGTGAAGTCTAATGCTCAACTACACTTACTATCCTAATCCGAGACTTAGCTATAAGTAGACTAGAAATCAAGACTTATAGTTTTGGCAACTAAACTTGACAACAAGCTTGAGATAGCAACGCTTGCGAGTTCGACCGAGCAGTGCTCTAATAGGTACCGTTGAAGAAATCTTATGTAGTTAGGTTCACGGATTCAGTTCTGTAAACATTCTAACAACCAAAGAAAGAGAGAGATATAACTCTAGACACTTCCCTTGATTGAGTTTCTACTCTCGGAGTTGTGTTGAGTTTGTCCATACAGATTACCTACGAAAAAGTTGGTGAGGTATTTTGGTATCCAAGTGTTTTAAGAAACAAAGCATCTCTACAACTTCAAATCTCTTGTATTACATTTATGACCCGTTAGTTTTTGTTTGTTTTAAATTCTTAAGATGAATATATGAATTTCAACATATTATATTAGTTTCTTGCCATTGTGAATCATATTTAACTGTTTTTTTTTCTTCCATTGACAAAATTTCAAATATCTTAAAATTACGTAATCAATAAAAAAACTCGCTCCATATGGGTGCTCATCACACCCGTCCCGCCCCCAATTCATGTGGGTAAGGGGACAAGTATGTTTTTTTTTTTGAACTAGGCAGTGACATGACTGGGATTGGCATATCCGCCCTAGTGCCTTAGCAATTTCTCCAAGATAGCCTAACCATTAAGCATTGTAGAAATTAAGTGTTTGACCCTCTCCTCGTTATAGCTTACTCCAGTGGTCTTGGGCTTGAAATCCATTTAAAAATTCCTTAACCCACTTTATTTAAACGACTCTTAAAAAATAAGGAAGGTCATTTGAAAAAGATGTTGGACGATTGTCAAACCAACTTAAATATAACATATCTCACAAATCGTACATAGGTATTTTTATATATTTAGAAAGTTTTTTGAAAAACCTACACAACAAGCGTAAGTTCAAATATCAAATGTTCGTTCTTCTAGAATTTTATATTCCTTAGATGATTTTAAAATTTTCTTCTTATTTTTTAGCGTGCAGATGTTATCCACAATTTTTTTTTATAATGCAGCTGTTATCCACAATATCTTTTTAGTGTGCAGATATTATCCACAACTTTTTTTGAGGTGCAGCTATTATCCACATTGTTTTTCCTAGTTTTGCAACTATTATCCACAATGTTAATTAACCTTGCATAATTGTTGATGCTATAGTGCAGCTATTATCCACATTGTTAATTAACCTTCCATAATTGTTTATACTGTAGTATGTACATCATTATAGGAGCTAAAAAAACTCTCTTTTGATTCCATAATTTGTGCAACAAAGGGCTGTACATGGTCGGTTTCTGGCAAAACCAAAACCGAAACAATTACTTTCGTTTTCTAATTTTCCAAACCAAAATTGTGCCATTAACCGGCGGTTTCGCTTCTAGTTTTACCACTCGGTTTCAGTCTTATCAAGTCGGTTCCGAATAACCGATTATTCCGTCGATTCTAGCTAACTGACAGTTCAAATATTTCAAAAACTTTCATGCAAGTTTCCAATAACCAACAGTTGATAATTTCTAACAGATAAAAATACCCAACACAGATAATACACTAAAACAAGCATTCAAAGTTGAAACATTGAGTTTATTATCTGTTTAACAACAATGTCTGCATAAAGTATTTGATGTAACATTTGAATGCTTTACAAGGCCGGCAGCAATCTTCCACTTTCCTCCTTGCACTGCCCATAAGGCCATAATCCATCATCACTCCATGCCAATATTCCATTGCAACCGATCCAGTAAGGCCGATGATACTGATACTCTGCCTATAGTTGATTCTTGTGAATACCTGCACTTATAGGAATCCATCCATTACCCACTTGAGCTTCACTATGACAGGGGTCCCCTTGAGGCTATTCAAAAAAAGTTTTTCATTAACAAGTACACTCTGCAGATGACAAAAAACAATTCTATTAGGGTCTTGCAAACTAATTTATTATAACAAAAATCCCAATTAGGGTCTTTTTTTAGAGGAAGAGAAAAAACGGATCTGAGGATAGCGAAAATCATAATCGACTCGCTAACTCGGACCCAATCGGTATATTATTTCAAGTTTGACTAGATTACCCTTATTAAATACACTCATCAACCAAGCAAAATTCACACCCATTTTCCAAACAATTCCTTCACCAGTACGCCAGCCATCTAATTTATCGGCAACAACACCGATTATGGCCAAAACAATAATAATAAGTGCATGAGTTTCTTTAGGAAGGATCTGTATGTCACCACCACCATGATCATATTTACGAACGCATATGATAGAGATTGCCTTTCTCCGAATTTTAGAAAATTCCTCTCTTCCAAATATTTTTCAATGGTTGAGCACTCAATTTTGCTGTTCAATATCGAGAAAATTCAATCAAAATCTATAGACCCTAACAAGAAAATTCAAGATCCGTTTTGCTAATTAAACAAAACCGTTATTCGTCTTTCTTTCATTTGTTGTTGTTGTGTTATGAATAAAAAGTTTTCTTATGATGATTTAGTTACAGTTATTTCCATCACTCGAGAACAGGACGAAGTCATTACAATTTTTTTTATTTTTTTTATGGTCGTCGGTGGTGGAGGTGGGGTTGCTTTAAAAATGGGTGTGAATTTTGCTTGGTTGATGGGTGTACTTAGTATGGGTAGTGTCAAGCTTAAGATAATAATTGAGTTTGTATTAGTTTTGTTGACTAATTCAAATTAGCTCGCTTAGATACATAACTAAAAATAAAAGTTTTAAACGGAGCATTGTTTAATTTATTGCTCATAAATTTGTTGGTTCGGTAGTTCTCATTGAGACCTAGCCCGCCATCCCAAGTGGTTATTTTCGCCATTTAGTTCTTTGATCATATTGCTGCAACTGGATTCCATAATGGTGCCTTGCTTGCCTATACATCTTATCCATTTAATAGGCTTTAGAATCCTAGTAACTCCATCTAATCCTTGGTTTGAACTGCCATTGTTTTGGTCCTTACCTCCCTGTAAACACCTTCACGGTTTCTTATAATAATAACAACAACACATAGCTGGTTTTTAGGTCTCCAAATGGGGGAATTGCCATCTATTGACGACTATAGGTGACTAGTTTGGGATTCACATTAAACGTCTTGGATTGTTCCATCCAATACAACCTAGCTATGTTATAAATATGTCTCGGGTCAGGTTAATTTCCTCTAAAGGTCTTATCACATTTAACTTCAAGATGTGCCGAAGAATCAATGCGAAAGCGCATTCCAGTCACCTATATCACTATTCCATCCCATCGGATTTTTATGTCAATGTAGGATCCAACATTTTTCAGAGTCAGGAAAATGGGCAAGATAAAAAGGATTAGTTGTACTTGTGAACCACATACTTCTAGAAAATGGACATTGGAAGAAGAGGTGCTTCATTGTCTCTCCTTGTTAACTGCATAAAGTACATGAGTTACTGATCTCAATAAACCTGGCTAGATAAGAAGTAAGAGGTAGCATATAGTTCACACATTTGTAAATTAAAAGCTGAACTCTTGGGAGATTTTTATACTCCAAATTTTATTCCAAGAGATTCTGACGGCTTGATGAGAGAGTATAAAAACTTGGTGCTAAATTCATCAGTCTTATTAGGGAACCATTTGAGAGTATCATCCTGTTCGTGTTTATTCCTAATCCTGTAAATAACATTAGCAATATCAGGAGTGAAGGAGGTATTGATTAAGATGGTATTCCAAGAGTTAGATGACCTATCAATAAGTTCAACCACAAGAGACATGAGAGAAGAAAGAGAATTAGAAAGAGAAGGGCATCCGGGAATCCGTTGATCTTCCCAGATGTTAATAGTCTGACCAAGACCCACTGCCCAAAAGCAAAATGGCCAAATGACGGACAAGCCTTTCTGTATGCAAGTCCAAATCCATGTATTGGTTTTTGTTATTTTGGAATCTAAAGGGTGTCGACAATTCCCAAAATACTTATCTTTAAGGGTATCAACTCAAGGTGAGTCGACACAGTCAACAGGTTCCATGCCAGTGTCCCTAGTTGGGATGGATTTTTTGCCTCTATATCCCTAAATCCCAACCCCCTGCACTAATTGGTATACTAAGAGAAGACCAAGCCTTTATGAAGAATCGTTTCTTAATTCTTATCGTCCGTCTTTCCCCACTAAAAATTCCATTGGAGTGAACTAAGTTTTCAAGTGATAGTTTTAGGAATAACGACCATCTCATCCGATAGATTGGCAAGGATTCCGACATTGATTTAACTACAACAGTTCTTGCGGTTCGAAAGAGATTTATTCCTTTCCAGTTTTGTAGTTTGCCTTTGAATCTTTTAATCATGGATTCAAAGCACTTAATGTTTGATCAGAAATAAACATAGGGTACCCAAGTAGTTGTCTTCCGTGTGAATCTTCTTAACTTTAATAATATTTATTATCATTTCGTCAAAACCTATTAGGCAGCTTCACGTCAAAAAAAATACATGATTTTTGAAAGTTAATCATCTGCCATGATCCCTTACTAAAAGTTTTAATGATGTCGAAAACAAAAGGTCTCCCCGCCTCAATCCTCGTGTAAGTTTAAACTTTAAACAACTTCCCCGACAAACCATTATAGAACACAACAATTGTTCGGGTACTTATATACTACAAACCATTACACAACACAACAATTGTTGGGATACTTATACACTCCTTTAGGAGCTGGCACCACTCATCGGAAAACCCAGCTTGGCCATAATTTCCATCAAATACTATCAACTAACTCTATCGAATGCTTTGCTCATATCTAGTTTTAGGCCCATGCCTGTTTTTGATTTAGTTTTTTTTAGAGTATGAACAACCTATTGGGCCATAACTATGTTATCACAATTGGGGAAAAAACTGACTGAAAAGAAGAAATAATCTTAGCAAGAGGAGAGGACGAAGTCTATCAAAACCTTTAAAATCCTAAGTCATATGAGCCCCACGTCGCACGGTGAGAATACCCACTTTCGGTAAGCGTCACCCACTTAGAATTGCTCCAAAATTTCTCTCTCCTCTAATTTTGCTCCAAAAACCAAACTCTCAAACGAGAGCACCTTTTTTTTTCTCACAAAAATAACAAATTCATAGGGGAGAATATAAAAAAATCTGGTATAAAAAGCCTGGCTAAATTGGGGCCTACTGTGATTAATTTGGGCCTATCAATTACTTCAACTAACCTAAAGAGTAGGATATGGGGTGTCCAAATGATAGTAAAAATACTAAATTAGCCTTGAAAGAAACTTTAATTATTCTAATACAAATACAAAATCATAATCATTAATCAAAACTCTATTTTTTTAAAAAAATTTCTATCAAAATCAAAATTAAAATCAAAACTAAAACTAAAACCTAATCAATCACAAACAACAATTGAAATCTAATAACCCTTTTTGGGTTTTGAAAAAAAACCCAAAACCAAACAATTCAAGTGATTGAGTTAAATCCCTTTAATCCACTCCTTCTAAGAGGTACTCTACAATGATTTACCTCTAAATCTTTGAAATTCACTCATCAAATTTTCAAAAAATCCACCCAGAATCGGTTTATGTGCACACCATATTAATCCGATTGTGGTTGATGTTACAAGCAATCGGTTTTTATTGTGCACCTACATAACCCGATTCTGGGTGAACATCAACCACAATCGGTTTACGTTAATGCACACATCAACCGATTCTGTGTTCAAATTCAGATTTGTAGAGAAATCAAGAATCAGATTATTAGTGCATTTATATAATCCGATTGTGACTTAACGGCTATTTTTTGAAATTAAAATTATAGTCGTTGGTACTTTGTGTATATAAAGAGGATAGCCTATTCTCTATCATACACTACCTAATCCAAAGAAATCTTTCTCCATTGTTAATTTTTTTTCATTTGAAGATGGCAAGTCCATCAACTACAAATTCAATCGAACACATACTTAAAAGATGCAAGAGAAACACCAAATCAATTGCGGCAATGGAAGAAGAGATACGCAAAAGAAGCGAACAAACAACTACAAACGCGACTTCGTCTTCATCACCTAAGAAATATGTTAATTTAATGGATGAAGTGTTAAGCAAACAAATAACTACAAAAGAAACCATATCATCGTCATCGGCTGCGACAAAATATGAAGAGAAACTCAAGGCAAAGAAACGAGGTCAAGAGCAATTCCAACTAAGGGAAAGAATGAAGGATGTTAAGGAAGAGATCGAATGGATTAGAAACTTTTACATTCTCAAGGATCTTCCCGAAGATCCTAAAGATCATACTATATTTTGGATTGAAGTTGGTTGGGGTCCTTTCGTTAAACAGACAGGCAAGAAACCACGCTATAATTATGAACCATCCCACATTTGTTCAAGGACGAATCATGTTAGGAAATTATGCATCAAGTACAACGAGTTTCTCGATAGGTACAGAGGGGACAGGTTCGCTGCACAAGATGCATATAAAGCTTGGAGAGGAGAGCGGTTTTATCATTTCGAAGCGGCGTTGATAGTTGAAGCTCACACTTCCTAAAGGATGCTCTTGCCGTGTAAATTTGCCTCAAAGTGGACATGTTATCCTTATCATCCTCCTTAATATTCCTAAGGATGTCACTTGGTTTACACGCTTTCATCGACCTTACCGTTTCCAATTGATGTGGTTTCAACCCACAAACGGCCGCATGTCCAATAAGAGATTCCGGATCATCATGATTATGACAACCATTCATCACTTTCTCAAGCTTGTATACCTTACCACTGGGTCTATTAACTATAATCTTAAACGGGCAATCATACTTCTTTGATTTAGTAATGTATTCCCTTGTCATCTCATTCTCGTACGGTCTGTCCTTTGCCCAGTGACTTTCTTGCTTTCCACCTCTCTCACAAACAAGTTCCAAACGATCTTTTCTTGAACGACGACCTAAAACTAATGCGCATTTGATCTCTATGCCCTTTTCTATAAACCATTGCTTTGCATCGTTTCTTTCCTTCCATTCCAAATCTGTGAAATAGTGGGCAGAGGTATCAGGACCCAGCAGAGATACGGCTTTGGGATGGTCTTCTTCGAAAGCCGCAATAATCTACAACATATATCGAAAGGTGTAGGATTTAGAATCGGTTTATGTGTCACAGTCGAGACAACCGATTGTCAGTAATCGGATTATATGAGCAGTTATAAAGTACGATTAAGGACTATATGATTTCAGAGAAAAATTTGCATATTTAACAATCGGTTTACATTGCATAACATGTAATCCGATTTTGTTCATCTTTTTTTCTGTATCATTTCGTCTCCACAATCGGATTATATATATACGTAAATGAACCGATTGTGAACTTCGTGTATTTTATGAGAACATCCAAGTTAAGGAATCGGCATATGCACATCACCAACATAAACCGATTTTGGTCACGTACCCATCGTGCCAAAAATTTACTACAATCAGATTATATGGTGATGAACAACAACCGATTATGATACCCAGTGATTTTTTCCAGAATCGGTTTATGTGGTGATATCGAATAAACCGATTCTGGAATTTATTTATTTTTCCTTTTTGGCGATCGAGACGTGCAAATATATGTTTGTAGATCGTTACAACTCATACCTGTTTATTAGAAGCATTATTTCTTCCTGTAGATATTGTTCTTGTGCTTGAATAATATCCTCAAGCATTCTTTGGTTGACATTCTCTTCTTCATTCAACAAATTATCCAATTCAGTAGGATCGAAATCAAGATTATCAGATGCACCCACTTCTTCATCACTATAAAGTTTCATTTTTGCTAAGAAAATTACAAACCCTAGTTTTTTCTTTTTTCCCTCTACTTCTTCTCTCCCTCCTAACCTTAAAAGAGGAAATGAATTTCTACTCTAATCCTAACACTATAATCAAACTCAAACACTAATTAATTTCACTAATACTAACTTAATTAATCATCACTAATGAATAAGGGCATATTAGCCATTAACATAAATAGGATGATAAGGGGATTCTAAAGATTACTTCTTAATGACCCTTTTTGTTTTTTAGTGGTAGGCCCAAATTAATCACAGTAGGCCCCAATTTAGCCAAAATAAAAAGGAAAGAAAGACGACATGTGAGAGAAAAGAAAAAAAGAAAAAACTAAGAAGAAACCTAAAACAGTTATCATCTTCATCTTCGCCTCTGTTCTTAAAAAAAAATATATATAATAAACCTAGAAAATCACATGTCGCCTCCGTTCTCACTGTTCTTCCTCTTTTCTTCCTAATGGGTTCACTTTTCTTCCTCCTTTCTTCCTGATGTGTTCATCCATCGTTACTCCGATTCGTTTTTAATCTTAAGAGAGCAGATGGATTTATCATTCAGGTATGCATTCGTTTCTATAACCTTAATTATGTGTATTTTTCTTATCTGATTGAGGTTATTTTTTCTTTTCATGTTGATCGTATTCATTGTCTGTTTATCGAATACAAAATTGATTAAAGTTGATTTTAGGGTAATGTAATTGAAGAGGATTTTGGATGGATTGAAAAACGACTCCTTAGGATATCTAATAAGATTAAAAAGAGGATATCTAGACAGGGATTCGTAAGAGCCAGGTAATAATTTTTTTTTTCTTTCCAAAATGGGTTAAAGCAATCTCTTCATCATCTAAGCAAATTGTTGGGAATATATGTTTTAAAAACATTATTTATTTCCAATAAATTCGTGTCTCATTAAAATGGTTTTAATATGAAAATTATTCTTCATCTTAAAGAATGAATTTGTTTTGAGTTAATGTCAAAAACCGTTTTTTCTTGAATGAGTTAATGATGTTAATTAACATCTTAATAATGTTTTTCATTTAAGATTATATTTATTTCTTTGGTTATTAAAAATCAGATTTTGATGAAAGAGAATAAGAAGAGTTTTAGAAGCCTTTTTTTAATAGAGAGATTTCTTTTTTTATGTTCTTGAGTTTTAAAAGAAAAATGAATTTGTGTGAGAAAGAAAAACAAGTGTGTGATCATCCTTGATTTTTCTAAAAGTGTTTCTGAGCAAGAATGAAGTGTAGAAGTTTCACATCCTCTCATCGTGCAAGAGTGATTGTGTAAAAGATTGAACTCGGATGTTTTATCCTGGGGACGACGCGACATTGAAGAACTGCTTGCACAATCTTGGGCAGAGCCGCGAAACGTCTTAAAGAAAGCAACCTAGTCCGCGACTCAGCTATAACAATGTTTTGTTTGTTTTTTGTGATTATTTTGCAGGCATAATTCAGCAATTGTTCCAACAATTTTAAGACGTTTATTCTGCTACAGATATTAAAAGAAAACGATTGCTGAAACGCGATAAGTATCATTGTTTTATTTTGTTTTATAGAACTATAATTGGTATAATTTTTCTTTGACGATTGAAAATGATGCTTGAGATTTTAGGTAACATGATACCTAGAGTTAATTTTATGTTATGGACTAGGATTGTAAAATGGTCGATATCTTTTCATGAATTTTTAGCATAGAAAAATATTGCTGAACATACACGAACGTTTTGGACATGTTATAGAGTTTTATGTGCATATCTTTAAGAAAAACGAATTGTGTCTTGAAATTTTAAACGAGTATTTTAGACATCATGAGTATCATCCCTGTAAAATTTCAGAATTTATGGATCCTGACAAGTATTTTTAAAGTATTTTAGAAAACTGCATAATGTATCTGAAAAATTCTGACGGGCAGAAAATTAGTCCTGATTAAATCAACTTTTCCTTATCTTTGTGTAGAAAATTTGAATCCGTGTGTCACACGAAACTTGTATATCAGGAAGTTATCTTCAAAACCCTTTTTGAAATTTCCTATTTGGATATTCAGTTTGAGAGATTTGGTAATTTCATAATCGCTGTGTATGTTTGTCCAAAATAGGAGACGTGATCCTTGAGATTAGAGATGTAAGAAACTATATTAAAAGTCATGTTTTGATTTTATACTTCATACTCTTGTTTTGGTAATGAAAAAGAATATCATTGATAGCAATCAAACTAATGCACCCAATATGTTTGATAATATGCTTAATAGAAAGTTATAAGTATATGTAAGATGTTATAAATATATAACTTTGAATCTTTGTTTGACAATTAAGAGAAACTCGGAGTACTATATTAGTTGATTTTCAAGTAATTATGTAAGTGCATACCTTACTTATTTTTTGGTTTCAAATGCTTCACATGTACATGATTGTGACAGGTGAAATTCACTTACTTGAGCAAGTTTTTATTTTCCAATGAAATAAAAATTGCGGGAGATTAATCGATGTGAGGAGCAATGGGGTTGCTGATTTCTTTGTAGGTGCGCAAATGGTTTATAACCAATTGAGTTTTAAAAGCAATTGAGGTATGTTTGATGAACTATTTGTAGTTATTGTAGTGATCAAATAATGTCATTCTAAATTAAATAAATTGATTGTTCAATCTTAGAATAAATTTTAGGGAAACAATATATTGAGAATTATTGTGTATGACAATAAAATGTGACTCATATAAGTTTGGAACTTATGAGATGGAATTTTATACGAACCCAAAACCGAAATAATTAGAAACCTAGTCAAAACTAAAGTGAATATCAACTCTCACCAAGAAATGAACATAATATTGATTATGAATTTATTTGCTATTCTTGCACGACATTGTAAGGATATCAAATGTTATTAACAACGCTTTTCAAGCTAAGTTAATGTGAATTGTGGAAACGGTGAGAGGTTGGTATATATTGGTGTTCTACACCATGTTTGTTTTGATAGGTTATGATTCAAAAGTTGAACCACATCGTTTGAAAGAAAGTGGTGTTGAGATATACTCACATCACTAGGATTTTCGGTATTGGTACGATCTCAAAGTTTACTTTGGGTAGAACAATCTTGTTAAAGATGTTCATACTTCCGAAATGAGAAAGAATTCTAGTTTCCGCCTATCTTGTTATTAACAAGATTGAGATTAAAAATTTGTTGAATTTGATCATTGCACTACTACAAATGATAGGTTATGGATAAAATGTTTGAATATAATATTACAATTTTATCATAACATGAAATGAATTTTTAATATTTGAAATATGAGTTCTTGTCATGCTTCTAAGAAATCAATGAGTTAGTGATGAATATGAGCATGTTATATTTTCTTATAAACTTGGTGAATTTTTTGAGTAACATGTATGTAATCTTACCTAACTCATAAAAGCATGTACATTTTCAAATCTTACGCAACTTGCAATGATATTTGATGAATTAAAGTATTTGAGAATTTAATAAAGATGCTTCGAGTAACTTGTCTTGATATCAAATGTGATTTTTGAGTAGCGAATTAGGCAATGTTGCTTTCAAGAAAATTGTTTGAATTTTTCCTCTATATTGTGCAAAACGTTTTGGGTTTAGATCATTGGTTTATTAGTTTGATTAAAAATAAAGGAACTAGAAAAATGAAGATGAACGATCCTAGAAAAGCATATTTATAGTGAGACTAGAATGTAGTCATGGATATTTTATTGCTTAAAATTTGGAATATAACTTCTTATAGAGAGTAACTTTGTTCTTCAAAAAAAAATTACATTTTTTGCATAAAGTTTTTATGAGCTGTTTTTAGACAAGCAAACAGAAAATTGTTGACTCTTGCATTCATATCGCTAAATAACTTACATGCTTGTTTTGTTGATGTTGTTTCTACGATGTATGATTTGCTATAGTCATAAGTAGAAATATATACTTTTTGTGTAAGTTAAAGATGAGAATCTATGTAAACCAAGAATGGAAAACTGTGTAGTTTCTACAATAAAAGAAATCATATAAGTTAGATAAGTTATCATTTATATTCTGAAAACAACTTTAAAACAATTTATAAAAAAATTGTTTACTTGATTCATTCGAATGATTTCAGAATTAATGAAAGTGAAATGCACAATACTCTTTGTTTTGTATGCATAAGTGATTTTTTGAATTTTTCTTCTAACTTATAGGATGAAAATGAATTGAGAACATGCTTAGTTTACTATTTCACATGAAAGACTTGAGTGAAGATGTGTATGTTTTTGAAATGGATTTTTTCTTTCTTTGAATGTATTTCATTTCAATGAAATATAATTTTAAAAGAGATAGAAATATATATGGTCTGACTGTAAATTATTTTTCACTCATTTGGTTCAGTGCTAATGCTTTTGAGATTGTGTGTGATTGCACTAGACATGAGTATGGTAGCTTAGTATGTTTCTTTGCTACGTGATTGACTATATATAAGTATTTTTTGTAGTGGGGGTTTATTATATTACTTCCGTGGTGGGGGTTTTATATTCAGATTTTCCAATCCTAATATGAAAATTGGTAAAATTATGAGAAGGTTTTGAGGTGTTTCAAACACACCTTACACCTAGAAATACATTATATAAATAGTTACCGCAATCTTTAAGGATATTGCGAAGCTGATTGGACATCCTTTCAGATGAATCCTCTAGGGGATGGAGCGATTCGATCCTATAATAGATATAGGAACAGACATATTAATCCAATGTGATAGTACCGCGGCTATTGCAAGAATTGAGAATGTAACGACAACTATAAGAGTTGATATTATGAGAATGGATTATATAGTATCTGAAAAGAGTTTTCATCAGTCCTTTGACAAAAGGATTGATAAGAAGATGTGAATACATTTTAGGGATGAGGTTGATGCCCATTGAGATTGAGTCATCTGTGATGGATACCCAACCTAGAAATAGGTTCAAAGGGACTAGACGAAGTCATAGATGATATCATCATTGAGATTGAGTTATTTATGATGCGGTTACCAACCTATAACTCAAGGTCTCAAAAGTAGGTTCAAAAGGGTAACCCTTACCTATGGAGTGAGATCCCAAAATATAGGTTCAAATGGGACACCAATTCATAGATGATATGGAGATGCGAGAATCATGCTTTTGAAGAATTCATCCCACAGCATGAAATCCTGAAGCGAGTAGAGGTTGAGTTTAATTTTTAATTTTAAACTCTTAATGATGTTTATATCTCTATTTAGAGTGGGGTACTTTCAGGAGTACTCTTGATAAACTCACTTATGTGAATGTGAAAGTGTGGCCGCTTTCTATGAAAATATGGGAAGTTCTCTAGATCATTCATTAAACTGGGATACAAGCGCAGGGCCATAATGTGCTGTCTTTAGACTTTACACTAGTATAGTCGTGTGTGTTAAGCAATTTTTTTATCTCCTAGAGTTCAAGACTTATGTTCACTCTATGGTCAGATTTTAAGAGAGCATATTAACACTACGTAAAGGTTCAAGTCGCGAGACACCTTTGCTTATGCACAACTCTGTACGTTCTTGCTCAATATTTTGAAAAATATAAGTGGGGGATTGTTAGGAATATATGTTTCAAAAATATTATTTATTTCCAATAAATTCGTGTCTCATTAAAATGGTTTTAATATGAAAATTATTTTTCATCTTAAAGAATGAATTTGTTTTGAGTTAATGTCAAAAACCGTTTTTTATTGAATGAGTTAATGATGTTAATTAACATCTTAATAATGTTTTTCATTTAAGATTATATTTATTTCTTTGGTTATTAAAAATAAGATTTTGATGAAAGAGAATAAGAAGAGTTTTAGAAGCCTTTTTTTAATAGAGAGTTTTCTTTTTTTTATGTTCTTGAGTTTTAAAAGAAAAATGAATTTGTGTGAGAAAGAAAAACAAGTGTGTGATCATCCTTGATTTTTCTAAAAGTGTTTCTGAGAAAGAATGAAGTGTAGAAGTTTCACATCCTCTCATCGTGCAAGAGTGATTGTGTAAGAGATTGAACTCGGCTGTTTTATCCTGGGGACGACGCGACATTGAAGAACTGCTTGCACAATCTTGGGCAGAGCCGCTAAACGTCTTAAAGAAAGCGACCTAGTCCGCGACTCAGCCATAACAATGTTTTGTTTGTTTTTTGTGATTATTTTGCAGGCATAATTGATATGGCACAAGCGGAAGCGATAAAAGTCAAGGAGAATCCACACCTTAATGGTGATGATTGAACTCCATCCAGGAGCAAATGGGAAGAATAACAACTCTAATCCAAGAGTTAATCGAACAGTAATGGTGTTAAACCAACAACTTAATCAATAATTCATTAAATCTGATAAATGAGCTCGCAAGCTACCTTACAATGACTAGGACGATCGATATTTATAGTTTAACTAAACCCTAATAAACCCTTGACTGAACAAAACTTCAAATACGTGTGAAGTTTATCTTAACCATCTAAGAAATATAACAAATCCTAACAAATGATATGACTAAACAGATAACAAGGACTCGGTCCAAGACTCATGACAAAGATCCTAAATATGTCCCGTATCAATAATTCAGCAATTGTTCCAACACAAATTCGATCTTATGTGTCAATTTTGAAGTGGGTTGTATCTCAATCATTTTTTTATTATTTTTTTTGATAATTGTTACGTGTTTAATTTATTTTGCTTGGTTTGATTAGGGTTTTTGATTGACTGATGCTGAAGAAGGAAGAGTGATGCTGAGGAAAGTATTCTGTATCATAAATTTACCAATGGAGAACTCAGAGCAGGAAGACCGAGAGAGACAAAAGTGTGGTACCTTTCATAAGGACCAAAACTATTTCCAACCCATATTGTCTAATGTTAAGTTCATACCTGCTATTTGCTTTTAAGTTACGAAATATAGTTGCTTATTGTTACACTTTCTAATACTGAGTTACTAGGTAAGGTATTTATGGAGGTTGCGTGACTCCTGACGTGTTTTTCCTTCCATTTTTCTCATCTTCGAGATCATGATGCAATTTTGGTTCTTCCACAGGGAGTGTTATACCAGAATTCACTTATCGTTTCATTGGAAATGTTAGCCTGAAATATCCTTGGTGCCATCCGCCCTCCAGTTCATGGCCAGATATTTTTCAGTGGAGAATTGGCCTTTAGCCTGTTATGTTACAATGTTACGTGCACAGTCATCTACTATAGCAAGAGTTCTCAAATGTTCGAGCTCTTACCAACATGAAGGTGTTCATGTATTGAAGATGTTTTTGCAGGGTGTTACCTGCACAATTCTGTCATTACCGATATAAATTAGAGTGGCAAAGAATTATGATGTTTATGATATTTTCTTTAGTTTTACTTACTTTGTTGAGTCCTCTTTTCTTCTTTGTTCTGTTGCAGGTCCAAAAGTTGCACTAGGGTCGCAGAATCTTCAAGGTGTTGTGGTAGGAGATACCATAGAAACCAAAAAAAGTGCAGTACATGTGGATCTTAAAAGAAAAATAGTTGTGCCAAAAAACTAATATTGGGCTGCATATTTAGATAGATTATATACAGATTTTAATCTAGGGTAACAAAAAAATAGTTGTTCAAATTTAGCGGATCATGTACAAATTCTATTGTTGGATTAATAGCTAATTTTGATGTATTTCATTGTCATAATTAAGTGCTTTATTCAAATAAATGATATAGATATTGGTAGTATTCTGTTATAGTTGGGAGTAGTCTTTGGACTATTATTTCATACGTACAGCAGGAGAAACAACACCCATAGGAGAAAAGAAAAGAAATCGACTACGTTGTTTAGAGATCAAAATCAATTTTAATCGTATATGGGATCAAAATCAATTTTAATGAAAAATTATCGTTATTCGTCTTCAATCTCAAGTTCTAACTCTACCAAGAGAAATTCACACAGTAGCTAACAGACAAAGAATAGTAGGAAACCATATTTAAGTTCAAACCATCCGATTAAAAATCAAAATTATAGTTGGGTATGAAATAATAATACCACAATAAAAAATTACTCTCTAGCTACACCAATAATACATTACAATGGAAGCAAATTTTGATTTTTGTGGCATGAGCTATTCTTAATATCATTAACCAAGCTAAAAACTTAGAACCACATCAAGAGAACGCTATCTGTTGTTTACTATATCAGATCATGCGATAACTAAACAAAAAAAGTGCATTGGGACGGGGCGAGGTGTGGCGAAGCCACACCAAATAAAAAATGCATCGGGGCGAGGCGAAGTCTCGCAAGTCGACACCAAATCAAAAACGTATCGGGGTGGGGCGAGGCGAATCCGAGCCACACCAAATCAAAAAATTCTAAGCGACGGGGCGAGGCGTAGCCGAGCCACACCTAATCAAAATGGCAACGCGACGGGGCGGGGCGAAGCACGCGGCATCAAATCAAAAAAGAATCGGGATGGGGCGAGACGAAGCCGAGCCACACCAAATCAAAAATGCACGATGGGGCGAGGCGAAGCCACATCACAACAAATCAAAAATATGGTTAAAAGAAAAAAAAATTTATGGTGGATGGTTTTCGGGTCCGCCCGGTGCGTAGCACGGGCACAAAATCTAGTTGGCTAAGATTTCCGGAATGATCTTGTAAATATAGTTGCAAAGACTTTACTAGGCAAGGAGAGATGGTCTGTAGTATTCATCTCATTAAGAGCAGGAATCGATTGACAAATAGGTGGCAGCAGGAATCGATTGATATACATAAACACATGAAGTATTCAGAACTATTTTATAGGACATAGGGTGTATAATGCTTTTCGGTTAACACCAACAAACTGAAAACATGTCTGCACTATGGCTGTAGAGCATTAGTACAGAAAATCACCACTGAAATCTCTAGTTCCATTTACTGAAACAATATCATACACCATGCAAATCAAATATAAGGTACTCAAACTAAAAACTAATAGAACCAAACAGCTGTGTGGTAGTGAACAAGTAAAACTTCGTACAGGCAAAAGAAAAGAAAAGGGATGGTTGGATGAACCTGTTGCTAAGGAAGGTTGCTGCAAGGAGAAAAGGCTTCCAGCACCATGAATGTCTTCTCGGTTTTCACAAGTCTCAGTAATGAACAATGTAGATGTTGGCAAGTATATGATCTATGGCATTTTCGAGTTTTAATCAGTCATTCAATCATTTGATTCGAAAACTACACAAAAGAAAACAACTACAATTGCCAAAATAATATCTAACATTATGTGCAACTAACGAGAAGTGAATTACTAAAAACAATTGAATTTCCATACATGTTACTAGCTTTCAAACTTATTCACAGTGATATTCAACACTAATGAAATGAGGATCACCAAATCCTAATTCCTCCAGCCTACTATATTCATGTTGCTAATCAAGACCAAACTTCAAAAACTTTACGAATTCAAGTTTCTGTGACCATTAAATCTTCTACTCAAATCATTAAGCCATTCCACAATGGAGGGCCCTTCTTGTAACTTAATAATGTTCCTTCTGTAAGGTATAAGTATATTCCTCAAACCTGCAATTCAAAGTCAAGAAACCATCTGACTGTAAATCAAAACTTAGAAAACCAATCTGTAATCATCTAACAACATTATAAAACATGCAGCCAATACATACCTGTTATGCACATGGTTCTATATAGGCAGGCAACATGTTTGTCTCCTTCGTTACGCATTCCAGGTCTCTCTAAGCACTCAAGAAAAGCAAGATCAGCTTTTAACAGCGTAGCTTGATCATGAGTATCGTAACCGATATCATGGCAATAACAGCACAAATCCAACCAGTCAATTGGCCGCTGATCCCATAGAAGTGATCCATCAGATTTCCCACTCGACCAATTTGGCCCACAATAGTGCCCATATCGTGGGAAAAGCTGAGAAAGAAATGCCCTAGCACCTCTATGGTAAGGAACTTTAGCAACATAAGGTCTAAATAGAGGAACAGAACAACCACTAGAAGGCTCTTTGACTACATAAGCACTTCTCTCTCGTTTCAATTTTTTGTTTACAGTAGTTGGGAATTGGAATTTGTCTCTTGAATTATAAACCCATGGAATGAATGATAGAAGAGATAAACCCCAAATATTAATATTAGAGATAACCCTTTGTGTAGATGGTTCAGTAATGTCTCTAATTGATTTAGTAGTAGATACTAAATCAATATTTGATAAGAATCCAACTCCTGGTACGTTGTTAAGAAATCCAAAGTTCATGATGGTAAGATAAAACACACACGGAACTCAAACAATCAGACAAACTTCAAATTAAAGTATAGAAGCAACCTACAGCAGTGTCACCATATTTTCCTGGAAAAAAAAAAAAATTGAAATGAATTTGGCTTTACAAACGAGATGCAGTGATCATAATCAATGATTAAAACAAATCATAGAAACAAGAATTGAAAGTGAAACTCTTAGGAATAAGAAGTTCGTAATAGAAACCCTAGTTTAGGAGGACTGAATTTTGATACCTTTGTTCTTAATCTGCACTGACCAGTACCAAAGACTCCGTGGAAGAGAGAATCGAGAAAGGGCAAAGATATACCTTAGAGAAACAGTGATTCTTATTGGGTTCTCTACTTTGTTACGCCAAAACTAACTTTCGTGGCTTCTATATCCGCAAATAATATATTTCAGTTGATACTTTCGCGCAGAAAAAGTATATTCCCATAATAAAACGTAGAAACTTGGAGATCGAGAACATACGTGGGCCCCCAATCTATATTTTGAAGGATATAAGGCTGAAAATCAAAATGAAAAGATAAAACAACAAAATACGCTGGCCCACTTTTCAATTCATAACAAAAGCCTAGCTGAGCACAACAACCAAATCTGTAGATTTTATCCGATGCAATTGGCATTTTGATGGAACAATTTTTTGGGCACTACTCAAAAACGGAGGGGGACTACTTTTCATTTTTTTGGTGGATATTTGGAGTAATTTTGGGTCACCTCTTATCTAAGTATTTATGTTAATACCAAACTTACCCTTCTTATTTATGTTAATACCAAACTTACCCTTCTTGGCCAAAACTTTCGAAAAATGAAAAATTTATAAACTGATTTCGACCATGGAAATAAAGTTCGGTTACGACATCTGAAGAACAGGTAGCCGAACTCATCTGCAAGTGTAGTTCGGCTAATGTTTCTGAAAACACAGGTAGCCGAACTCATCTTTAGTGGAGTTTTTTCTTTCAGAGAAAAGTTCGGTTAGGAGAAAAAAATTGCGACGTAACCGAACTAAAATTTCGGCTGGGAAAAAAAATGAAAAAAAGTTGCGACGTAACCGAACTAAAAGTTCGACTGAGAAAAAAAAATCAACGTTACCGAACTAAAATTTCGGTTGGGAATTTTTTTTTACGAGGTAACCGAACTTTTTTATGAAAGAAAAAACTCCATTAAAGCTGAGTTCGACTAGTTCGACAAACTGTTTCACATAATTTCTAGCCGAACTTCTCTCTGCAACTTCAATTTTCAACTCATTTTGATGATAAATACTCATTTTTTCAACCAAAAACGAATCACAAGTAATAGGTTTTGTGGAAATTTCTTTGAATCGAGACGATGAAGCGGAAAGAAGAGAAGAAAATGAACCCTCTAATAGTAATGGATTTGTTATAATTTGATTTTGATTTTGATTTTGTTTTTGATTTTGTTTTGTTAATGATTTAGATTAGGTATATGTATATTTATTAGATTAGTTTAAATTTTAATTAGGTTAAGGGTAGGTTAGTCATTTCCACAATTTAGGACACCCCTTATAAGTATAGGGTAGACATTCTTATCACTTAGTAGTCCCCCTCCATTTTTGAGTAGTGCCCAAAAAATCGTTCTTTTGATGGGCAGATGCTTTTGGCAGATTAGATGTAGGTGGATTTTTAAAACTCGTAGTTTTTACAAATTGGACGCTAGTGAAACATCATTCTTTCATTGGGTATCAACCCTAAGGATAATATTGATATTATACATATATATGAATATTAAGAAATTACTCCCTCTGTCCTAAAATTTCTGTCCTCTATTCTATTTTCGTCTGTCCTAAAATACTGGCCAACTTCCGTTTATAGTCATATTTTTTAGTCAAACTCTCAAATATATCCTTCAATTTTTTATAATTACAAACTTATTTTTAAATATAATCAATCAAAATCTTAAATAATATCTTCCTCAATAAGAAACAAATCTACTAAATTAATCCATAAATACTTTTATTTTTATCTTCTATTTAAACGTCTTAAATGATATCTTCCTCAATAGGAAACAAAATTACTAAATCAATCCATAAATATATTTATTTTTTATCTTCAATTTAAACATTTCTATAAATAATAAATTTACCAAATACGTATTTTTCTTACGTGCTCCATATACTCCTTTTAATTTTATTAATAACATAACATTTAATAGGGATAGTTTTGTACATTCCTCCGGTCACCTTAATATCTTGACTTAGTCAAAGCGGACTAATAATTTAGGACGGAGGTAGATAATATATATATCTATGCTTACAAATCAGAAGAACACGCAATTTGGGGATAACTAACTAACTAAGGATATGCTAATAAGACAAAATAGGGATTTAAATAGCAATCTGCAGGTACCCCATATCCACGTATTTTATGTAATTCCTAATTTACCCCTCACTGAACAATACTTGGTAGTTAATCATATTTAGTTAAGTTAATATATTAGTTTGATAATGATTAGTATATATGATTGTCAGTGAATTTGTTGATGCAACAACATTAAATCAAGATATTTATGATCATGAAGGTTTAGATGAAGAACCAACTCAGGAAAGTAAACAAACTGAACATACAAGTGCTTCAAAATACTCATGTATAGGTATTAATATGTTGAAATTTGATTTTTCTTCATTAAATTTTGCATTGTTACGCCTGAAAAACTCACTGTCGGCATGGAAAAGTATGAATCATGTCGGCAGGGGCCTAATCGGCATGGTATTCATACTTTCACCATGCCGACACACAATATCTCCCAAATTCAAAAACATTATCGAGGTTTTAGTAATCTCTTTCAGAAGCAAGATAAATATAAATAGCAAAGTTCTCTTTGTCTCAAACTCTTTGATTCCTCAAGATAAATATATGAAAATTATTCTTAATTGATTAGTTCACGATTGTTCTTGAGAGGTGGTTTAGAATCTAGGCTTCTCAGCTAACTGAGTGTAAATGTTCTGGATTTGTGAGGTTTGCTAGCTTTGTCTATTGCAAATATATTCCCAAGCCTTGATGTGTTCCATCTAAATATAAATCAAATAGGCTTGTCTATTAGAGGCAAATTGGTATCAAAAGTCTTCACTTAGGCTAAAGAAACTCTTAAACTGTAAAGGACGTCAGCTAAGGGAATCAAATGTGTAGAGTCTTGCGAGGTTCAAGATACGTAAGGAGCACGACTGCATCTTAATTACTTGGAGGGTGAATTTAGTCTCAACTATATTCCAGTACGAAGTCTGATAGTAGGCTAGTGTCCGTAGCGGCTTAATACAGTTCGATGTTCAAATCTGAACGAGTCCCCGGGGTTTTTCAGTAGTTAATGTTTCCTCGTTAACAAAACTTCTAGAGTCTTGTGTTTTTCCCTTTCCGCATTATATTATTTAATTTTATTATAGGAATAACACAAGTAGTACGTATTCAATTCTAGTAGATACGTCCATATCAACTGTGGCCGATTACGAGACTTGTTCTTGTAGAATTCGTATCTTGAAATATAGATAATAAGTTTCATACTTGGCAGAATTCTGGTTTAGTTATTTGGATACGACTAGATTGATCTTGAATATTGATTTTTGAGATCGTCCAAGTACTCTTCTAAACAATCAGGCTCACGGACTCTATTGTCTAGACTTTCTGATTGTGAAGAGATGGAGATATAAACTCTGTAATACATATTGTCAAGGATCATTAAGTTGGTCTACTTGTAATTGTATAGATTTTTTCTATACAGGTTGTTGAACGAAAAAAGTTGGTGGTGTACTTGGTGGCCCCTCATTTTCACTGGATACCCACAAAATGAGCACATTTCGAAAAGTGTAACTCCACTATCTACTATTTTGAATATAAACCGTCGAAAGTCAACGAATTTTCAACCGTTAAAATTAAGATTTGTATACGGTGAGATTCGATATTTCGAGATGTGCTCATTTTTTGTGGGTATATAGAGCATTATAAGACGAGCATCTCCAAAATATTAGCCTCAAATATGCTGTTATTTAAGTTTATGAAAAAAATGTCTCCCAAACTATGAGATAGTATGAATATAAGAGTGTGAGGGGATCCTCCCTCCATTTTCGGTACAGACCATGGATACGTAGTTATGTATTATACCTTCAGTTACAATTGATTAAGCAGAAGAACCTTTGTATAACTCAACAAACATCTTTGATTTAGTTGCTAAGATTGATAGAGCGGTTACCGAAACAAATTAGTGCTTTACTGTTTCGGGATACGATCCAAAGGAGTTGAGTGCTAGAAGTCTTCATAGCGGGTGAAACAACTTAAGATAGTGGACTCTATCTTAGGATTCACTTGCTTTGACCAGATTGGTAGTATGCACATGGATACTGAAGGAACTAAGTAACTTGGAGTTAGTTTACTTGGTCTCAACTATATGAAGTTGGTAGTTTTGTATAGCGTCTTAATTCTGAGAGTGCTCAAAACTGGACTAGGTCTCCCTTTTTTTTTTTTTTTTTTGCATTTGTGGTATCCTTGTTAGGAAAATCTTGTGCCGTGTTATTTACTTTACTTCCGCATTGTTTAGCTTATCTTTATATAATTAAAGTAAATACACTTGGACGTTAATCAAATACTTGGTTTGATCCGAGCTTATATTATATACCAAGTAAGTATACATCGTATGGTTGTTATCTTCTTGATAGTATATGTCTGCATTAGATCACACAAGGTGTGTCTTGAATAGGTTGATACGAAAATATTATGGTGTACTTGGTACCCTCGTCATTTCATAATGGTACAAAATGAAAAATCATGTAAAAACTACACTTTTGTTGTTCGATCAGAATTTTAGCAAGATCATACATTCATGCTATATAAAATCGATCACATATCGATACTCGCATGTTAAATGGTGGTTCATAACAGAAAATCTTGACCCATGCTTATAATCTAGCAACACTTTTTAATCTGAAACTTTTTCTCAAAGATCACGAATATCCACTTCAATATAAATTCTTTTGATTATTTTTTTTTTTACTATGAAAACTTTGGCACATAGAGGATCCACCTGTATTGCTTTCCCCTTTGTTCCCAACACTCATAACATTTGTTACACTTGAAAACTATATTAGAATGATGTACAGTTTTATACAAAACTTTTGCTTTGTAAAATCAACTCATTTATAAGTTTAAATGGATTATAAGGTTCTGAATGAAAAAATTTCCTTTCGAAATCCATGGCCCGTTCTTGAAAACTCCTTTCAAGTATTTAACTTAATCACCGCTAGGCTCACTCTTGATAATTTTTTCCCTAACTATTTTTTCCATATGGGAATCAAGTTGATCTTCAGATAAATTATCCATAAAAAGAAGTAATTTCAGAGTTGGGTTTGTGTTAGGGCTTCTTCCATTATAACTGATATTCTAGAAGCCTCTGGCTTATATTGGGTGTGGCCCCCCATAAATTATATGATTTACAGAGGGGATGTCAAGAGTCGCATGGGACACGATTTGAGCGATCCGACGATAAGGATATGTTAGTATTTGTATGTCCTATATATATATATATAGGTATCAGTGTCTCTGAAATGGTAACTCCGGATCAACTAAAGAAACTTAAGATCAATTTGGGACGCTGAAATGGTAACTCTGGATCAACTAAAGAAACTTAAGATCGATTTTGGAAACAACAAAACTTGGGTAGCACAGATTTCTCTGATTTTTTCCAAGTAATGATTGGAAATGATTTTATTATTTTTGTTCTATTCGTCTTTATTGTACTGGATTGTGTTTTTCACTAAATATTTATCACATATATATGATAATAGATTCCCCTTTAAAGAGTCTGAGCGATGCTAGTTCTTCTCTCAAGCAATGAGTTTTAATTTTCATTATTCAAATGTGGGTAGCAACATTTCAATGGGGACATTATACAGTTGAAAACATTTTCCGTCCGCATTCACCCCAATTTGCATTTCAACGTACTTTACTTAGCAAAAGTTTTAACAATTATGCCCATCAAAGAAATGAAAGATTTAAGTATCGAAACCAGAAGTTTCATAATTAGTGTGAGCCATTTTGGACTTATAGAACAAATGTTAATGGAATTTTTACATATTTTCAGCCAAGAAACAAATCAATAAAAAGAAGGAACCACTAAATCTAACTAACACAAAGAAAATAGGTCTTTTTAGTAGAGACCCCCGAAATTACTAAGTATCCTTCATATAAAATTACCGGCTTTGAAAAATCGGGTAAATTTGTTAAAAAGAGAGGGTACAATGGAAAACTGGGATTTCTTTCTTTCTTTTTCTTTCCCAACCTCTTCCCCCGGTTCTTTCTTTTCTTTATACACTATATATCAACGGCAACCTCCCCTATACCTCACCTTTGCCCTGTAATTCAAATTTTTGTTTTCTGAAATGACGAGGGTAACAAGTACAACACAAATTTTATGGTATCAACCTATATGACACACATTTTTTGTGATCTAATATAGACAAAGACTATCAACAAGATAACAACCACAAAATGTACACTTGGTATATAAAATAGGTGTCAAAACCCAACCTATTTATAGGGATTAAATCCAAGTGTTTGATTAACGCACGTGTGAAATTACTTTATTATAACTAAAAAAATAATTATAATGCGGAAAGTAAAATAAAAGCACACAACAAGATTTGTTAACGAGGAAACCGCAAATGCAGAAAAACCCCGGGACCTAGTTAAGTTTTGAATACTCTCATAATTAAGTTGTTATACAAAGACTACAATCAACTTCTTATAGTTGAGACCAAGCAAACTAACTATAAGTTCCCTAGTTCCTTCAGTATCCCTGCGCCTACTACCAATCTGGTCAAGCACATGAATCCTAAGATATAGTCCATTATCTTAAGTCGCTTCACCCGCTGTGGAGATTTCAAGCACTCAAATCCTTTGGATCATATTCCGAAACAGTAAAGGACTAATATGTATTCGGTAACCACTGTAAATCTCAATAAGTAAATGAGAGATATATTGAGTTAAACAAAGGTTCTTTCGTCTAAATAATATAAACTCTTTTTTCCAGTTTAGATCAACCAAGATATAAATTATCAAGATAATCAGATCTAGGTTCACAATCTATCAAATTCGGATCCCAAAGGGAACCACCAAATGATAGATCGTCGGTGTATACAACAAGTTATATGATGTCTATTAAAGATAAAAAAAGTTATGTCGGATCCTAGCCGATCAAGTGTGTGCACGAAGTAAATCACAAAGATCAGAATACCAATAAAAAATCTTCTTGTCATCGAATCTCCGCACAGACTTGATTCTCTTGTGATCGATCACGCACAGAACGAAGTCTGCTAACAATGGATGATCATAAATTTATCGTCAAATCTAAAGACAAATCTAAACTATGTTAATCCTTGATTTATTTTGAGTGACCTTGTTAGAGCACTGCTCGGTCGAGCTCGCAAGCGTTGATATCTCAAGCTTGTTTGTCAAGTTTAGTTGATCAAAACTATATCTTGATTTCTAGTCTACTTATAGTTATGTCTCGGATTAGGATAAAAGTGTGTAGTTGAGCTTTAGACTTCACGACGTTCACCTATTGATACTGAAGAGCTTGAAGGAACTTCGACGACAAAAGGTATGTGGAGACTAAAATTTATCTATCACTCAGAAGTCTATTCAATTTTATCTACTAATGAGACTAAGTCGTATAACTATGTATACTTTGTGTTATACACATTTGAAATTTCGAGTCGAGTTTATCTCGTTTATATAATTCTTGAAATACGAGTTTAAAGCTTAGAATGCTTCATCATCTACTTGACAACTTTAGTTGTAAATAATTTATTTGCTGGAAACTAAATATTAAGTCAAGATGATCATGTGAAAATTACCTTGAATATCTTACATGATTTGTGTCAGACGATCATTTGATGTTAACTCGGGATGTTTCGTATTGATCAAATAATCATTTGAAAGTTACTTGAAGCTAGTGGTATGTGTAAGATCACCATTGTCGTCTTCCAAGGATGTTTCAAATCGATTAAATGAGAGTTTTAGAACTATTACCAATGTCTGGATACAACACAGTATGCGTACCCAATATGCGAACAGTGAACTGCTAGTTCGGGTCTGGAACTCTTGTTTGCGAACTGTGTTCGCGAACGAGTTTATCTGTGATAGGTATGGAACTGTGGTTTGTGAACATTATTTACGAACGGCAAGACTAGGCAAGGTCCGGAACGGTAGCTCGCAAACTCGGTTTTCGAACTCAGTGGTTAGGTTCTAAAATCGGTAAGTATGACAACTCGTTCACATACTCTGTATGGTAACTATTGTCTGTACTCATGAACTTAGGTTCGTTTCCGAACTCTGTTTGCGAACTAAAGTCCCTGGATTGTTAATGCATTAAGGTATGCGAACTTGGTTTGCAAACCGTCGCATTATTTTCATGAATTGGTTCTTGTATAAGTACTTTGTACACTTATAAACCAATTCGAATATGTTTCAAATGCTTCATGGATATTTCTATGAGATAGTGAACATTTGAACGACTCTCCTAAAACATATTTAGATACATTTGATTATCTATCATGATTGATTGATTATCAGATTTGGTCTAGATGTGTTAGATGAATATAGATAAGCTAAAAGTGTTCATATGGCTAACTTCGGTTAACTGTTATTAAGCCATCTTGTTATACACATTTAGGTACGGTTCATCCATATCTAAATATAGGTATATTCCATTTGTGTGTATCAAGCCAAACCATCTAACGGTGGAGATTGATTGCTTATTTTCTAAGAAGACTTAACTTGATTCTTAAATCAGGAGTTCATCTAACGGTGAATATTAATTGCTTTGTTACAGCTTTTATTATAAGCAACCCTGATTTGAAAGACTATATAAGGGAGAACTCTAGCATCTGGGAAACCTAATCCCGACACTCTCATGTGTCCTAGTTGCAAACTAGAGTCGATTCTCCATTAACCTAGGTTTTCAGTTCTTTTGAAAACCATTATTAGGGTTAACGACTTAAAGACTTCATTTTGGGATTCGTGAAGCCAGGTCCAACTATTTTCTCTATAGTTGCGTATTCCGATGTTAACTTTTCTATCATATCGAGTTTAATCTTCTTTAAGATTTTCCCGAGATTTATCAACGATAGGTAAGTTATAAAAAGTAATCACAACAGGTTTTTTTGTGATTCCGCAATAACTTCTTCTGTTAATCAGTTAGGTTATTGTAAGTTGACTAATATTTCTAGGCTACTCTTCGGGAGTATAAGACCGTATTATTAGTTGAGTTTCATGTTCACCTTGATCTTTATCTTAAGACAGAAACAACAAATAGAATAAACTTATCTGTGGGAGACAAATTTGTTTATAAGTCTTCGAATTTGGGTCGTAGTAACTTCTAGGCTGTAAAGGACGTCAGTTAGGGAAATCAAGTGCACAGGGTCTTACGAGATTCGAGAGGCGTAAGGAACGCGACTGTAACTTAATTGGTGTGAGACTTGGTTAAGGCTTAACTACATTCCGGTCCGAAGTTAACTTGTAGTAGGCTAGAGTCTGTAGCGGATTAATACAGTTTGGTGTTCAAGTCTGGACTAGGTCCCGGGGGTTTCTGCATTTGCGGTTTCCTCGTTAACAAAATTTCTGGCGTCCGTGTTATTTCTTTTTCGCATTATATTTTTTATATAATTGAAATATCACAGGTTGTGCAGTTCCATCACAGTTGATAAATCCGACCTTGTTTGTTGGATAGGACTTGATTGACACTCGGACATTGGTCTTTGGTACCATCCGATTTATTCTCATAACAATCAGGTTCACGGATTTCTATCTGTTTGATTTACTGATAGTGTTGAGAAAGAGATAAAGCTCTTTAATATTTTTCTTGATTGAGACTCATTAACTTGGTGCTCTCATAATTATATTGGAGTTTAGTCCATACAGATTTCCGAACTAAATAGTTGGGAGTGGTTGTTGTATCCCCGCGTTTTCAGACCTTATATCAGAAGAGAAGGATCCCAAGAATAATCAAACTGCAATCAAGGTTCAACCACCGTTAGTCAATCAAATCAATTATCGAAAACTAAAAACAATATAAACTTTGGTTTCCCACCAACGGTACTATCTAGACGCTTTTTGATCCCACGAAAGTCTTTAAACTAACGAACGCAAGACATTTCTCTTAATTAGGTTACTCTTCTCTTCGGGATAGTATTACAAGTAATACTATTAGTTGGCTACCACAGTGACTATAAAATGAAGTGCATGTGTCAGAATAAGTTTGTAAGAAGAACAAACTTCACTATTTATAGACCAAGGTAGATTGGACACCAACAAATTTCCATAACCGAAAATTTCTAAAGATATGCAATAAACACCAATTTTCGGTTTTGCCTAATTCCAGCTAATATCTAACTAATATACCGAAATCCCTCATGGAGGACAACTCAATATTAGCTAGTATACAAGTATACTTTACTAATATATCTTCCAGAGATATGTTTTAATTACTGGGAAAATAAAACATATAAATTCGAAAACTCTAAAATAAGATTCTCAAATATTTCGGTTTAGGATCTCACCTTGAGTATCAAGGAATATCTTTGAACAATGAAGGAATAATAATGTGCTCAAATTACTCACTATGTCGACATCTTGAACTTTTCTTGATAGAAACTCATATTTTCGATATTCACACAAACCCTAAAGAATATGCAAAGTCAGAAATACAAGATATGCTATTGGGACCAGTCCTGCAAGATCTCTAGGGCAGGGATCGGTTCTGCTATAAATCCCCAATAGGAATCGGACCACCAATCACATTGATTCCTTTCATCTACGAAACAAGTTTCGCAAGTATACTACCTTAAACTCATGTCGCTAAACATAGTTTTCCTAAGTTCATTACACAGTCTAGCAACAAGTTACAAAGATAGTGTCTATGTCGTAATTATGAAGTTCAAAAGATAGACGTTATACTTCGTAATTCAATATATAACTTCACATGTTATGTTCTCAATCTAAACGACTTGAAAGTAACATAAAAATAAACAGAAACAAATCAAGTCTTATATTACTAACCTCGAACAGAAGAACGATGTGTTCGTTGATGTCGATACGTCTTCAGGTTCTTCAGTGTCACACGAGTTTGTCTCAACATTTCTAAACTTCCTAGTCTAACCTAACAAAGTTTACTCAAGTAATATAATCAAGCGACCTTGAGTTTTGGAAATAAAATATGACAACCAACACGCTTGACGGGCTCAACCGAGCAATGTTCTAACACCCTAATTATCTCAAACATATCAATATATTTCCTAATTATCTTAACCACGTAGTTATAGATTCAAACCATGTTTCCCGATTTGAATAGGGGATCCAAATTGATCTAATTTAGTGGTCTAGGTTGCAAATTTTTGACATTATTCACTCTCTCTACTTCTAATTAGGTAAGATCAGGGCGATGGAGTTTTGAAGATAATGATTTTGAAGATAGGAATTTGAATATCACTAATAAAGAAAGTAGAAATTATGACGAAGAAAGTAATAATAATAATATAATGGAGAAAAAGGAACGAAGAAGATTTTGTATAAAATTCAAGACGGAAAACATATGGGTGGAAATAATGTCCAGACTTAAGAGTAATGATTTACAAATGGGAGCGATTCAATTGTTGCTGCTAATGTAAGTTGTTTATACTTCTCCTTCTTGATTTTGATTTGTTTTATTGTAATTGGGTACTTCTTCTTGAGTGTTTTAATGTGAATTCAATGTCATTGAATTCAATGTAAAGTTAGTTATAATTGATTCAAATGTCATTGTTATTCGAAACCATGTCAGTTGTTGCTTAATCAGATTCGTAGCTGTGTTGTGGTGTTAGTATATATGGAGGTAGAAGTTAGTTCTAAAATTATATATTAATGTGAAATGAACACATCAATTTACATGATCCAGGTTTTCAACAAAAAAATATAGTACTTCTAGAATATCAATTGACAACTTAAGGCATCAAGCAAAATTGGCTGGTGAAGATGCAGTTACACATAAATAACTTTATGCTTTGGCATATGGCTGAACTTTGTTTCTTCATCTTCACATTCATGTTCATCCTCATTCTCATAGTCATAATTTCCTTCTCATGTTATATATATAGGTGGTTGTAGCTGCAAAGATCCGGGGAAGCTCTATGTGGTATGGTCAGACAACTTTTGAATCATCGGATCGAAAACTCCATAAAGCGTCACAATGGTAAGAAGCTATTAGATAGGCAATTGTCTGTCATTATGGTGGTTTGGAAGGTACAATTTTAGATAAAATGCTTATTTCTTTTTGAATCTACCAGAAGGGCTCTAACTTAGAGCTTCCTTTCGTGTTTTTCCTTAATGAGAGCGCATCCCCGTTATGTAAACTGATTCTACATAATTTGAGTTATCTGGAACAATACCTAATTGAAGGTATTGCCAAACAAAATATAATTTATATTCTTTTCGAATGTCTTTAGTGGATAATATGATTCCGACATTCTAATTGTGGTTTTCACGTGTTTAATTGACGCTTAGTAGATTGACATAGTTAACTTTGCCATACACCTTTTTTTTGGTGTCAACCCTTACACATTATGTCGTCCTGGTAGTACTCATAACCAATATGTGTTCTAATGTAGTCACAAATAATAGAAGTCAAAGGCTACATAATGAAATTGGTTAGACATGTGAAGCTATCAGATTATATTATGATAATGAAATTCAACCAGACGCGCATGCCAGATGCTTCTATATGGGTTTTGTTAAACTTGGTAAGTCAATAGTCTTGCTGTAGACCAACCACCCTAACTAATTTAATTTTCGTCGACCAATTTCATATAAACTAGCACGCTCTTCATATAAACTAGCACGCCCTATTATGCAAGTTAGATTGTAATTTTTTGTTGTTGGGTGTGCAGGTTAATTTTTTACTTTCCATACACTCTTTCTTACTAAGAAAAAGGGATGAGAATGGTAATACTTGCTTAGTATCTCCTTTAATTCATTTTCGGTTTGTAGTTTTATCCATGTCGGGTTTTGTTGTCCAAATAGTCGCATATGGGATTGTTCGTTGAGTTAATTCTCAGTTACGTCTACCATTATCGTTTTTTACCCCATTTTTCTTAATTAGTCAGATTTGAAAAACATAATCATATTCAAGGTCTAATTGTTTGTATCGTTCTTTAGACTAAATGGCCCATATATTCAATAATTGACATCAATATCAACTGCTCGCACAAATTCGTTTTTATATCAAGGAACATGGTAGAACGTGAATGAATCTTTAACTTATATATTTTTTCGCTTAAACTACAAAATTATTGAGTGAAGTGTTTGATTTTCTTTTGAAAAAAATAGCAGGAGCTTGTGTGTGCGTCAAAACTGATCTAATTATGGAAAATACCCCATTTTGTTTTTGCCCATTTAGCGGGAGGAATAGATATCGATTTCCGAATTTGTTAATGGACCCTTTTTCCTTGAATTATGACCCTTTTTTTTTTGTAGGTAGATTAAAACAGAATTAGGAACAAGATAGATGCTCAAAAAAAAAAAAAAAAAGGAACAAGATAGAAGTCAAAGAACAAGACCAAAACAAAACAAGTAAAAGTAACAAGCCAAAGTGTGCTTGACTTAATAAAAGATTTAGACAGGTGTTGCTCCGTCCACACAGCTATTACCAATTTCACAAGCCGTCATATTTCATTTTTTCTCCGATTCTTTTCACCTCTTTCGTAGAGATGCAATAAACATTCAACTCTACAAACCAGATAACAGAGACAAACAAAACCCTAGCGTCTTTAAATACTTTCTTCTCTCAAGCCCGTATTCTTTTTTGTCTCAGTCGTCTTTTTCTTTTTGTTTTCGGCGATGATGGAAGTGAAAACGCGAACAGTCCGATCACTCGTCAGCAAATTAAGTTCCGTTTCAGAAAAATCCCAGATTGAATCAATTTGTGAACTTCGATTAATGTCTAAACATGATCCAGAAAGTCGTTCATTAATAGCAGAATCAGGTGCTTTACCAATCCTAACAGAAACTTTATTTTCATCATCAGAAATTGCACAGGAAAATGCAGTTGCAACTCTTTTAAACATCTCGATTTCAAATAGAGATCTTCTAATGTCTACGCGAGGTCTTCTCGATGCTCTTTCTCATCTTCTTCGTCTTCCTTCTGCTACTCCATCATCTATTCAAACAGCTTCTGCAACTCTTTATAGTCTTTTAGTTGTTGATCAATACCGTCCGATTATTGGTGCTAAACGTGATATTGTTTTTGCTTTAATTGATATTATTAAGAATCCTAATTCTCCTCCTAGATCAATCAAAGATGCATTAAAAGCTTTGTTCGGAATTTCTCTTTACCCATTGAATCGTTCTACTATGATTGATCTTGGTGTTATACCTGCTCTTTTTGCGTTGATTGTTAAAGACGGTAGAATTGGTATTGTTGAAGATGCGACAGCTGTGATTGCCCAAGTTGCTGGTTGTTATGAAAGTGGTGATGAGTTCAAAAGGGTATCTGGAATTGGGGTTTTAATGGATTTATTAGATTTCTCCACCGGTTGTAGTTTTAGAACTAGAGAGAATTCTGTATCTGCTTTATTGAATTTGATTCAAAGTTGTGATGAGGTTATGACTCATGAGATTAAGAAAGTTTGTTCTTCAGCTGCTTTAGATGGAGTTACTGATATTGTTGAAAATGGAAGCTCAAAAGCTAAAAGTAAAGCTTCTTCATTGTTAACGATTTTGGATAAAGGAGGATATCAAGATCTATATGAAATACAGGAATGAAGCTTTGATTTCCTTTTCTTCTTCTTTTTACTGAAATCATTGTTATTAATTTTTCATTTGTTGTATAATATTTTCATCAAAATTTAGCATGTATGTACATAATCAGGCCGTGTGTTAATTTTTTTTTCTTCCCAAACATATTACAGAACATCCTAATAAATCTATGCATGAATTTGCTTATTCTTGTGTGAGGGGATTTGGGAATTTAAATAACATTTGTACTTCAATCCAAAACTATGGGCGTCTCTTTTGTTTCTTTCCCTCTTTAGTTATTTTGGTTTTTGGCCAGTGAACCATGGCAGCCAAAGATCTTCTGTTGGCGCCGTGACCATGAAGGAACTGGAAAATAAAACAGGATTGAGCTGCTGAATTGGTCGTTCTTAGATTTACTAGCTCAACTACCGTTTTCGACGTGCTGTGGGATGGGATCCTAAGCTGCCATTGAGGATTTTCACCACCACACGAAAGCCAGTTTCAAAGCAGGAAGGCTCGGCGGCAACTAAAGGGTTATAGGTAGGCTGCGAAGGCATACTTCTTAATGATTCTTCAATGTGACGGTCTATTTTGGCATTTAATGGCGCGACCAGTTGGATAAACAATATGGTTTGTGGATCCATAGTCAATGTTGCAAAGTCTACACTCATCCTTCACTTTTCATACCACTGAAAATGAAATCATGAAGCGTAGAAATGGTTGAAACTGAAAGAACCAAATTTCGGATTTGTTTATCTTTGAAGTTAGCCAAATACGGGACTAATGAGTTTACCTAACATTGGTTACCTAACTATAAGATTAATCATATCTGCCCAAAAAATGGATTAGCAAGGGATGTTGGAAATGTTGTCATATTAGGCTACCTGTAATAAACTGGTAGATATGCTCGCAGTTAGCCAAATGCCAGATCCACCATATTTGTTATCTCCGATGTTGTTAACCAAGAGAAAACTGATGTAATAACAGTTCGACCTTTCTCTGAACGAAGATTTTTCTTCTTTTGCATAAAAAAAAAAACTAGAATGTAATCTCATTGCCGAGATGAGATCCATAGTCAATGTTACACTTGCACGTATTTTGTCATACATATTGCGTGTTTCTGGTCAACCGTGTTTCCTCGAAACTACCCATGAATTCAAAACAAATTGTAGTCAGCCGTTTTCTTCGTTTTATTATTCTTCTTTTCTTCCACTGGTTACTTAAAATATTATTTAAGATACATCTACTTGGAAGTTTGGACTACTAGCTCGAGAGGTATATGCAGTTTGGTGGCTTTGTGTTGGCTGTCTGGAAAGTAGAAACTAGTTGGGTGTTTCTCGGTTAGTTTTTTAAGCTGAGGCAATAGTGAAACAGAAGGGGCTTACGGCAGGAATGGTGGTAGCAGCGTGCACCGTGAATCCAGAGGTTGCGGTATTCATTTTACCCTTTTTAGTTACAGTACGGTTTTTGCTGCAACAGTGAGGTGTTTGCAAGTAAGATGTCGGTGACTGGTGACTTTGGATGTATTGGCCATTAGACTAGCACAAGTTTAACAGCGCCGAGCAGTAACCACTGACCTTTCATATTGCTTTCTCCTGTTTCAAATCTTCGACCCTTCTTTGTGTCTTGTAGTGCGATATGATCAGATAGTGACTGAACAAGTCCCAAGAGTCAAAAGTAGGTCACTGCATTCACACAATCATTTTTTGTTTAATGGAAATCGATCGCATTTGCCACTCACGTCCATTTTTCCGCCGGGTCCTTTGACATTCAGTTCTTATGTTTTTCTCTTTTGGGCCGGCATTTTACGAAGGTTTCTAGTTTTTTGTTGTTGTTGATAGCAGGTGGTGCTAGTAGTATTTGTGAAATAGGTGATGGAGGGCCTTTGTTTGATAAACTCAATGATGTCTGTTAACTGGGGTTTCTGATGATAATGTTGGTAATAGGTCTTGATGTTTTGGTTTGTAACAATGGTAGACAAGGTAGTATTATGTCTGAAACTTTTTTTGTTGCTTTGAATACTAATGTTGTTGTTTTTTCTTCGATGAATATCCTTAGTACTGAGAATTGTAAAGTAACTGCACAAATTGATGAAGAAATTGATGAATTTTTTTAGTAAATTGATAATTGTAGAGCTAGAGTTGCTAGAAAGAACACCAAACTGCATCTGAAAAGGCCTTCTTACGTCACGATGACGAAGCAGAGCTTTCCTACAGCCGTTCAATACTACTAGAGTCTCAACTTCCTATTCTCCTTTTTGAGGTATACTTTGGTTATTATTATTTTTTTGGTTATTTTTTTTTTTTGAGTGTTAATTCAAATCAAAATACTTCTTCTTCTTTTTTGATGGGAAAAGATCATATATTAACTAGCAAATATAGTATAAAAGATTTACAAAATCATTTTTGTCAAAAACATTAGAATCTATGCTAGCTTTAAGAACTTTTTAATGCAGTTTAGTCGACATGTGATGAAGCTTTTTAATCCTTGCTTCCTTGGCTATATAGTCCGCTGCGGAGTTATTCTTCTGCGCAATATATTTCACTTTCGCTTGAGGTAGCTCGCTCAAGATTATCCTTATTTCCTGTATAGTGTTTTCCGTTGTCCACGAATAATCTGTGCTTACCTTATTTATGTAGTCTGCCAACGTTTTGCAGTATGTTACTATGGCAACGCTAGATAAAATATTTTCTTTTAACCAAGTGTTTTGGGGTAAAAACTGATTTTGCTGGTTTTGGTAAATTTGGGTGTGCCGCCGAGAAACGAATCTAAACCCTAAACAAATGCACTACACGGGAGTACTTTAGATTCGAGAGATCAATCTGTACAATCCTGGCCTAAACCAAGAAATGGTCGTTCCAGTCTTGCTTCGGTCATAAAGTGAAGGAGAAGGGTTGATCTTAGGGAGGGAAGCAAAGAAGGTGTTGAGATCAGAATGGTCAACTCTGAAAGTGTGGCTATTTTATGACTTGTATCAGAATATGGAACTGGCTTGCAGAATGTAAGCTATCAGTTCTTGGTGTTTTTCTGGATACTTCTGTTGACAACACTTGTGTGTCTTTGTTGAAATAGGTTGAAAACCTATTTATACAAGTCATGATTGAGCGCACCCTGATCTCGTAGGAAGTGGAGACAGTTAAGTAGTAGAGAAGTGGGGTTGTGTAAAAGGTGGTGACCATCATGTTTCCGTTATGATGGAAGACTGGTCAGCCTTACACCCACTACTCTCTTACTGCTGTTAACCATCCGCCCTTTCCTGACACTTTCTCGTAATGGGCGCATTGCGTGCCGCACGCTGTAAACCACCAGACCAATACCCTGATGAACATCCCCCAGTTTGTGACATGTTTGATGTCTCGAGTATTTCATAGAAAATATATAGCAAGTTGTTGAGTGGGTCTTGCCTAATTATTCTGACCAATCACGAGCAAACTAAGTGGCGGGTAGTCATGTGTGACGAGCCAAGTCATGAGACCTGCCGCAAAGAATAGCATGTGGCACTATTAGGTCCAATAACTAAGTTATTTGTGAAGCCGATACTCATAGAATATCATATGTATTCGATGTATGTAGAGCATCACTTTCAAGCAAGCAGCTCAAAATAATTGATGCATGTGAAGCATCGTTGTATTCGAGCCTGTCTTGGTTGGTCGCGAAAACTAATGTCTTAAAAAGCACATGACCGGCCATTTTCAGGAAGCTGTTGGGAGCTATTTATACTTGCCAAAGGTTGGCCAGTCGGTCCCTATAGGAGAGTGATGGTTGGTGACCATGATGACATCCTATTGGTCGCCTAAGATTTAATCTAGGCCAGTCAATTCGGCGGGCGAAGTTGGACGGCCGAGATGATTTGCGGCATTTAATGGCTGCCTTAAAATTCATGTAAATGGCACGACCATCCCCTTTTGGATGATCGTTTGAGAGCCATATGGGAAAGCCGTGGCTTGGACGATTGTAGCTTATGGAGGGGGAGTGGCCGTTGATCATGGCCATGTCTTGTTGACTGTTTAAAATAGGAGTTAGGCCGGCCAATTCGTCTTGCGAAGTTGGACGGCCGAGATGATTTGCGGCAGTTAATAGCTGCCGTTGATTCAATTTAGGTTTTTAAAACCGTGTGGCCAACCTATTTTGGGCCAATGTTTTTTGGTGTTGGCGCGCGCTGGGAGCTGTTCGTCTGGCCAATACTATAGTCGAGCCAATGGTGAGCATATCTGTACCTTGCCCGTTGATTGAGATTGAATCTAGGTCGGTCAATTCGGCTGGCGAAGTTGGGCGGCCAAGATCGTTTTGCGGCAGCAATATGCTGCTGCTAACATAATTTAGGGCTTTATAACTCGCGCGGCAAACCTACTTTGGGTAAGCGTTTGGTGGCTCTGCTTGCGAGTTGGAAGAATTCGATTGGCCAAGGCATTAGTAGGCCCGCCAGTGTGCATGGTGATGCTTGTCCGGTCACGTTAGGGAGCGGCTAAGCTTGATAAATCGAGTGGCCAAAACTTACGGCCGTGATCGTTTTAAGACTGACATGGGCAGCATATATTTGATTCTTTAAGGAATTAGACGCGTCGACCAACCAACTTCCAACTTTATTTAAAAGTGCGTGTGGCGCATTTAAAGCGATCTGATTGGTCGATGGGAAAGAAGGGCCAGCAAGCAATCTTATGGGGCGTGGCCGGCCAGCCACGGGCCGCGCTTGTTAGGGCGAACTGGCCGGCCAATTGGCGTGGACGCGCCTCCTCTTGATGTTGCTTCTGTTTGCCGCAGCTCCTCTTTTACTTCTTGTTTTTCTTCCTTTGGTAGGATTTTGCTCCTATTAGTCCATGGAGGATTAATTTCCTAGCTTACCTAGGTCCGGTCTCGACCAATAGGGTTCGAGGTATTGCGCAGGGCGCAAAAAGCCTAATTTTGCAAATTAATTAGGTCAAAATTTGAATCCTATGAGCTATCATAAAATTGATCAAATTTGATAAATTCTGTGTGTTAACACAAAATTCTTTTATTCTCAGAGAGCAGTTAGCGCGTCTTCTGATTGAGTATTTTCATGCAGACCTTAATCTTGATACTTCGGGAAATTCATGCTACTCAGCTGCGAGTGAACACTAATTGTCATGTCATACCAATATTAAGGATTCAGCCGGGGAACATAGCATAGGAAAAATACTCAATAAGCCATACATTAATGAATAATGCAGGCGAGAAGATAAAATTTACAGAATATTTGGGGTTGTTGCTACACGCACCATTTTTGGTAAATTATATATATAAATATATTGAATTGCTCAATACATATATAAGTAAGGAGGCCTGTGCACTCATTACTCTGGTGAATAGGTATTCGTTTTCCATGGCCGGTAGGTAATAAAATTTTCTCTCCCATTTTTTTTAGAGGTACCCTGTTGGAACATGTGTAATAGTGGTCGACGACGATGATCTGGCCACTCCTCTTCCTTCAAGCTCGAACACGCCTACTGCTGCAGAACTGGAAGACGCTGATTTGGGTATCTTCTCTTACCAGTACCCCAGTGCAGGCTTGCCGTTTGATATTCACATGAAGTGTTTATCTTCTAGCTACCGGACTGTTGGTGAGTTCCTGGTATGGAAGGAGTTTGTGCCTTTGTACACGAAAATATGGAGGAAGTACGGAAACATTGCTACTAGGAACATAGTGCGACATTGTTTGTCTGCTTTGGTCACTACAGTGAACTGTCTTCTGCCCATGGTTGCGGAGATGGAAAGTACATCCATTCGTAATGTTGCTGAATCAACTGTTGAAAAGTGGGAAAACATGGTATCTACCTGCGAATCCATGGAGTTCAACGTGAGTTGGCTGCGGCAACGTCTTGACATCATCAAAGTTGATCGAGCTGGTATCATTGCCAATGTCGTTCCTGCTGCGAAAGCTATCTTGGAGGAGGAAAAGGCCTTGGCTTCGGAATCTGAGAAGGTGGAACAGGCGATCCAAAGCTTGAAGAGTAGGACCAAAAGGTATCAGGATAGGCTGAAAATGATGCTTTCAAGGGACTACAACTTGTTGGATGGCCTTTTCTGAGCCATACTTATAATTTATTGTTTTGAATAAGTAGGCATGAGAACGTTTGATCGTTCTCCTTTGTTTTGGGTTTTGAACATTTTTTTTTTTTGAAAATGAATTACATTGGATTTTGGTAAGCAAATGGAGTTTACATTAATATGCTTTAACTAATGAAAACTTTGATAACTTAGATATGATAGGAATGAAGAGTGCATGATTGACCGTGTCATGAGATGGCGAGGGTTGAAATAATGGTCAGGCGTAGTATGCCTTGAGCCATTTTCCATTGATGACCTCTTCCAATTTGCCTCCATCCTCTTTGACAATCTTGTAGTACCCGTTGCTATATGCTTTGGTGATCACGTAAGGACCTTCCCATTTTGGAGAAAACTTTGGTGCGGACATGTCTTGCTGAATGTGCTTGGCAGTCTTTAATACCAGATCTCCTATTTGAAAAACTCGAGGTTTTACGGCTTTATCATATGCTTTGGAGATCCTCTTTCTGTATGCCTGAGCATGTTCTTCCGTTTTAATTCTCCTGGAGTCCAGAGTATTCAACTCTACTATTCTGGAACTCGATGCTTCGGCCTCATTCCATTGAACTCCACTTGCTGTTGCAATCCTAGCCGACGGTATTTTAATCTCTGCTGGGAGAATTGCGTCTGCGCCATAGACAAGTGAATAGGGTGAAACGCCAGTAGAGCTCCTAGGTGCCGCCCGATATGCCCACAGTGCCATAGGAAATTGTTCGTGCCACGTCCTGGGATTATCTTCGATTGAGAATTCAAATCAGAGTCTTGTTGGTGCTTTCGGCTTGACCATTCCCTTGAGGGTAATAAAGAGTGGAGAAGACCTGCTTAACTCCATATTCTTCAAGAAATTCATGTACTTGCTTGTTGGCAAAGGGAGTACCGTTATCAGTAATGATGTGCTTAGGTATACCAAGCCGGCAAATGATGTATTCCTTAATGAATGCTGCAATTGTCGCTCCAGTGGTCCCTCGAAGAGGAATAACTTCAACCCATTTGGTAAAGTATTCCGTCACGGTTATGATATACTCGTGCTGTTTTGACGATGGCGGATTGATTTTCCCAATAAAATCAAGTCCCAGCTGTAGAAAGGCCATGGACCACTTAATGAATGAAGGGGAGTACAAGGCGTGTGGATGAGATTCCCGTGAATCAGACATTCATGGCATTTCTAAACAAACGTCGCCGCATCCTCCTCCATAGTTGGCCAGTAATATTTTTCGTGCACTTGGAGGAATAAATTATTCTTCCCTTGGTGTTCACCTTCATGCATTTCTTTCAACATAGTCGGGATTTCAGACTTTTCCAAACATCGTAGCAGGTCGCCTCCAAATCTTTTGCGGTATAGGATTTCCTCATGAAACATGAATCCTTTGGCCCTTTGCTTTATCTTGGCTGCATCCTTCTTGTTGGCGGGCAGCACATCGTCGCGGAGATAGTTGACGTATATTTATTGCCAGTCCCCAGCCTATCCAACGTTAAGAACTTCCAATTGATGTGGTGGCACTTGACAATTGGAGAAGGACCCTTGGAGCGCTCGGGATTGGGTCTCCATATCCGGCCAGTAGTATCCAAGGCGTTGAATACGTCGGTAAAGAGTCACCACTAACATTTCTCCACAAATCTCACCATGAATACGGTTAAGTTGTAGTTGTGCTTCTTCGTCTCCGAGACATCTTGACAGAGACCCATCTGGATTTCGGTGGTATAACACTCCATGAAGCATGAAGAAGTTTTGCAGGGTTTTGAGACTAACATTTCCTTGGGAAAGCGAACTGTTAAGCTCTTGAATAATCAGAGCTCTCCAATCATTGGCTTCAGTATCTTGGACTATGAAAGCCATGTTGACGTCACAGTCTGTCTCCTCACGATCAAAGTCTCTTCCAAACCTTCGAATTGCATCTTCGAGGCTAACGTAGCTAGGCAATCGGCGTGTTTGTTGTTATTACGGCCGATATGGATTATGGTCACATCAGCAAAGTAATTCAATTGCTTTTGCGCCTCAGATCTAAAATGGGCTAGTGTTACCTCTTTGAGTGAGTATACTCCATTCATCTGATTGACCAGTAGTTTAGAGTCGCCTCTTACTTCCAGGTGTGTGGCTCCTGCTTGTTTGGCTATTGATAATCCTATGAGGAAAGCTTCGTATTCTGCTGAATTGTTGGTGCACTGAAAGTCCAGCTTGAAAGAATGCGAAAATACTTCACCAGTTGGAGACACTAGAACTACGCCCACTCCTCCAGCATTACTGCTAGGGGTTGCAGAACCGTCGAAATACAATAGCCACGCTTCCTCTTTGACAAAAGAGATTTCTGGAAATTCCCCAGGAAGGTCTTCATGCAGTGCGGTAGTACCTTCTCCTGAGAATGCTGCTAGTACATCTGCTATTGCTTGACCTTTAATATCCCTCGGAGGAGTGCACGTTATGTCGAGCTCTGACATTTGGAGTAGCCATTTGGCCGGCCTGCCTATCAAGGCCGGCTTTGAGAGTAAGAACTTGATAGGATCAGTTCTAGCTATTAGCACCACTTTGTTCGACAACAGATAATGTCTGAATTTCTGAATGGCGTGAACTAGGGCTAGACATGCTTTTTCTGCCTTAGGATACCTGAGTTCAGCATCCTTCAAAGTACGACTGAAGTAGTATATAGGGTGTTCAATCCCTTCATCATCTTTTTGAGCAAGGAGGGCCCCAACAGCAGCATCGCTGGAAGCAGTGTAGAGGTATAGCGGTCTCCCTTGTATGGGAGATTTCATAACAGCTGGCGATGACAATATTTGCTGGATCTTTCGAAACGCTTCTTGTTGCTTCATGGTCCAAATGAAGCTTTCTCCCTTTTTCAGCATGGGGGTGAATGAAGCGATAAACTGAGCCAAACCAGGTATGAAACACCGATTGTAGTTTACCTTTCCCATGAAGCTCTGGAGTTCTTTCACAGTTCGCGGAGGAGGCATCGTGAGGATAGCTTGGGTCTTGGTCGGATAAACCTTGATTCTTTCAGCAGTGACTTGAAATCCTAGAAATTTGCCAGAAGAGACCCTAAAAACACATTTCAAAGGGTTCATTTTCAGTTTATACTCGCGACACCTTTCGAACACTTGCCGTAGAACGTCTGTATGGGCTACTCAAGTCTTTGATTTGACCACTATGTCATCTACGTAATCTTCAACTTGCTTGTGCATCATGTCATGGAAAATTGCGGTCATGGCGCGTTGATAGGTAGCACCAGCATTTTTCAAACCGAAAGGCATCACAGTATAATAAAAGTTTCCGAGAGGAGTTCGAAAAGCTATCTTACTTGCGTCGTGTTCATACATATTTATATGGTTGTAGTCGTTGTACCCATCCATGAAGGAGAACATGCCATGTCCGCTGGTAGCGTCTACTAGCATGTCAATGTTGGGAAGTGGAAAATCGTCCTTTGGGCAGCATTTGTTCAGATCTCTGAAATCGACGCAGCATCTAATTTGACCGTTTTTCTTCCTTATAGGAACCACATTGGCCAACCAGGTGGGATGGTGAATGGGATTGATGAAGCCGGTGGCTAGAAACTTCTGAATCTCAGTCTTGATTTGTTCCTCCACATCATGTCTGAACTGTCTGAGAGATTGCTTGACCGGTGAGTGACCAGTTTTTCATCCAGGCCGGGCATTTCCTCGTATGTCCATGCGAATATGTCTTGGTAATCCTTAAGAAGATTCACAAATTTCATGCGTTCATCAGCACATTGAGTTGAACCGATGAAGATAGGCCTTGGAGATTATTCATTTCCGATGTTTACAACTTCAAGTTCATCTGTAGTGGAGTCGGTGCCATCTTGTAACTGTCGTGGAGTGTCTGGTACTTCTTCTTGCAGCATGTCATTCTGGTTGCATTCTATTGGGCGGAGAGACCGGGCAGCAGTCTCCCCTGTTAATTGCTAACAGCGGCGCCGATATACAGTTTTCCTTTTTTGGTCATGACTCGCCACAAAAGTCCGCTCCCTCTTGGTATGAAGATGAACATAGTTTTTGTTTTATGAAGAAGGATTGGCGTATCCCGTCAGCAGAGGCGCGCCGTGAGATCTGGTATCTTTGTTCAGTGATGCGAGCCGGTCTTCCTCCTCGATCAACGTCCATGTAGGGAGTGGAGTGCAGTAAACCTTGCTTAATGAGTCTTGTGAATTTTATTTTTGCTCAAACAGTTCCATGCCGCAAATTGGTGCATACGGAGACAATGACGCCGGAATGCGAACGACTTCTTTATTCAGCATAGTTTTTAGGCATTGGTGATATGTTGAGGGAATGATCTTATTATCATGAAGCCACGGTCTTTCCAGTATTATGTGGTAGTCTGGCTCATTCTCTATTACCTCGAATTTCACCTTCGACCGGACAGGCCCTACTGATAAATTCAGATAGATGTACCCATACATGCTGGTTTGGTTTCCTTCGAAATCTGTCATCATGGTAGGCTGCCGTACAATTTTATTTGGCCGAACCTTGGCTTTCTTAAGAGTTTTAAGTGGAACAACATTGGAGGATGCTCCCGTATCAATGAGAGCCTTTTTGAACTCTGAATCTTTGATGCGTGCAGTAACATGAAGGGCTCTGTTATGGCCCTCTTCTGCCATCATGCCATCTTCAATAAATGTAATATTGTTTATGGACATCTCTGATGTTTTTGAGGCTTCAGGACGTGAAGGAACCAAACGCGTATCCAGAGCTATCTGATTGATCGCAGCAAACGTCTCCGCTCGTTTGTCCTTTGAGAGGTGTAGAAGCTCACATAAACTTTCCACTAGAGAAGCCGCTTCTTGGTCCACCGACCTCTGGTTTGTAGTGAAATGATTGACTTGAGGACGATCATTAGTTGGAGAGTTAGCCCTCAGTGCTGGAATTTCTGAAACAGAGGAGCCACTCCAATCTGATGTCAACCTGACAAGGAAATTGAGTATGTTGTTTATCGTCTCTTTCATCGTATGGATTTCCTGTACTCGTGCCAACTCGATCAAGGTTGGAATTTCTCCATTGGCCGTGCGATCAGATTGAGCATTGGGAGGAGAAACATTATCATCTGAAGGATTTTGACCGGAGCTTGGAGTTGTTGAATTATTCCTAAAACCAACCATCTTTGTGAAAATTGGAATTGCAATCGAGAGATTAACCTCCCACTGTGGTCGCCAGTTGTTTTGGGTAAAAATTGATTCTGCTGGTTTTGGTAAATTTGGGTGTGCTGCCGAGAAACAAATCTAAACTCTAAACAAATGCACTGCACGGGAGTACTTTAGATTCGAGAGATCAATCTGTACAATCCTGTCCTAAACCAAGAAATGGTCGTTCCAGTCTTGCTTCGGTCACAAAGTAAAGGAGAAGGGTTGATGTTAGGGAGGGAAGAAAAGAAGGTGTTGAGATCAGAATGGTCAACTCTGAAGGTGTGGCTATTTTATGACTTGCATCAGAATATGGAACTGGCTTGCAGAATGTAAGCTATCAGTTCTTGGTGTTTTTCTGGATACTTCTGTTGACAACACTTGTGTGTCTTTTTTGAAATAGGTTGAAAACCTATTTATACAAGTCATGATTGAGCGCACCCTGATCTCGTAGGAAGTGGAGACAGTTAAGTAGTAGAGAAGTGGGGTTGTGTAAAAGGTGGTGACCATCATGTTTCCGTTATGATGGAAGACTGGTCAGCCTTACACCCACTACTCTCTTACTGCTGTTAACCATCCGCCCTTTCCTGACACTTTCTCGTAATGGGCGCATTGCATTCCGCACGCTGTAAACCACCAGACCAATACCCTGATGAACATCCCCCAGTTTGTGACATGTTTGATGTCTCGAGTATTTCATAGAAAATATATAGCAAGTTGTTGAGTGGGTCTTGCCTAATTATTCTGACCAATCACGAGCAAACTAAATGGCGGGTAGTCATGTGTGACGAGCCAAGTCATGAGACCTGCCGCAAAGAATAGCATGTGGCACTATTAGGTCCAATAACTAAGTTATTTGTGAAGCCGATACTCATAGAATATCATATGTATTCGATGTATGTAAAGCATCACTTTCAAGCAAGCAGCTCAAAATAATTGATGCATGTGAAGCATCGTTGTATTCGAGCCTGTCTTGGTTGGTCGTGAAAACTAATGTCTTAAAAAGCACATGACCGGCCATTTTCAGGAAGCTGTTGGGAGCTATTTATACATGCCAAAGGTTGGCCAGTCGGTCCCTATAGGAGAGTGATAGTTGGTGACCATGATGACATCCTATTGGTCGCCTAAGATTTAATCTAGGCCAGTCAATTCGGCGGGCGAAGTTGGACGGCCGAGATGATTTGCGGTAGTTAATGGTTGCCTTAAAATTCATGTAAATAGCACGACCATCCCCTTTTGGATGATCGTTTGATAGCCATATGGGAAAGCCGTGGCTTGTCCGATTGTAGCTTATGGAAGGGGAGTGGGCGTTGATCATGGCCACGTCTTGTTGACTGTTCAAAATAGGAGTTAGGTCGGCCAATTCGTCTGGAGAAGTTGGACGGCCGAGATGATTTGCGGCAGTTAATAGCTTCCGTTGATTCAATTTAGGTTTTTAAAACCGTGTGGCCAACCTATTTTGGGCCAGCGTTTTTTGGTGTTGGCGCGCGCTGGGAGCTATTCGTCTGGCCAACACTATAGTCGAGCCAATGGTGAGCATATCTGTACCTTGCCCGTTGATTGAGATTAAATCTAGGTCGGTCAATTCGGCTGGCGAAGTTGGGCTGCCAAGATCGTTTTGCGGCAGCAATATGCTGCTGCTAACATAATTTAGGGCTTTATAACTCGCGCGGCAAACCTACTTTGGGTAAACGTTTGGTGGCTCTGCTTGCGAGTTGGAAGAATTTGATTGGCTAAGGCATTAGTAGGCCCGTTAGTGTGCATGGTGATGCTTGTCCGGTCACGTTAGGGAGCGGCTAAGCTTTATAAATTGAGTGGCCAAAACGTACGGCCGTGATCGTTTTAAGACTGACATGGGCAGCCTATGTTTGATTCCTTAAGGAATTAGGCGCGTCAACCAACCAACTTCCAACTTTATTTAAAAGTGTGTGGCGCATTTAAAGCGATCTGATTGGTTGATGGGAAAGAAGGGCCAGCAAGCAATCTTATGGGGCGTGGCCGACCAGCCACGGTCGGCGCCTGTTAGGGCGAACTGGCCGGCCAAGTGGCGTGGCCGCGCCTCCTCTTGCCGTTGCTTCTGTTTGCCGCAACTCCTCTTTTACTTCTTGTTTTTTTTTCCTTTGGTAGGATTTTGCTCATATTAGTCCATGGCGGATTAATTTCCTAGCTTACCCAGGTCCGGTCTCGACCAATAGGGTTCGAGGTATTGCGCAGGGCGCAAAAAGCCTAATTTTGCAAATTAATTAGGTCAAAATTTGAATCTTGTGAGCTATCACAAAATTGATCAAATTTGATAAATTCTGTGTTAACACAAAATTCTTTTATTCTCAGAGAGCAGTTAGCGCGTCTTCTGATTGAGCATTTTCATGCAGACCTTAATCTTGATACTTCGGGAAATTCATGCTACTCAGCTGTGAGTGAACACTAATTGTCATGTCATACCAATATTAAGGGTTCATCCGGGGAACATAGCATAGGAAAAATACTCAATAAGCCATACATTAATGAATAATGCAGGCGAGAAGATAAAATTTACAGAATATTTGGGGTTGTTGCTACACGCACCATTTTTGGTAAATTTTATATATAAATATATTGAATTGCTCAATACATATGTAAGTAAGGAGGCCTGGGCACTCATCACTCTTAAATGGCTCAGCTTCTTTGCAGAACGACGGTGCATTAAATGCGGGGTTTTACAATTTTACCCCTTAACTAAAAACCACCATCAACACCAAGTAACTGCCTTTAGCAAAGATTTGGCTTCTGCATGGAAAGCTGAGGTAGAATAAAAGCATATCCCATTGACAAATCCTCTTTCTTAAATGAAGCATCTATGAAAATTATCCAATCTGAGTTTAGGTTGGACTAGGCGTAATTGGTTGACATTTTCTTTTGAATTTTAATATCACTTTGACGGGTATTAGAAAGGGAAGATTGTAAAAATCTATTAATTTGGCCTATTAAATTGATCGGATCTGGATTTAGTTTTTCAAAAACAACCGAGCATCTATATTTCCAGATGAACCATAGGATGGTGTATATTCTCTCCTATAGATGTGCCAAATCCGCTTCTGTAATCCACCACCTAATCCAAGAAACAATTGTGCTTGAATCGCTACTTGAGATAAAATTATCGAGGGATAGGTCAAACCAAATTGCTTTTGCAAACGGACACTCTTGAAAGAGATGATATTCCGTTTCTTGTGCTTGATTATTACATAGCTGGCAAAGCGTGTCAATATCTGGATTATGATCTCCTAGTCTAGCCGAGGTTGGAAGGGCTTTTGCGATAGTATCCAGATGAAAAGTCTTATTCTTGGGATTGCCTGAATTTCCCAAATCTTATCCCAGGGGAAATCTAGGATGTCAGTATTATCTTGATCCTGAATGGCTAGATAATTATAAATATTCTTAACCGTGAATTTTCCTGAGTGATGGTGCCTCAATCTAATGATGTCATCTTCTTGTTTCCTTGGACTTATAACTTGAATTTTTTTCCTATCATTTGGATAAAAGAATTGGTTTAACTTTTCTTGATCCCATTTATTTTGATCCGTTATTAATTCTTGAATCCTTGTTGGCGCCTGATCTTGTGAGTTTAGAAGTTTCTGGACAATATCTGCATTAGGAATCCATCTGTCATCCCATATTTTTACCGAAGCTCCGTTTTTGACTTGCCAAACAAAATTTTCCTTAATTAGATCTAAACCTTTTTGTATGCTCGTTCAAATATACGACAGATTCGAAGTCCTTGAGGCTTCAAGAGGGTGGGATTTTGGGAAGTACTTGGCTTTGAGAAGTTTAACCCAAAGTTGATCTTGTTCTGAGATTAATCTATAGGCAAATTTTGTGAGAAGAGCTATATTAAATTGACGCGGGTTTTTTTTATTCCTAAGCCACCTTGGGAAATGGGCTTGCATATGCTTTTCCACGCTCTTATGAAACCTCCTTGTCTCTTTTGCCATTCCTTTTTCCACCAGAAGTTTCTTTGGATACGATCTAGTTGATCTAAAGTTTCTTTTGGCAGATCTAGAACTTGCATTTGATAAGTTGGGTATGCTTGAAGTATAGATTTAATTAAAACCGTCCTACCCGCTTGGGATAGGAGCTTAGATTTCCAGCCTTGCAGAGTGGAATAATATTTTTGAAGGAGAGGCTCAAAGTTGGCTTTCTTGTCAAAAAAGAGAGGTGTACCCTGAAAAAGCGGGTGTCTAACAACCACACCCAATATTTCGTTCGGAAATCTGAATGGACTAACTCCAATATACTTTCAAGAGAATCAACTAGACAGTCAGACTCAATCTTTATAAAAGTATATCAAAGAGTTATATCTCAATTTCTCAATTCAATCCGCAATCAAACAAATAGGAATTTGCGAGCCCGATTAAATAAGAGAAATAACTTGGACGGTATCACAAACCAATATCCAAGTGTCAATCAATTCAATCAACAACCCAAAGGACGGATTCAAGAACTGAAAAAGTGGGGGTACAACAACCTCACCCAATATTTCTCTTAACAATCTGTATGGACTAACTCCAATATACTTTTAAGAGAATCAACTAGACAGTTAGACTCAATCTTAATAAAAAGTATATCAAAGAGTTATATCTCAATTTCTCGATTCAATCCTTACTAAAACAAATAGAAATCTGCTAGCCTGATTGAATATAAGAGAAATACCTTGAACGGTACCAAAGACCAATGTTCAAGGATCAATCAATTTCAATCAACAACCAAAGGTTGGATTTGCCAATTGATCGATAAAACGCACAACCTGTGATATTTCAATTATATAACAAAAAATAATGCGGAAAAGAAATAACACAGACACCAGAAGTTTTGTTAACGAGGAAACCGCAAATGCAAAAAAAACCCGGGACCTAGTCCAGATTGAACACACACTGTATTAAGCCGCTACAAACACTAGCCTACTACAAACTAACTTCGATCTGGACTGTAGTTGAACCCCAATCAATCTCACACTGATCCAAGGTACAGTTGCGCTCCTTACGTATCTGATCCCAACAGGATACTACGCACTTGATTCCCTTAGCTGATCTCACCCACAGCTAAGAGTTGCTATGACCCAAAGTCGAAGACTTTAATAAACAAATCTGTATCACACAGAAAAGTCTTCAGGAATAGATAAATCTATCTCCCACAGAAATACCTACGAGTTTTGTTCCGTCTTTTGATAAATCAAGGTGAACAGGAACCAATCGATAACCCGAACTTATATTCCTGAAGAACATCCTAGAATTATCAATCACCTCACAATAATCTTAATCGACTAGCGAAACAAGATATTGCGGAATCACAAACGATGATACGAAGATGTTTGTGACTACTTTTCTATCTTGCTTATCGGAGAAATTAATCTCAAGCCAATCTTACTATTGCACTCAATCACGATATAAACAGCAAGATCAGATCGCGCAACTACAAAGAAAAATAGTTGGGGTCTGGCTTCACAATCCCAATGAAGTCTTCAAGTCGTTAACCTACAGGGTTTCGGTAGAAACCTAAGATTAAAGGATAATCGACTCTAGGTTATACAACTAGTATCACACAGGAGGTGTGGGGATTAGGTTTCCCAGTTGCTAGAGTTCTCCTTTATATAGTCTCCAAATCAGGGTTTGCAATCTAAGTTACCTTGGTAACAAAGCATTCAATATTCACCGTTAGATGCAAACCTGATTAGATTCAAGCTAATATCTTTCAACCGTTAGATCGAACTTAGCTTGTTATACACAAATTAAATGCACGTTCATTTAGGTTTGTGTAACCGTACCTGAACGTGTGCACCTAGTTGATTCAACAGTAGTTAACCAAATGGTTAGCCATATGAGCACTTTCATATCAACCATATTCATCTTCACCATAACTAGTTTAAATGACTCAAAAGAACTAGTTAGAGAGTTGTTCAATTGCTTAGATCTCATAGAAGTATACAAGACACAATCGAAGCAAAAACGATTTTGATTCACTCGAATCGATTCATGAACTTTATAGCCACGGTTTGCAAATATGCATTCCTTAATTTATATAAGTTTAAGTTCACGAATAAACCGTTTTTAGAAAATAACCCACTCAAGTACGCATACTTAAGTACCCGGATTGAGTTTGTTTTCAGTTCACAAACTCCAGCAGAAATTCACGGGACGTGAACTTCCGGCAGTACGCGGACTTTAGTTCCGGTTATCCTGGGAAGCAAAGTACGCATACTTTGGTTCAAGGATTTCGGACTTACACACGTATGAGTTCACATACAATGTTTATATCCATTCAAGGTTATATATTCTAAACTCTCATTTCAATCATTGAAACATTCTTAGAGGATGTTAAATAGAGGTTATTCACACACTATTTTTTATCAAAGCGATTTTCAAGATATTAAAATAATTAACATGACTTTCATCACTTGTAAAGATGAACTTGGCCAAAGCGAAAGCTTACCAACACATATTTCGAGAAATAGATAAGCGAGATAAACTCGGCTCGAAATAGCAAATGTGTATAATCGAAGTCTATATAGCAATAAGACTTTTGTCTCAAGATAGGAGACAGAGTAGATAGACTTTTGAGTGATAGATAAGTTCAAGTCTCCACATACCTTTTAGTCGATGAAGTTCCACCAGTTCCTTCAGTAGTTCTTCGTTTTTGTATGATGAACGCCGTGGAGTCTAGAGCTCAACTACACTTTCTATCCTAGTCCGAGACTTAGCTATAAGTAGACTAAAAATCAAGACTTATACTTTTGGCAATTAAACTTGACAACAAGCTTGAGATAGCAACGCTTGCGAGTTCGACCGAGCAATGCTCTAACAAGAACTGATTGAACTTAACGCACAACCTGTGATATTTCAATTATATAAACAAATATAATGCGGAAAAGAAATAACACAGACACCAGAAATTTTGTTAACGAGGAAACCGCAAATGCAGAAAAACCCCGGGACCTAGTCCAGCTTTGAACACCACACTGTATTAAGCCGCTACAGACACTAGCCTACTACCAATGAACTTCGGACTGGAATGTAGTTGAGTCCTAACCAATATCACATTGATCAAGGTACAGTTGCACTCCTTACGTCTCTGAACCCCAGCAGGATTCTATGTACTTGATTCCTTAGCTGATCTCACCCACAACCAAGAGTTGCTACGACCCATAGTCGAAGACTTGATAAACCAATCTGTCTCACACAGAAAAGTCTATTGATATAGATAAATATGTCTCCCACAGAAATACCTATGAGTTTTGTTCCGTCTTATGATAAATCAAGGTACACAGGAACCAATTGATAAACCGTACTTATATTCCCAAAGAACACCCAAGTATTATCAATCACCTCACAATAATCTTAATCGTATGGAAGCGAAACAAGATATTGTGGAATCACAAACGATGAGACGAAGATGTTTGTGACTTCTTTTAATATTACCTATCGGAGATAAATCTTAAGAAAATCTTAGAAAAGATAATACTCAATCACGATAGTATAAGTAAGATCAGAACACGCAACTACAGAGAAAATAGTTGGGTCTGGCTTCACAATCCCAATGAAGTCTTTAAGTCGTAAACCTACAGGGTTTCGTGAAAAACCTAAGGTTAAAGGAGAATCGACTCTAGTCGCAACTAGTATCACACATGAGGTGTGGGGATTAGGTTTCCCAGTTGCTAGAGTTCTCCCTAGCATAGTCTTCAAATCAGGGTTTGATAGCTTTGGAACAAAGCAATCAATATTCACCGTTAGATGAAACCTGATCTAAGAGCCAAGCTAAGTTTGCTTGAAACCAAAGCAATATATCTCTACCGTTAGATGGTCTTAGCCTGTTACACACAAATGAAATGTACCTTCATTTAGATATGGATAACCGTACCTAAACGTGTACACTAGGTTGGCTCAACAATAGCTAACCGAAGTTAGCTATATGAACACTTTCATATCAACTTTATTCATCTTAACCACAACAAGTTCAAATGACTCAAATGAAACTAGTTATAGAGTTATTTAATTGTTTATATTCTCATAGAAGTACACAAGAACACAATTGAAGCAAAATCGGTTTGATTCACTCGAATCAATTCATGAACATTATAGCCACGGTTTGCAAAAGATTGCATTCCTTATTATATAAATGTATTAGTTCATGGCACAACTGATCCTAGAACTTAACCCACTCAAGTATGCAAACGTGTACGCATACTTAAGTAGCCGGACTTGGACTGTGTCCGACAGTACGCGAACGGGTACGCATACTATCACAATCCAAAACATCAGTTGAATTTAGTACACGTACGGGTACGCATACAATAGTTCCCGGACTTCAACCGAGTTCGCCAGTACGCGTATGGGTACGCATACCAAGGCTCCCGTACTTTACCTGACCTCGCCAGTATGCATACGAGTATGCATACTACACCGGTCTTGGATCAACATATATGCAAGTACGCATACTATGTCTATAATCCAATTATGGTTAAGTGTTCTAAACTCTATTTCAATCATTGAAACATTCTTAGAGGATGAAAATAGTTTTTTTCACAAACTATTAGCATCAAAGCTATTTTCAAGTGATTGACATAATCAATACGAAACATTCTGAGTCTACATCAAATAAGATGTTACAAGGCGATTTTTATATGATCATCTTTTGACTTTCGTCAAGAACATAAGATGAACTTGGTTAAAGCGAAAGCTTACCAACACATATTTCGAGAAATATGTAAGCGAGTTAAACTCAACTCGAAATATCAAATGTGTATAATCGAATACTATATAGCTATATGATTTTTTCTCTCAATATAGGAGATAAAGTAGAAATAGACTTTCCAAGTGATAGATGAGTTTCAATCTCCATATACCTTTTGTTAATGTAGTTCCACAAGCTCTCCTTAGTAGTTCTTCGTCTTCAATTGATGAACGCCGTGAAGTCTAAAGCTCAACTACACAATCTATCCTAGTCCGATACATAGCTATAAGTATACTAGAAATCAAGACTTATAGTTTTGATCACTAAACTTGACAAACAAGCTTGAGATAGCAACGCTTGCGAGTTTGACCGAGCAGTGCTCTAACATACCCAAATATCTATCTTTTTTGGTCATCAAGGGTACTTTTAGGATTTTAGCTATAATTTTCCCATGTTTTGGGTGGATTCGGGGACTGAAGTATACACTTGATTTTTGTAAATTAACCATCTGGACAGTAATTTTCCCAAAAAGAAGTAAGATGTCCAGTAGGTTTTTAGCTTCCCCAAGATCTGCTTTAGTGAATAATAAGCAATCATCTGCAGTGAAGAGATGGGAAATATTTGGGGCATTTTTGTTGATTTGGAAACCCGATTTTTTTTTACAGTCGCTTTTTCAAGGAGGCGAGAAAGGATTTCCATGCAGATAAGGTGAAAGAGGATCACCCTGTCTTAATCCTCTCAAGGTGTTGAATTTTGGTCCAGGAGAGCCATTAAGAAGGACCGAGAAGAGGTTGTTGAGATGCATTGCATGATAAGATTTACCCATTTTTCGTTGAAAGCACGAGTGGAAAGAACTTTTTCTAAGATTATCCACTCAACCCTATCAAAAGCTTTTGAGAGGTCCAGTTTTAGAGCTAGATATCCATTTTTTTGCTTTGGAAGTCTCTATAGAGTGGATAAGCTCGTGGGCTATTATGATATTATCGGTGATTTGTCTTCCAGTCAGGAAAGCCGATTGATTGGGGGATATTATTTTATTGAGAATGGGCTTTAGCCTATTTTCTAGGATTTTTGATATTAGTTTATAAATAGTGTTGCTTAAACTTATAGGTCTGAAGTCCCCCGGAGTTTGAGGAGTAGCAGTTTTTGGGATGAGAGTGATAAAAGAATAATTTAAATCTTTGTTGAGAATTCCTGATCTAAAAAATTCCTGAACCGAGGAAATAATGTCTTTCCCTAAAATATTCGAATTAGCTTTAAAGAATCTCGGTTGAAAACCATCTGGACCTGGCGCTCCCCACTGGTTCATGTTAGAGAGGGTAGACCAAATTTCTTCTTTAGTGGGAATTTTAGTTAGAGAAAGATTTTCCACATTGGAAATGCAGGAAGTTATTATAGTGGACAGATCAAATCTAGAGAATTTATTTGGGAGGTGCCTATTTGCTTGAAATGGTTAACTAGAAGAGAGCTGATTTGCTCCCTATCTGAAATCCAAAGGCCCGATGGTTCTCTAAGAGAGTTTATCGCATTGATTCTTTTTCCATTGGAAGCCGAGGCATGGAAGTATTCTGTATTCTGATCATATTCCTTGAAGAATTTATCTCTCGAAAGTTGATGGTAATAATCATTTTTGATCTTGTACCATTTACCTAGCTCTTCTTGAAGATTCTTAAGTTTCTCTATATTATTGGAAATTCTTCCAGACCTGTGAATATTCTCTATTTTGTTATTAAGGGTCTTAATATTTTTTTGAATGTTCCCAAAGATGTTCGAGTTCCAATGAGCTAGGTCCGAAGAAATTAATTGAAGATTTTCTGAAAAGTTTTTTTCTGAGGAATTTCCAGAATGTAATTTCCAAGAGGCTTCTACCACTGAGGGAGGTGTGGGATGAGTTAACCAAGATCTAATGCATTTAAAAGGTTTTTGCAGTCTATGTTTTTCCTGTTTGAATCAAATAAAATAGGTGTATGATCAGAACCTACACTCGGTAGGTGAGTTACCTTGGTATCTGGGAATGTTTGAGTCCATCTGAATGAAGTTAAATCTCTGTCAATTCTCTCGCAGATATTAGCATCTCATTTTTTGTTGTTGGACCATGTGAAAGGAGCGCCTTCAAAACCCGCATCTTATAAGCCCAAGGAGTTAATTATCTGGATTATGAATGATTTACTACTCGAACTCGCCTTGTTTCCTCCTTGTTTTTCGTCCGGATCCAAAATGACGTTTAAATCCCCGATCAAAATCCACGGTTTATCAATTTGTTGCGCAATATCTGAAATATAAGTCCATTGCTCAATTTTTTCCTCAACATCAACGGCTCCATATACGCAAGTGATTATAGTCTCTGTATCTTCAAAAATTTTTTTTCAAATGACAAACATTAAATTTTGCGGATATTAATTTCATTTCTATATTATTATGCCACGCTATTGCTAAGCCTTTTGATATTCCCACGGAAGGAACCACGAACCAATCATGGAAAATAGAGTGCTTGAAAAAAGAGTCCATCCGATACATTGGGGCGTTTGTCTCGGCTAGGAAGACAATGTCAGGATTGTAATATTGGCAAAGGTAATTAAAGTGGTCAATAGTTAAAGGGGTTCCAATACCATGGACATTCCAGGATAGCAGTTTCATTTTGCCAGGAAAGATAGTTGAAAGGAATGTGTTATAAAAAAGAGAAGTCATAAAAAAATAGAAAAGTAAGGAACAAAGATGGACAATAGAGAAGGATAATAAGACTAAGAAACACAATGAAGGCTAGAGATATGAGAATAATTAAACAACAAAAATCAGTTGAAGTGAAGAAGTGAAAGACAGGGCTACTAACAGAAGCTAAGTTGGCAAAAGGGTATAGACAGGGCTACCAGCAAAATGCAATTCTAAAATGTAGAACAATAGAGAATAAAACTATAAAGAAGGGTTAAGAGCTATAAACAGCAAGGAAAACCAATTGCTATGAATAATAAACAGACCAGAGCAAGGTTCAAGGATAAGCTATAAAAAAAGGAACTGTAAGAATAGGGATGAGTACTAAAGATAAGAACAACAAGTAATTAGAAATAGTACTATAAATTATGATATAGTCTAAAGCAAGATTGAAAGTCCTAGAAGATGATTAAAAAGACACAAGATATCTACAATACAGACAGGGACTGAAGGAATTAAACTATACAGATTTAACAGAAAGTAAACAGATGACTAAAAAAATAAAGGTAGGCTAGACAAGAAAAAAAAGGAGCCATAGGCTCTGATGGTAGCCTACAAAAAAACCGCAAGATATTTTCTGCAATTTTGGGGGTCAAGATGACTAGTTGTCATGAGTTGCCACTTCTTTTCCCTTTGATTTGGGATCATTGCTAGCAGGGTTGGCATTTGAGGCTTCTCCTTTGAACCACTGATAAGGGAATGCATTGACAGTTAATCGATCCTCAATGACATGAATATCTCTGATAACTTCAGGCAATTGATTAGTTGGAGGGCAATTCAGGTCAATTTTAGAGATCTCAGTGATTCTTGGCTTCTTAGCTGTTGGTAGTGGCGTGTCCCAATGGAAATATGACTGCATGAGACTCCAGTTTCTGAAGTTGGTTGTGCTATTTGCAGGTAGTTGATGAGAAGAGCATGCTTGACTCCAAAAGCCAGATTCAAAGCTATTCATCTATCCAGGCTTGTCCCTTTTATGAACCACTTTCCACATGTAAGTATTAGGTTGTACACACATAGTTGAGTAAAAATGAGGAGCAGCAACATTAAGTGCCCTTGAAAAAGATGGTTCATAAGGGATGTGACCAGGAAGTTAAATACTCTCATGGATGGCAGCTTCATCTTCAATTTGTTTGAAGTAATCAGTGCACGTTACCTCAGAAGCTGCTTGTTCTGAATCTGAGCTTTCAAGACTATCTTCCGAAAACTGCATGTACTGTTGCAAGTCAGGTTCTTGTTGTTGATTTATCTGCTGCATCATGTTGGGTTCTTGTTGCTGAGCATCAATTTATTGCATAACAGCTAGGATGGTATCAACAACTTCTTGTTGTTCTTCAGCTTGTTGTTGAGCAAAACCAAACTGATCACAATTATCTAGCTTATGTCCAATAATGTTACAGTAACCACAAAAATTGTTGGGAAAGTGATGGAACTGGAAAGATACATCATTGGTAAGCCACATCTCATTTTTCTGTCCTCACACTGAAGATCAGTCTTTGCTTGAATCTAATGCTTGACGTACATGGATGGAGTAACTTCTATTGGCTTTCCTGACAGGGTAAGAGAATGAAGTAATTTCTCCTATGCATCAAATGTATCTCCTGAGATTGTCACTGTTAACTTGTGCTGGGGTTAAATTATAGATAGTGATAAAGAACATCTCCTCAGATGGATTCCAAGTTGCAAAACCTTCAGTTCTCTCCCATATTCTAATGCTGAATAAGTCACCATAAACTACTCTAGTAGAAGTATTTAACACTCTATGCATCTTCTCTTCTCTTTCAAACCTGACTAGATAAACCCACTCACTCACCATCTTTACTAAGAGACCACCTTGAATCCTCCATTGAGACTAAAGAATTTCTAACATTCCAGCTGTTTCTAGCAACTGGCTCTGTAAATCTATCTAACAGACAGTTGTCCATAAATTCTCATTGTTCTGAAATCTAGTAGGTATTACATCATCAATGTTAAACTGTCTACCACTACTCACATTCAAGGAAAGTTGAAGTTGATTTGTTAACTGGGAGACATCACCATGCCAAACAGCTTGCATGGTGATACACTGGCTCAGCTTGAAGCTATTACTAAACAAATTAAATTGGAAGAAGATGGTGGTTAATGGGAGATATGTATGTGGATGAAAAGAGAAGATAACACATAACAAGTAGAATAACTTCATCAGTTTAAGGTGCTTAAATAGAAAAATTTAGGGTTTGAAGAGATATTTTAGGTTTAAAAAATTCCAATTGAAAATCTAATTTCTTCATCACCAATAACAGAGACAAGATTTGATAGGGTGGATATAGGTTTCAAAGGAGGAGCTACCAAGTGTAAGATATTGTATGCAAATCAAACAAATGGCAAGAATCAAATTAAAAATTGAGGAGAAAGCTATGGAAATCTATTTTTCAGATCCGGTGTGATTAAGAAAGAAAAACGAGGGGATTTTAATTATAATCATTACCTGACAGATTAGGGCTAGAATCAGACTCAAGCGTGGGGGAAATTTTGATGCAGAAAACTTGTTTCAGTCGATTTCCTGACAGCCACTACCATTTCAATACTTCAAATAAACAAATTAGCCTCGATCCCATCGAAACCCTGAAAAAGCGGGGGTCTAACACCCAATATTTCACTTAGCAATATGTATGGACTAACTCCAATATACTTTCAAGAGAATCAACTAGACAGTCAGACTTAATCTTAAGAAAAGTATATCCAAGAGTTATATCTCTATGTTAGAGCATTGCTCGGTTGAACCCACCAAGCGTTGGTATGTCAAGTTTGGTTGTCATATTTTAGTGAATCAAAACTCATTTAAATAGTCGCTTGATTATTTACTAGAGTCAACTTCATATAGATTATCTAGAAAGTTACTAGGATATGAGACTTACAAGTATTACGTGAAGACTTGAAGAATGTGAAGAAGTAAGGAGCTACAACGACGACATCATCCTTCCTCTTGAGGTTAGTAATATTTGCCTTGAACTGTTTCATTCCTAACGTATCTTTCAAGTCGTGCATGTTGAAAACATAACTGCGAAGCTGTGAATGATTATACTCTAGTTAGACATAGTATTAAGGAATTATAATTCGAAGTATAACGCTTATCTTTTGAACTTCGTATATAAGACATCGACATAATCATTTGAATGCTATTGTGATTATGTATGGGTATGTGTGAAGATTTCGTCCTAGGAAACAATGTTTTATATTCGTTTAAAGGAAGTACAATTCATAAACTTGTGTTATGAATCGAAAGGGAAATCGCTAGGCTTATTGGTAGTGTTATTCATTGCAAATCTTTGGATTACCAATATGTGTGTTTAGTATAACCGTTCATAACTTGTTTATATTTCTTGGTAAAACTATTCACAAGGCCTGACTTTTGTATTATTATGACTTTTATTAGTGCAACCGATCTTAAGTAATCACCTGAGATGGTATGATCGATATGTTGTAATTGGTATGACCAACTCTAGACATTGGGGAACCGATCCTAGTAAGAGGTGCAACCGATCACAAGTAGGGGAATCGATCCTTGTAAGAGGTGCAATAATTTCTTAGTGATTGGTAACCGATCCTATGACTTGTGCAGGCGAATACAAGTTAGATACCATATATATGTGGTAACCGATCCTAGTACCTAGTCAACCAATTTTTTGAAAGATAGTGTGACCGATCCTAGTACCCACATGGAGGTAGAACCGAAACTTGTTTTGGTAGAACCGTTAAACCCATGATTGGTGATTTGATAGGATAATCAATCACATAGTTCTTGGAAGTCAGATGAACCAATTCTAAACTTGTTTGGAAGTGTGGCAAATCGGTTCCAAGATGGTAAATATGAAAAAGGATTTACCAAGTAAAGATGTCGACATACTTTGAACACGTGCAGTAATTCTTACCTTTTATTGTTCAAAGATATTCCTTAATAGCTAAAGGAAAAATCCCGGATCGAAATAAATTGAGAATCTTTTAATTGAGGTTTTTAGTTTTATATGCATTTAATTTCCAGCAATTAAAATGCATATCTTTAGAAATAAAATTGGTAATGTGCATTTACTAATTGGAGATTTTCTATGAGATTTCGGTCAATATTTGGACAAAGCATTTCCAGGAATTATGAAAACCGAATTTGGAAATATATTGCATATCTTGAGAATATTTTTGGTTTGGAAATTCCTTGGTGTCCAAACTTCCTTAGTCTATAAATATTGAAGTTTACATTTCTAGCAAACTAATCCCCAAAGCCAGCAAAACTACCTTGTTGTGTTGTTACTGGTGGAGTCGTCTATTCGGAGAGGAAAGTACCCTAATTAGGCGAAATCTCTTACGACTGCTCGTTTTAAAGACTTCTGGGATTGGGAAGCTCTACGAGTACCATTGGTTGGAAACTAGATAATTGCAGTTTATTATTAGTTTTCGATTGATTTGATTGACTAACGATTGTTGAACTTTGATTGCACCTAGTTTGTTTATGCTTGAGAATCTTCTCTTCTGATATAAGATTCACTCAAACTAGATCGAAGTTTCGACGGGGATCTTTAGACTTTTTGTAGATCTAAAGACGTCTTGTGATAATCCATTGTTAACAGACTCCGTTCTGTGTGTGATTGATCACAATAGATTCAAGTTGATTGTGTGCAGGTGTTTATTGAAGATCTAAGAAGATTTGAAGAAAAAGAAGATTGGTTGTTTGAGTTCATAATCTTTAATGTGCACAAAACTTGATCGGATGGGATCCAACTATAATCGGTTTATCTTTTTGATAGATTGGATTGATTAGTTGAGTAGATCGGCATCAATATGTTTCTTTGTGATTCAAAGTATTGATTGCATAGTCTAGACAATTACTTTGGTGATTGTTGATTAGATAGATCTAAGGACCTGACAAAGGAGTTTATTGGGATAAACGGAAGAGCCTTTTGTCAAACTCATATCACGTTGTTTGAAAAGAGTTGTTATCGAACAGATTTGTTGTTCCTTTACTGTTTGGAATATGAACCAAAGGAATTGTTTCAAGTGCGTGACTTATTGCAAGTTGGAGGCGCAGGGATACAGACGGAACTAGGTGAACTATAGGTTTAGTTGCTTGGTCTCAACTATACGAAGTTGGTTTAGATTTTGTATAGCGGCTTAATTATGAGAGTATTCAATTATGGACAAGGTCCCGGGGTTTTTCTGCATTTGCGGTTTCCTCGTTAACAAAATCTTGCTGTGTCTTTTACTTTTCTATTTCCGCAATTATAATTGTTTTTATTATAATTAGAAGTAAAATACACAAACGTTAATTCCTATTTACTTGATAGCAATCCTATTGAGTTTGGTTAAGTCCAAACCTATTATCAAGTAAACATACTTCGTTGTTCTATTGTCTCGATCTCGTATTCATAGACGATCAAACGAAGTGTGAAACGATTAGTTGTATTGTCTCGACTCAGTCTATAGACAATCACTTTCGGAGAAAGAACTTATAGGTGGAAAAGTTTTAGATTGAGGTATATTTGGGTACCCTCGTCTTTTCACTCTATTTCTCAATTCAATCTGCAATCAAACAAATAGGAATTTGCGAGCCCGATTGAATATAAGAAATAACTTGGACGGTATCAAAAACCAATATCCAAATGTCAGTCAATTTAATCAACAACCTAAAGGTCGGATTTACAATTGATTGAACTTACGTACAACCTGTGATATTTCAATTATATAGAAAATATAATGTGGAAAAGAAATAACACAGACACCAGAAATTTTGTTAACGAGGAAACCGCAAATGCAGAAAACCCCCGGGACCTAGTCCAGATTTGAACAAACCGATTTTAGAACATAACCTACTCAATTATGCAAACGGGTACGCATACTTAGGTGGCCGGACCAAGTTTGGGTTCGCCAGTATATGAACGGGTACGCATACCTTCCAAAACTCAGTTGAATTTCCGGAACTTGAAACTCACGCCAGTACGCATACCGGTATGCATACTAAGTTCTCGGACTTCCATAACCAACCAGTACGCATACGGGTATGCATACTATGGTTCCCGGAATTGGACAACACATATGCAAGTACGCATACTTTGCTATATCCAATCATAGTTATTTGTTCAAAACTTTTATTTCAATCATTGAAACATTCTCGGAAGACGACAATAGCTGTCTCACACAAACTATTAGCTTCAAAGCAATTTTTAAGTGATCGAATGATCAATATGAAACATTTCGAGTCTACATCAAATGACTGTCTCACACAAATCATGTAAGATGTTACAAGGCTATTTTCACATGATCATCTTTTGACTTTCGTCAAGAATATAAGATGAACTTGGTTAAAGCGAAAGCTTACCAACACATATTTCGAGAAATATGTAAGCGAGTTAAACTCAGCTCGAAATATCAAATGTGTATAATCGAAGTCTATATAACTATACGACTTTTGTCTCAAATAGGAGATAGAGTAGATAGACTTTTGAGTGATAGATGAGTTCAAGTCTCCACATACCTTTTGTTTATGAAGTTCCATAAGATCCCCTTAGTAGTTCTTCGTCTTCAATCGATGAACTCCGTGAAGTCTAATGCTCAACTACACTTACTATCCTAATCCGAGACTTAGCTATAAGTAGACTAGAAATCAAGACTTATAGATTTGGTAAATAAACTTGACAACAAGCTTAAGATAGCAACGTTTACGAGTTCGACCGAGCAGTGCTCTAACAAACCCGACCCTTAATTTGCAGAAAAACTTGTTGATTTTAGTGTTACTCGCCCATCAGATCCGATGAACGGCTAGTTAGCCGTTCATGGTAGGGGAGAAACCATGAGAAGAAGGGAAAAAACTCGAACAAAACTGGATAGGTCGTGGGAAAGCAAAAGGAGTTTTCGGTCAATCAAAATACTGATTACATGATTATTTAAAAGATTATCAAAAAATAACGGATCAAAGAATCCGAAAAAGTAATAAATAAACAAAACTCAAATACAAATGACGAAATCATTTACATGTAAGTAACGAAAACAAAAAACCATAAACTGCAAAAATATCCAGTTTTTATATATGTAATAGTGGTGAATGATGGTGTGCAATGGAATCAACTACGCCGATTTAAATTGACTATCTTCTTCTATAAGAGACATTCGAAATAAAATGGAGTACTTTTCCTTAAAATCTTGTAGATCCAAATGAATCCGGATACTTTATGAAATGACGAGGGTACCAAGTACATCACAGTCTTTTTGATATCAACCTAGAAGTCTAATACCTTGTGTGATCTAATATAGACATGAACTTCCAAGAAGATAACAACCACATGGTATACACTTGATATATAATATAAGTCCGAACCGAACCTTAAACTATATGGATCAACCCAAATGTTTGGAATTAACGTACAATGTATTCACTTTTAATTATAACTAAAATAACAACTATAATTATGGAAAGTAAAAATAAAGACACAATAATATTTTGTTAACGAAGAAACTGCAAATGCAGAAACAACCCGGGACTTAGTCCAGTTTTAAATACTCTCAGAATTAAGCCGCTATACAAAGACCATTACCAACTTCGTATAGTTGAGACAAGTAAACTACCCCTAGTTACCTAGTTTCCTCAGTACCCGCGCCTATAACCAATCTGGCCAATGCACATGAATCCTAAGATAGAGTCCACTATCTTAAGTTGATTCATCCTTTCCGAAAACTTTAAGCACTCAACCCTTTTGATCGTCTTCTAAATAGTAAAGGACTAATCTGTTTGGTAACTACTCTTCTATCTTAGGATGTAAATCAGAGATATATGTTGAGCTTGACAAAGGATTTTCTGTTTAAATCAATAAAATCCTTTGTCGGGTTAGATCTTCCAAGATCTTGATTAACAATTTAACCAGATCAAGTCAAACAAAACTATCAGATTCGGATACTAAAGAGTACCACCAAATGATAGCTTGTCGATCAAAAATACGACTAGCAATAATAAGTCTATCAAAGATAAACCAGATCTAGCCGAATCCCAGCTGCTCAAGTTTGTGAACTAAACAAATCACAAAGATACGAAATCAATAAGAAAAATCTTCTTGTCTTCAAATCTTCAGTAGTCTTATGTACTTGCACAATAACAAATTTGATTCCAACTTATGATCGATCACGCACATAACGAAGTCTGTTAACAATGGATGATCATAAGTCAACATCATATCTGAACTACCACTAATCTCTTGATCTAGTTTGAGTGACCTTATGTCAGAAGAGAAGGCTCTCAAGAATAATCAAACTAGGTGCAATCAAGAGTTAACAACCGTTAGTCAATCAAATCAATAATCGAAAAATAAAATAACAATGCATATTCTAGTTTCCCGTCAACGGTATTAGTAGACGCTTCTTGATCCCAAAGAAGTCTTTAACTAGCGAACGTAAGAGATTTCGCCTAATTAGGTTACTCTCCTCTCCAAGTTAGTATTACAAGTAATACTATTAGTCGGCTACAGCAGTGACTACATAATGAAATGCCTACCTCGGGATAAGTTTGTAAGAAGAACAAACTTCACTATTTATAGATCAAGGTAGTTTGGACACCAAGGAATTTCCATAACCAAAAATATTCTCAAGATATGCAATATATACCTAAATTCGATTTTGTCTAATTCCAACCAATATCAAATTGTATAACAGAAATCTCTCTTGGATAACTCAATATTAGCAAGCACTTAACTAATATATCTTTTCAGAGATATGTTTTGTTTGCTGGTAAAACAAAAACATATACATTCGAAAATCTCAAAAGATTCTCAAACATTTCGGTTTGAGATCTCACCTTGAGTATCAAGGAATATCTTTGAACAATTAATAAATAAGATTTCAGTTCATGTTCAAATTACTCATGATGTCGATATCTTCAACTTTCCTATTTTGCAGATCCAATATCCAAAATCACATAAACCCTAAAGTGTATGCGACTAAGGAAATCAGTTTTGCCTATTGGGACAGGTTCTACCTTGACTCCCAACATAATTTAGGATCAGTTCTACCTTGGTTCCCAATATAGGTAGGGATCGTATCTACCTTGACTCCCAACATAAGTTGGGATCGGTTCTACCTTGATTCTCTATATAGGTTAGGATCGGTCCAACCTAGATTTTCAATTAAAATCGGACCTTCAATCCTATCGATTTCTTTAAACTATGAAACAAGTTCGTAAGTATATTTCCATAAATTCATGTAATTAAACATGGGAACATTATTTAAATACCCCTCAAAATATACCCTTATTCAATTTTTTAAAACACCCTTATCTTCTGAAAAGTGAAAGCAACTAGCACAAGTTGATTTCAGAAGTGGACGCAACTAGCACAAGTTGTTTCTAGAAGTGAACGCAACTTTATACAAGTTGCTTCCAAAAAGTGGAAGCAACATTCTCAAGTTGACTCCAAAAAAATTATTTTTTACCCCTCGGGGGTATTTGTGCAAGGTCAACAAAAATGGAGGGTATTTGTAACATTCCCACATTAAACATAGTTTTCTAGGCATGAAATCAAATATAAGTTCACTACACAATCTAGTAACGAGTTACAAATATAAGTCGATGTCGTAATTATGCAGTTCAAAATATAAGCATTATACTTTGTAATATAATATATCAATATAAAGCATTCACAATTATTGATATATTCCACCCTATACTTTGATATAATATGATATTCAAGTCTCTAATACTAGAGTTTCATGTATATAACTTCGCATTTTATGTTTTTAATTACAAACGACTTGAAAGCAACGATATAGAAATGGAAACAAGTCAAGTCATGTATTACTAACCTTAAGTGCAAGGATGATGTCTTCGTTAATGTCGATACATCTTTGGATTCTTTAGGTTTTCGGAGTAATACTTGTATGTCTCAACATTTCTAAACTTCCAAGTCTAACCTAACCAAGTTGACTCTAGTAATCTAATCAAGCGACTTATGAGTTTTGATACTAAAATATGACCACCATCCTTGACATACCAACGCTTGGTGGGTTTAACCGAGCAGTGCTCTAACAATCTCCCCCTTTGGCAATTTTAATGACAAAACTCTATTACATATATGGAGAATACACAAATTAAAAGATAAATATATTACATTACATAACATTATCTTAATTGATTCCAAGTTTCAACAGCACAATAACCTGCACATATTCAAAAATAAATGCCGATGTTGACACATTCAAAAATATCTACCTAACAAAAGCTTTGCCAGGTAGATATTTAATCCAAGCCTATTTGTTATTCCCTTTTGTAGTATGTAACACTACACATCATGATGATATGATTCTCCCCCTTAGACTATGCTTTACTCTTTTGTTAGATGTATACACTATTTAGTACATATATCCTTTCTTAGTTATTGTAAATCACCCGTATACTCCATATATTTCTCCCCCTTCTTGTCAAAAAAATGACAAAGACATGAAAAAAATACAAGAGCAAACCAAAAGGATCTTACAAGTTCATAGGAACACATGCAACCTATAAGAGTTAAGCACGAAGGTTTAACATACCATTTTAGATAAGCAATACTAATTGAAACTACCTAAGTAATTTGTTTTAGCACCTTTTCAAGGAAACAATTTTCCCTTTAATTTGATAAGTCAAGCTAAGATCAAAATTAACTTAGTTACTTATCAGGATCCAATTGTTCATAAATTATTGTACCTCATTGTTTTGGGGTAAAAACTGATTCTGCCGGAAATGGTAAATTTGGGTGTGCCGAAGAGAAACGAATCTAAACCCTAAACAAATGTACTGCACATGAGTACTTTAGATTTGAGAGATCAATCTGTACAATTCTGGCCTAAACCAAGAAATGGATGTTCCAGTCTTGCTTCGGTCACAAAATGAAGGAGAAGGGTTGATCTTAGGGAGGGAAGCGAAGAAGGTGTTGAGATCAGAATGGTTAACTCTGAAGGTGTGGCTGTTTATGACTTGAATCAGAATGTGGAACTTGCTTGCGGAATGTAAGCTATAAGTTATTGGTGTTTTCTTGATACTTGTGTTGATAACCAAAACTGTTATCGGTTGAAATAGATTGAAAACCTATTTATACAAGTCATAGTTGAACACACTGATCTCGTAGGAAGTGGAGGTAGTTAAGTAGTGGAGAAGTGGGGATCATGTAAAAGTGGTGAAAACCATGTCCCTGTCATGAAGGGAAGACCAGTCATCTTTACACCCACTACTCCTTTACTGCTATCAACCGTCCTCCTTTCCTGACACTTTCTCATAATGAGCGTGGTGCACGCCGCATGCTGTAAACCGCCAGACCAATACCCTGATGAACATCCCCCAGTTTGTGACATGTTTGATGTATCGAGTATTTTCGTGGAAAATATGTAGCAAGTTGCTGAGTGGGTCTTGCTTGCAAGACCTAATTATTTTGACCAATCACGTGCAAGCTAGGCGGCGGGCGGTCATATTTGAGCAGCTGCCAGGAGCTATCCGTGTACATTAAAGATGTGGTGGTCGGTCCCTATAGGAGAATGATGGCAGGTAGCCATTTTGAAATCCTATTGGTTTGCCCAAATTAAATCTAAACCGGTCAAATTGGCTAGCCAAGTTGGATGGCTGAGATGATTTGCATAAGTTTGTGTTAATTCATGAAATTTCGTAATCAAAAAATTCAGATGTGAGACTCTCATTAAAATTGCTATAGAATTCTCATACAAACTCCGATTTTGATGATCCTCCCCTCCATTCTTATCAAAAAATAATTTACCATCTTCTACGAGGGAATATTTAGGTTTTGAGCTCGTTTAGGAGGTGAAAACAGCCGGACAGTAAAAACTCAGGTGGAATTCTGTCAGTTTTCAACCATGACCTAGCTCGCCTTTTAATTTGTATCTTTTAGCTCGTTAATCCAATTGATGTGATTTTTTAGTATGTTATACTAGACATCCATACGAAACTTTTGGCATGTATCTAATACTCAAATTATTTACCAAATGTTCACAGTTGTTCGTCCAATCTTTGGTGACCTTTTGGATATCGTCCGACCAAGTTGAAGAGACATGATTGGTCAAAGGCAAAGACGGGATGCCGGCCACCTTTAATTAAAATTGTAGGCTGCGTATTTGGAGCGATTTGATTGGCTGATGGGAAAGAGGGGCCGACAGCCAACAAAATAGAAGAAGGAGCGCCGGCCAAAGGAAGCTCGAGTTAGGGCAAATTGATCGGCCAAGTGGCGCGGCCAAGCCCTTTCTGCCGCGGCTTCAGTCGGTCACGGTTTCCTCTTTTCTTCCTATTTCCCGTTTTTGGTAGGATTTGCTCCTACTAGTTCCATGATGGATAAATTTCTTAGTTTGCCTATTTTTGGTCTCGACCAATAGGGATCGAGATATTGCGCAGACCGCGAAAAACCTAATTTTTGCAAATTGATAAAAATAGGTTAGAAAATTGAATTTTGCGCATTGACACAAAATTAATCAGTTTTGGCGAATTTCGCACGTTGGTACAAAATCACTAATTTTTGTCTCGGAGAGCAACGCAGCTTGCGTGCTTTTGATTGAGTACTTCCATGCACATCTTAATCCTGACACTTCGGGAAATTCATGCTACTCGGCTGAGAGCGAACATTAACTGTCATGTCATGTCAATATCAAGAGTTCAGCTGGGGAACATAACATAGAATAAATACTCGGAAAGCCATGGATTAGTAAATAATGCAGGCGAGATGTTAATAAAATTTACAGAATATTTGGGATTGTTGCTACATGCACCAATACTATTCTGGATAAATTTCATATATGAGTATACTGAATTGCTCAATACATATGTAAGTAAAGTTGCATAGGAACTCATCATTGTTAAATGGCTCCATTTTATTAGTGAATAATGCAACTAGGAGCTTAAATACTCATTAGGCTCTATACTAGTGAACAATTCATCTAGGAGCTTGAGTTTCAATACAATATGAGGAGCGGCATAGGCACTCATCATATTTTAATATATTCTTCAGACTCCTTGCGGAATATAGACATATCAAGGTCTACTATTTCTGACACCGGTTCAGTTAGACAGACTTTTACAGTTTTCGCCCTAAACTAAAAACAACCATCAACACTCATTTAGACAAGACAAAACTAGGTTAGACAACTAGTTTTATTATCAAGGAACCGATTAGACTTGAAAAATCGTACCTCATTTTGATAAGCCTAAACTAAGATCAGAATCAACTTAGTTTTCCTTATCAGGAATCAATTGGACTAAAGCAATTGAATCGTTAAGCAAAAATAAAAATCAAACTTTACTCAGTTTTTCTTTATCGGAACCAATTGAAACGTAACAATTGTATCGTACTTTTCGTTAAGCAAAAGCAAGAATAGTCATTTAAATTAGCTTTTTTTTAACAGGAAAATGATTAACAAACATAACTAAATCGTTACCTTACTCTTCGGTATGACAAACTAAGATCCGAACCGATCAAGTTTTCATATCAGGAAAGATTATCAAAATAATTCTTCCCTCGGTTTCCACAACCACTCTCCCCACAAAGATTTGACATTTAAGCACCAATTAAATATAGAACTCCCTCACTATGAGTTGTTATTCCCTACAAGACAAAAAAATAACAAGCAAGACAACCTTTACCAGAGAAAGGTCAAAAAAGTCTTAGTTATTACGTGCCAATATAAAAGCTAAAACAAAAAATCATATGTATACTAAGTACACAACTTATGAAACATAAATAGATAATAGTATAATCGTGACTTCACACATGATTTTAATTAATATCTACTTATGATCATTTGATAAGGCATCCCACAAGGTTAGATCCGAAACCTGCTTATATCAAAGTGTCGCATACATCATAAGAGACAAACATATTATGAGATCGGAAATACTAGGGTTTGTGAAAACCGAAACTAAATCTCATAAAGTAAACACCAAGCAAAGAATATAATCAATAAGATCAAGCAATGCAATCGTAACTATCAAAAAAATTGCACACGTAATTTAAAATAAAAACTTAATCATTCATATTATTGATAGTTGTTCTGATAGACAATTAGAGATATGAAAATCAATACAAAGTCTATTCTAGATTTTCTTCAGTCCCCAAGTGAGTGTTGGTGACATCACAATTAAACTCAAGATTCAAATTCTTCCAAGCATATTCCTTTTAAATCGTATGATTATTTATCTCAAGCAGTTGAGATTGAAGATGATCAATAAGTATTTCTTTTGAATCCTTGAGCATGTGTTCATGATGCTTGATGCTCTTCCTAACATATAAGGTCTGTTTTATTAGAGAACTCCCTGAACCTTAAGTCGTTGATCATCTTTTGTTTCGTTCATGATTGACTCACAAGAAAATAGTGCTAAATTATCGGTGGATGATACACACTCTTTCACCGGTTTCTCCATTCGATATCAAGTGACTTCCTTTTGGACAAGATGAGTATATATATCGAAAAATAGTTGACAAACAAGGAACAATATTTTTTTTTTACGGAAACATAATATATTCAAACCCTTTTGAAAGATTTTATTTCAACATGTGAAAGATATAACACTAAGAAAAATCAATCATAAAAAATTATTACCTCGTTGAAAAGATTTCCGAATCCTGCCCAAATTTATGCCACCTCACCAACAGAATTAGGCCAAAAGATGAGGATGCATGTTTCCAGCACAATCAATTTGTGTTGAGATGAGAATTAATATCACCACAGGTAACCGAAACAACCAAAGGATGATCAATGTACACAGTATCTTGTGTTCTTGACTTGTTTTGTTACTTTCCTTTGATTTTCCATGTAATACCCCAATATCCAATAGTCGTTGGCCAAATGAAATATAAGTAATGATCTGTCCATTCCTAACACTGAGGCCTTTTGAGCGTACTTTGCTCCAGAGTTGGCAGTCAACTCTGTAATTAAGCGTGCTCGGACGGGAGAAATCCAGGGATGGGTGACCACCCGGGAAGATGTTGTTGTATTACTGCAGAGATGCCCGTTAAAAATCCCATACTGGTGGATAACCACAGTGGCTAAGTCGGGATAATATCGATGGGGGTTCGGGTCATTACAAATGGTATCAGAGCCGACGACAGGTCACCTACCGAGGGTGGGAAGGTACACTGGACGAGGTTGGTCCAGGTGCTTGTATCATGAGAGGCACGAAACGTCGAAGATCTGGGTTACTTGAACATATTCTGGAGCCAGGGACGGCTCCAATTTAAGGCGGTTGGCTGAATGAAATATAATTAATGATTTATCCATTCCTAACACCAATGTGTTTTCAGCATACTTTTCTTCAGAGTTGGAAGAGAACTCTGCAGTTAAGCGTGCTCGGGTGGGAGCAATCTAGGTATGGGTGACCTCGCAGAAAGGTGCTGCTGGATTACCGCAGAGATGCCTGTTAAAAATCCCACATTGCCAGATAGCCGCAGTGTCTAAGTGGGGACAATATCAGTGGAGAGTCGAGTCGTTACGTTACAGGAATCTGCAATTTATTTTCTATAGTTAGTAAATTCATTGAGATCTAGGTTTATCTTTTTCATCCCCTTTCGAAGGTTCTTTATGAATTTATTACTCCATTTGGAACCCCAACAAAAATTGACAGTGTGGCCATTTCTTCCACAAAAGGGACAAAGCATGAGATCTGGATTTTTCTGAGCATTGACAACGGTACATTTATCATCCTTAACCTCGATGATTTCTGACAGAGTCATTTTAGCATAGAAAAACTTATTATTCCCGGTACAGGTGTTTCTTATATACCCAATACCACACATGTTCTAAATGATTTTTGTCCAAAAAGCATAGCCAAGATTTTTTTCCAAATATTATGTGTTATAATCTTAACCCTTTAGATTTGAGCCATCCCTAACTCCGATATATACAATGGTACTCTATCATCCCAGATCTGTGACGTTCTCTACCACTCATGAGACTGGTGTCTAACACATCCCGTCCAGTGTACCCTTTCACCTCGACAAGTTACGCATTATCCGCTCTAATGAAATTAGTAGACCCGGGTCTTTACCGATATGATCCACACTTAGCCATTTCAGTCATCCAGCAGTGTCGGGTTTTGAACAGGGACTATCATAGTCATCCAAAACCATATTTTCGGGAGGTCACCCATTATTGGATTAATTTCGGCCCAGTACGCTTGACTGCAAAGTTTTTTTTTACTCTGAAGCTAATTATGCTCAATATGTAATACCCTGATTCGACATGTAGGGTTCGCCATTTGTAATATAAGTAGTGATTAGTTATTTCCTAACATTGAGGCCTTTTCAGCATAATTAGCTTCAGGTTGAAAATAGCTCTGCAACTAAGTATGCTCGGACTAGAAGTAATCTAGGTATGGGTGACCTCTAGGGAACCTGCTGCTGGATGACTGCATTGATGCCCATAGAAAACTCCACACTGATATATGACTGCACTGGCTAAGTGGGGCAGTATCAGTACACGTCGACATGAAAATAATACTTGGGGATATAGAAAACCTAAGGACCTTTAAATCCGTGTCAACATATACAAATACGATATGACTAATATGGAGGATCATCGACCACGAGTAGAACACCGTCGTTTGTCAACATGGTCAACAAAGAAGCACCAAACTATAATTCTATAACATCAATTACAATGGAAGTTGGGAAATGGGTTGATTTGTCAAGCCACGTGGATAGTTTTGGGCAATGGAAAAATGATTTATCCTTATGAATGACACACTCAATTCACACCAAAATTCAACCTTCTCTTGAATTTTCTTCACTAGATATTTTTCTAGTTTTTAGTCTTGTTCTTTAAATTTCTCAATTGAAATGTCTCAAATTGCATCTCAAGTTTTTTCTGAAGCCAAACAAGAAGTTGTTGTTGATAAGATATGTGCTAGTTAAAAAAAAAATGAAAATGGTAAAAGGGGGAGAAGAGTGCAAGTTTAAGAAGTTAATCCAGGAAACCTTGTTGCTAAAAGGCAAAAAAGAGCTCAAGTTTTGAAAATTAACAACCAAAGTTACAAAAACTACGAAAAAACTGTTCAAAAACGCCTCGAATGGAAGTTATGTCAATTGAAACTAACAAGAGGCCAAAGATTTTACGAGATTTTTATTGAAGTTTTTATTATCTAAGTTTATTATGGACAATAATAAATTAATATGATTTTAATAAAATAAAATGATAATATTTATAATGCTTATAATTTGAAAATTAACGACTATATTTATAGCGGTTGAATTTTGAAAATTAACGACTATATTCTGAAAATTAACGGCTATATAATAACGATCATATTTTTTCTTATGAAATAACACACATTACAAATTTTATTTTAAACACAACCTACCTAAATCATTCTCAACCAACACCACCAACCCTGTATCCTAGAAAGTAAAGGAAAACCGATATCATGTATGGAAACTGCTAGAGCATAGCTCGGTTGAACTCACCAAGCGTTGGTATGTCAAGTTTGGTTGTCATATTTTAGAATCAAAACTCATCTAGAGTCGCTTGATTAAATACTAGAGTCAACTTCGTTTAGGTTAGACTAGAAAGCTAGGAATGTTGAGACATACAAGTATTACTCTGACGACCTGAAGAATGAGAAGAAGTAACGAACTACAACGACGACATCATCCTTCCACTTGAGGTTAGTAATATTTACTTGAATTTGTTTCATTCCTAACGTATCTTTCAAGTCGTGTTATATTGAAAACATAACTGCGAAGCTGTATATACTGTACATATTGTCTATAATACTCTAGTGATGAGATATGATCGTAATAGTATGATCATAGTATTAAGGAATTAGACTACGAATTATAACGCTTATCTTTTGAACTTCGTAGATATGACATCGACATAATCTTGTATATAGTTTTATGATTATGTGTATGGGTTATGGTGAAGATTTCATCCTAGGAAACAATGTTTTACATTTGTTTAAAGGAAGTACATTCATGAACTTGTTTCATGAATCGAAAGGGAAATGGGTTTATTGGTCCATCTATTCACTGCATATTCTTTGGATGACCAATATGTGTGAGTTGGTAGAACCGATCTTAACTCAGGTTATGTATCTTGGTATAACCGATCACAATACCTAAACTTATAATTTGGTATGACCGGTCCTGGTAATTGGTGTAACCGATCCTAGTTAATCACCATGAGATGGTATGATCGATCCTTGTAATTGGTGTGACAGATTCTAGTAATTGGTGTGACCGATCATAAGTGTGTGTGACCGATCCTTGTAATTGGTATGACCGATCCTAGTGACTGGTGTGACCGATCACAAGTAGATACCATATTTAGGTAGAACCGATCCCAGTGATTGGTATAACCGATCCGAACCCATGTTGTGACTTGGTATGACCGATCATATAGTAGTCTTGGAATACTGGTAGAACCAATTCTAAACTTGTTTGGAAGTGTGGTAGAACCGATTCCAAGAAGCAAATCCATGTAAATATGAAATAAGAATTTGCAGTGAAAAGATATCAACATACTTTAAACACGAGCAGTAACTCTGATCATTTACTGTTCAAAAATATTCCTGGGTACTCAAGGTGATCCTGTGCCGAAATAAATTAAGAATCTTTTAATTAAGGTTTTGGGTTTTATATGCTTTAATTACCAGCAATTAATGCATAGCTCTAGAGAATAAAAATTAGTAATGTGCATTTACTAATTGGAGATTTTCTATGAGAGATTTTGGAAAATATTGGACCAGCATTTATTGGAATTATAAAAACCGAATTTGGGCATTCATTGCATTTCTTGAGAATATTTTCGGTTTTGGAAATTCCTTGGTGTCCAAACATCCTTGGTCTATAAATACCTAAGTTTGCATTTCTAGCAAAAAATCCTAAGAGCCAGGCAAACATAATTTCTTGTTGTTTCTGGTGGAGCTGTGTATTCGGAGAGGAAAGTATCCTAATTAGGTGAAATCTCTTACGACCGCTCGTTTAAAGACTTCCGTGGGATCAAGAAGCTCTACGAGTACTGTTGGTGGGAAACTAGATAATTGCGGTGTTATTAGTATTATATTTGATTTGATTGACTAACTTTTGTTGAAACTTTAATTGCACCTAATTTGTTTATTCTTGAAAATCTTCTATTCTGATATAAGATTCACTCATACTAGATCAAAGTATCGACGGGATTTTTAGAACTGTTGTTAGATCTAAAGACATCTTGTGATAATCCTTTGTTAACAGACTTCGTTCTCTGCGTGATTGATCACAAGGATTCAAGTGGTGTTGTACAGGTATTTGAAGGCAATAGAAGATTTGAAGGCAAATAATAATTCTTATTAGTTTTTGTATCTTGTGGATTTAGTGCACAAACCTTGATTGGCTGGGATCCAACTAGAATCGATTTATCTTTGATAAATCTGATTGATTAGTTGCCTGAGATCGACATTCTCTATATTTCTCTTTGAGATCTATATTGATTTAGTGTGATTCTAGACTTGACTATTTCGGTAGCTATTGTATAGATTGATCTAACAAGACAAAGGAGTTTATTAGATTAAACATAAGAGCCTTTGTCAATAACTCATCATTATCTTGTAGCAAGATTGATTAGAGCGGTTACCAAACAGATTCTTCCTTTGCTGTTTGGAATACGATCCAAAGGACTTGCTATTCACGTGCGTGACTCTAGAAGTCGAAGGCGCAGGGATACTGAGGGAACTAAGTAGCTAGGGGTAGTCTGTTTGGTCTCAACTAAACCAAGTTGGTATTAGATTTTGTATAACAACTTAATTCTGAGAGTATTCAAAACTGGACTAGGTCCCGAGGTTTTTCTGCATTTGCGGTTTCCTCATTAACAAAATCTTGCTGTGCCATTTACATTATTTTTCCGCATTATAATTGTTTTATTATAATTAAAGTAAATTGCACTTGTACGTTAATTCCAAATCACTTGATATTGATCCTATAGTAAATCGGTTTCGGACCGTAACTATTATCAAGTGAATACCAAGTTGTCGTATTGTCTCGACTTTGTCCATAGACGATCACACTTGGTATCGGACTTATAGGTTGAAACAAAAGATTGTGGTGTATTTGGGTACCCTGGTCTTTTCAAAAACAAAAGAGGTTTGTTCATCATATCTCATGGATGACCATAGTTTGATGCAATACCCTTGGATGTATTTTAATTTTTAAATGTCCATAAGTAGGTTGTTCAGGCAGAAGGGTCATTGAATTGCAGTCGAAAATTTTAGGCATTTAGAATGTCAAAATCCCAACTGCCTTGAAGAACCACGAATGCTAGATGATGCTATGTAGGAGAAAGAATATGAAAAGGTAGCATCATTGTGCAAAAATTTGAAACTCAAATCCAAGTTGAAGAAGTTACAGCACGACCACTGTGAAAAACAAAATCACCCCAAAAAATTTAATTATTTGATGCTCAAATCTTGGTTGCAACTTTTATATACACATGCGCAAATCTACAGAAAAAACACATATGGCAAACACTTTTCTGGAAATGTCATATGTGTTTTAAGTTGGAGTGGACTAATTAAGTGTATGAACTGATTCACTGCCGTTTTATGTTTTAGTTTTGTGTTATGTTGTCCTATATTTAATCATTGAAAGTGTCTTTGTATTTGCACCATCAACGTACTATCATAACTAATTTGAACATTTCTTACTTTAAAGCAAAGTATATTAGATTAAAACAAGCTATATAAGTTTAAAAATAATCCTTCATTCAACTAAAACTAAATTATAAAATCGTTAATTTCAAAGTCTTGATTCAGCGACTGGCTGGTGGAGTAACATCTAGGACGTAGAAGGGGTTGAATTCGTGAAGGTCTTGAAGGAGGTTGAAACAAGCTTCGTAAACAAAAGGTTTGTCGTTAGAGCTTCCATATCTCCAGAGTTCTTTGTATCACTTATTCGGAAGTTTAACCATTCAATCTACTGTGGTTAGTATGCATTACCTGACCTAGGAATCACGTGACATCATGGTTAATTGTGTAAAGCGACTCGATAATCCATGAGCATCACACATTCTCAGGTTCCCCGTTTCGTCTGCGAAATGTTTTGTTCCAAAATCCAAATGCGACACGGCTTGATTACTATGAATATTTTCTGTTGTTTGAAAAGCATAAGCTCTATAAATAGCTAAATCCCATTCTTGAGCAAGCCTAGCACCACGTATTGTGGGAGGCATTTTTTCGTGATTAGAACGAGATTAGAAATAAATTAAAATGAAACTATAAGAAATTTTGGCCAAAAAAGGTGTGATTTTAGAGTTGAAAATGTTTGAACTACATGGGATAAAATTAAAGCCATTAGACGAACTAGCCTTTATCGGCTCAATCTGAGACAATGGTCGTCTCAAGCAGAGTCGAGACTCGGCCTTTCCTTAACCAACCGGCCAAAGTTGATTCGATCGTTTCAAACCGAGTCGTTCGACTGAATTTGAATTTGAGGCGGGATGGGCGCCATGCTCAAATTTAAAGTTTGCCACCCTATTTACCTGTTCGCAAATCTCACTGTGGGGGTGGAAATGGGCAAAGTTGCCAATTTGCCCACCCACTGGACTTGCTCTAACTCTGTGGTTATTATCGAATGATTTTTTGGGCACTACTCAAAAAGAGAGGGGGACTACTCTTCATTTTTTGGGTGGATATTTGAAGTAATTTTGAGTCACCTCTTATCTAAATTTTTTTAATACCAAACTTTCCCTTGGTAATTAAATACGTTAGTGTAATGATTAGTGAGTTAATTAATGATTAGTGGGATTAAATTAATAAGTTGATTTTTTTCAAAAGAAGAATTATTGAGAGGGAGAAGAAGAAGATGAAGATGAAGATGAGGGTTTTTGAAGAAAAAAAAGTTAGATATTTTTCTTTAAGAGCCACAACAAGAGTATGATGTTTTGGGTACTCACGGATACTTCAAATTTAGTTAATGGTGCTTGAATTGGCCAAAACATTCCAAAAAATGAACAATTTACAAATTGATTTCGGTCTGGTTAAAAAGTTCGGCTACGACATCTGAAGAACAGGTCGCCGAACTCATCTGCAAGTGTAGTTCGGCTAATGTTTCTGAAAACACAGGTAGCCGAACTCAGCTTTAATGGAGTTTTTTCTTTCAGAGAAAAGTTCGGCTAGGAGAAGAAAATTGCGACGTAACCGAACTCAATATATAGGTTTTTCAGAGTAAAGTTCGGTTAGGAGAAAAAAATTGCGGCGTAACCGAACTTTTTGCGACGAAACCAAACTAAAAGTTCGGTTGAGACATTTTTTTTGCGACGTAACCGAACTTTTCTCTGAAAAAAAGAAAAACCTCCATTAAAGTTGAGTTCGGCTAGTTCGACAAAGTTTATCACATAATTCCTAGCCGAACTTCTCTCCGCAACTTCCATTTTCAATTCATTTTGATGATTACTTCTCATTGTTTCAACCAAAAACGAATGACAAGTAATGGGTTTGTTATAATTTTGATTTTGATTTTGTTAATGATTTAAATTAAGTTATATATAGAGGTGGCGGTGGTGGTGGTTTGAGGTGGTCGGTGGTGGTGATGGGAGGAGGTGGTTATATATATATATATATAGGTGGTGGTGATGGGGGAGGTGGTTATATATATATTAAGGGTAGGTTAGTCATTTCCACATTTTAAGACACTCCTTATAACTATAGGGTAGATATTCTTATCACTTAGTAGTCCCCCACCATTGTGTAGTGCCCAAAAAATCGTTCGAGCTTTGGATGGGTTTTGAACTAGGAGTTCTGAACTAGGAAAAAGCCCAAAATCTAAACCCGCCCGGGTAATTCAGTCTGTTCTTATCCCTGCAGTAGAGAAAATTCTCAACATTTCTCCGTCTGGATTTTGGGATTTACAGTCGAAATAACAATGGCTGCCATTCTAACCATGGCGACGACATCTTGTGCCGTTGCTACTTCCGCTACCACCACCAAAACCCTTGCATTTCATGCTTTACAAAAACCTTTACTTAGTTTCCCAAATTCTTCCCCTAAAACCCACCGCTGCAATTTATTTTCATCTTCTTCGACTATAAATAAACCCAATAACCCAACAAATCTATCATCAATAACAACAAGAAAATTACTTTGTAAACCCCCAAATGGGAAGCACGTCAGAGAAGATTATCTCGTCGTAAGTTGTCTCTATTATTTGTTTGTTTGTTCTCTCTATTATTCTTTGTTGTTAATGAGGTTTCTGGTGTTTATTTTTCAGAAGAAGTATTCAGCAGAGGAAATACAGGAGCTAGTTAGAGGAGATAGAAGTGTTCCTGTAATTCTTGATTTTTATGCCACATGGTGCGGTCCTTGTATTTTAATGGCACAGGAGCTGGAAATGGTAAACCTACTATCTTATCTTTGCCTATTTTAGGGTTTAACTATCATGTCACTGTTATAAGCCATATTGGCTAATGTTTTGGCTTGTCTCCGTGGTTATTTCAAGCATTGCTTTTGAGCTTGAACTCTTAGGTCATTTACCCACCTGATAAGAACCATACACAACCAAGTTCGTGATGAATTTGTTAATGTTTCTGGTAATTAGCCGATAAGCCAATGGGGGTTCTAGTGACAGAGAAGAAATGTCATGAGTTATAAGAGCACAAAAGTGTCTGTTGGTAACTATATCTAACAAAGAAACATAATGAAGATTGCTGTTTGCTGATGATGTTGTGTTCAGAAATGAACTCCAAAAGATTGTGTTTGCTGATAATGCTGGTTATTGTTATGGTTCTTAAACTCCTCCCAAATTTTAAACATTTTTCCCAGCCACATTTGTATCTGCCTGATGGATCCTATAGTAGCTTAACTGGGATCTATTTTCTTTCCCTCCCGGTTCTAATTGTTGACATTGATGCGTTAATGGTTCTCCTTGTTATGTTTTCAGTGTAGTTTCCCATATTGTTGTTTTGATGCTGTTGTATGCCCTGGCATATTTGCATATTCTAGTGAATATATTTTAATCTTGGTAGATGTTGAAGTTCATTCCAGGAAAGGAATAATATGGGGTAGTTAAATTCCTCATTCCTAATGATAATTCTAATCAGAATGTCAAATTTTCTGAAAAAAAGAAAAGAAAAGAAACTTGTTTGTAGGTTCGGTGTGTCTGTTTGTATGTGGATATGTGTATTTGCCTATTTGGTCATAGTGCTACTTAAAAATTGTGTCCCATATACATTGCACAGTTCAGTTAATTTAGTATTTGGTATGGAATCCACATCCACCTGTCTTCTCTTTTGTTTCCATTCCAGAATTCAGTGATGCAGGGTCGTAGTAGTTTAATTCGAACAAAAACTCTCAGAGCGTGTTTGGTTCATTGTATCTTGAAATAACCAAGTAAAAACTGGTCAACTCGAGAAAGTTCTGATGGCAGGTGTTTAAATGGGTTATTTGAATCTGAACCTGTTTTGTACACATGACAAATGTACCTATTAATTCTTACAAAGTCCGTACTTGACTCGGTTAAGGTCAAAGACTTCTTTGTTTTCTTTTTTCAGACTCCAGATTTCATGAATCAAAATCAGGCTTGGTAATAAGACCCCTAAGAGTTTTCTACTCCTAGTGTCAATCTTTGTGTTGCTAATATGCCAATCTATATTGAGTTTATGGTATGGAGTCACAATCACTATGTTCCATCACTGCCACAACGTTTCAGTGTTTTCGCAACTACTGCACTTTGTGGGCATAATTTATGTTGTTGGATGGTATGGGAACACAACGAGTTAGTCATAAGTTGTCACAAGAATCACCTTATAACCGTTAAACAAGCTTTAGTACTGTAAAACGAGAGCTATTGATTGTAACTTGGTTGCAACTAACGAAATTTTGTGCAATCTAACATGTAAATTCTGATATCAACCTTTCATTGCAGCTTGCTGTTGAGTACGAGAAAGATGCGTTATTTATCAAGGTTGACACAGATGATGAGCATGAATTTGCCCGTGACATGCAGGTATATCTTCACTCGCCCCCTTTTCTTAGTTATCCTTTGATTTTATTATTAACCAACTTTTTCTTGATTAACAGGTTAGAGGGTTGCCAACTCTGTTATTCATCAGTCCGGATCGAAATAAGGACGCAATCAGAACAGAAGGGCTTATACCGAAGCAAATGATTAGGGATATTATCAATAATGAGATGTAAGGACATTAGATTAGGTCAATTTTGAATGTTTGTAGAATGCTCTTGTTCGGCTTATGACTTTGTGATCAGGTGAGTTATATCCTATTGATTTATGATGCTCAAGAGCAGTTTGTACCTGGGCACATAAACTGTAATAGCGTGCTTGTAACGAAATGAGTGTAACTTAAAAGAATTGTTTTGTGGGTACCGACATCTTTTTGTTCAAACTTGTTTTTACTGCCCTTTCCAAACTTGCTCATATTGTTCAAGGTTGACATGATCCAAGTATGGCTTAAATAGTCTAATGCTTATTAATGGCCACAAATCTTTTGATTCTAGCTCTAAACTTGAGTTGTTCTTTAAAGACCGGACTCCGGTTGGCCATCGTAAGATTCAAGCACATGAAAATTTCGAATTGAATCATGGTTGCGGAGTGCAAGGAAATGACAAGTCCAAGTTCAGTGCGCTGAACATAAAGTTTTTGGTTGAAACAGACTTAAGTCGTAAAGAGATGAATCCTATTACAGCGGGGAAGAATATTATGCAACATTTAGCCGCCGAGTATTTGTCTAGTAAAAAAAAGCACAGAGTCGGCTGTTCCATTTCAACGCGCTTTTCATAAGAGGGAGACTAAAATGTACTCCCTTTCTAGGGTAAACTTTAAAATCATAACATGTCGGACGAAAACACTATACTTCGTGATTCGTCTGATTGCCTGGGACCGGCCATCTACTAAAGATGCTCCTAGCACAAGTTCGTAACAGGTTAACAGACTTTAAAGTTTTTAACCTTCTAACTTTTAAGTCAAAAGCTAAAAAGTTACTGTTTTAAGTTGGATCTTCCAAACATAGCACAATCACAAGTTAAGAACACCTGAATAAAAATAAAACTCATAGAATCAAAATCAAAATAATTTGTTAATTTCAAAATTTCTTTCTTTACAATAACTCTTTAATATGAACTCTGATTCAAGCAAATCTCTTCTTTCTAAATCTGTTACTACTAGTCCTAACACCGAATTCTACTTTTTGAATACGGTGATGATATATATAGAGAGATCAAAACAATATGATGCAAGTTCATATCGATGAGTAAACAACGATGTGAGTAACTTGAGATGGAAATAAAGCAAGAAACATAAGACCAGCCATTATTAAAACAGGTACTAGAAGAAGCATCAATGGCGGTGGAGGTAATGGTGGTAGAATCAAAGGTAATAACAATAATGATACTGTTAATACTAACAGCGTCAGAATTGAACTTAGATTAAAATACCTAACCATATAATTTTCACAATGCAATTTTTGTTGTCGTTGTCGCTGTTGTTGATTTTGTTTTCCTCTTACTTGAAAATGTTGTTGATCTATCATTTCTACCGCATTGCCCAAACTTCACCCGACTGGAATTCTTCGATTTTGGAAAGATATGAAATTCGGTAAGGAATAAGAAACTATAAGTGTTCGACGTGGGTAGTGATTAGATTACACGAATCAGTAACAACTGTTGTTATATATCTTAGTCAAATTAATACCAAAACAAACTTGGATATATATCTCAGTAAAATTAATACCAAAACAAACTTGGAATTTTCTCTAGAGATGATTTTAGGGGAAAGAAAAGGATTGAATGGGACTTATACAAAGCGTTTTGAATTCTTCTCTCTTTCTTTCTGGTTCAAGAATTAAATTCTGTTTGTGTTTTGAATTGCTTGTGGAAAGGGTTTGTATATATTTGTTATAGAGAGAGAAAATGAAACGTTGTTCCACCTAATTTTTAATGTCCTTTTATATATAGGAAGAATCCGATTTCGATTTGCGGTCCGAATCGTTGAGTCTTTCTAATTTCAATAAAAATAATTAGATTCTGGATTCGGTTCCAAATCGTATTCCAATGACTGATCTCATGATCAAATTATACAGTACTAGTATCTTTTTATGTTTAATATTTTATGGTTGGATGTTTTTTTATGGGGGTTTTTTAAGATTTATTTTTACCCAATTTTTTTTTTAAAATAAATAAATAAAAATAATCAAACCTCTAGATAATTAGTTGTCAGTAATTAATTTATTTCACTGTTTTTTTATTTATTTTAGCACATGTTAGAAATAACATAATGAATACAATACGTGATTTGCATAACAAAGCTGGGTCATTTATGAATTTGATTAATTTTTCTCTGCATTTATTTTGTGTAGCACATTGTAATTTTTTTTCAGCACCTGGTAATTTTGAAACCAAATATTTCTTTAATTAGCATTCAAATTTAGTAGGTAAAAATTACCACAAAGTACATTGATTATATTTGAGTTAAACCAGGTCTTTAATATTTTGTACCGTTGCTTGGAATGGTAGGCACTAGGCAGTATCTTTACCATTTACTGTAATTAAAATCAATAGTATCTTTAATTTCTGCACATGCGTTTTAACAAGTGCTAGAGAAATCAATTCATGCATTTGCTTAAATAAGGAATTAAGGGGCGTGGAAAATGTGAGACAATTAAGAGGGTTCAGCTTCATAGAAGCACCTCTAATGTTTGAGTTTCAATGGAATAGTAGATGTACACATGATCAAAGTTTGATCTTCATTCTTCACCAACAAGAAATTGACTGGAAAGCCGCATATATATGTAGGTGGTGCTCGAAAGGAAAAAAAACATCTCGTTGGCTGTAGACATTATCATATAAAATTGCATTTATTCGTTCGGTCATTTTCTTTGGCGAACTTGACTGGATTAGATGAAAAGTCAAAACTTATAAAGAATCTGTTAATTACGACTTTAGAATACTTTTATGTTAATTAGTTTTCCAGAAAAAGAAAATCAAAAACTCATGATCCTGTTGTTGAAGAAATATGCACTTGGTTTGTTTCTTGTGTCATAAAAGAGTCACGAATTCTGACCATGATCCATTGTATTGTGTATAGCATAGCTAGATTGACAGAAAGATTGTCCAGATTTGGATACAGTTCATGAATGTGAGATATTTAACTGTGTTACGTACATTAAGTGACTTTCCAGGTCAAAGTGTTTGCTACTTTGTTTAATTGTTTTTTTCTGTAAATTACACGGTTTTATAACAGAGGAGATGGCATGCGCTTAGTTGTGCAACATAGTGATTTTTAATTGATCTGTCTGCTGCTTTTTAAGTGTGGCATGCAACACAATAAATTGTAAAAGAAGAAGATCAAATAATATGTTATCTTGCAGTCCGATAGCAACCAGCGATATGTCATGGTTACAGTATTCAAAAAGTACCGATAAAGAAAAAAGAAAATATTCTCTATATAAAAATAGAGTTTTTTTCAAGCGCTCTCATTAACCAGAGCTTCTGGTTGATTCTGGCCCCATCATTTTATTTTTTTATGGTATTTTGGACAAAAAAAATGCAAGAAAATATCTTATGCACCACAATATATATTCTAGACAATCGTATTTATTGCATAAAATAACTAAATCTTACAAAATCATATAAATTACCAAATAAATAAATAATCGTTTAAAAATCATAACTAAATCCTAACCATTAAGCACGTAAATAAATAAATAAGGTAAAATCATGTTTATACTATTCATCATGATTGAACTATTAATGTTAAATTATGCATCATGATTATCATCGGAGAATTAAATTGACTATAAAATTAAAAATAAATGTCTGTGATTGCACTTCTTAAAGTTAAAGTAATTATAATTACAATTCCAAGCTGCTAATTTTACAAGTATGAAGTACGATTGAGATCAAAGTAAAAAATTATTCATCAAATTTAGATGATGATTGACTAAAATTTAAAATAAAAATATCTGTTGATGATCAAATTGCGTTTCTTCCTCGGAAAAAGCAACAAATCCTGCCCAATAGTTAAAATAAAAAATTATTAAGCAAAAGAAAAAATATAAAGCAAAACTTCAGGAATCAATCCTAAGAAGAAGAAAAAACAGAAAATTGTGGTGAGAACAACAAGATTATTTTAAAAACAAAAAGAAAACTTTGAATTTTGTTTCAATGTTTGTTGATAATACTATCCATTCCAGAAAGAATAAAATAAAATAAAAGTAAGATAAAATTATTTCCTCATATTTTCTGGAATTTTTTTTTTTTAAGAAATATTGCTAAACAAAAAGCTTTCTGCCAGTATTAGAATTTAATTTAGTGACCAAAAATAACAATATTATAGATATTTTCCGAAAATAAATGCATAGATAAAACAAAATTATCATTATAGCGTTTTTTATTGGTAATTATAAATAATTCCAAAAGTTCTAATTGTGGTAATTATTTTCCAAAATAATTAATACGCAAACAAAATATAGGTAAGGAAAAATATTTACAATTTTTCTTAGTAATTATAAGACATAAATTCCAAAAACAATATTCTCTTCGTGTATAAAAACGCTTGAGCAAAATCCAAGCCTCTTTGTTTTGGCGTGGCTTTTGTAATCTTCTGTTTTTTATTTCGTTTATTTTGTTTATGCATGCTTACGATTACGACTGTGGTTGTCATATTTGTTTTGCAGGATATAATATAAATGTGCGCAGTCGATTGCTGCGCCTCTCCTTTGAAAGCTGGTCGGGTGATTTTTATTTTGTTCTAATTCTTTATTCAAATTGAAAATTGTTAGGGTTTCATTACGTGATAAAAAAATGCCAATTGTTTCGATGATTTGTAAACCGTAATTTTTTCTTTTGTTTATGCAGGGTTTATCTGAGAATTTTTAATTAAAATCAGTGTTTATTTAGTTTCGGATCCCTGAATTTTTGTGATAAAAATGGTAGAGAAGTTTCAACTGTGGAATTGTGAGAAATCCGCCTGTTGTGACTGTTAAGAAATCTGAAATCTGCTGCTTTTGCCATGTATGAGCTCTCATACTCTACGTAAATGTGAGCTAGATGCTCGTGCTAATGTTGTTGGCGTTTGTGAAATGTGAGATGATATTTTTTAGGTTTGTTTTGCGATTTTGATCGTAATCAGCGCATGACCTAGAATTTGCTTCTTGAACGCATTGCACGTAAAGACCGAAAAAGAGAAGGGAGTTTAGTTCATATATGGTATTGGTTGAGAGATAAATTTCAGGCGAAAAAGTTTATTTACCCATGTACGGATGAATATAATAGAACGAGAAATTATTGGAAGAACTTTTATTAACTTTGGATGCGATAAAGATCAAATGAATATATTTTACATTGTTTGAATGGGTTATAATAATGATTTCATCAGGTTACTACACGAAAGTGGTCACATTATCGAGCATACTCAGGTAAGCCTATCAAGAGTATCTCCACTGATTGGTGATTGCTTGACAGTGTTAGTATTGTAAGTGGTGTAGAAAATGTGATATGTAAGTGTATGGTAAAAGGACTACGCGAGTTGTTTCCAAGAAGATCCCTTAACACTTTCACTGGTCATGTATCAATGAGAAGTGACTTCCCTAAGTGTTTGGAGTTTTTTTTTTGGAATATGTTTGAGTAATTTAAATATGGAATTTCAGTTTCATTTTCATTTTAGTACTATTTGCTTACTGTCTTAAGTCTTTTGGCCCTGGAACGATTTTCTGTTGATAATTTGTTGCAAGTAAGTGCAAGTAAGCTCTTTCTTAGATTGTTTGATTATAAGTTGCATATAAGTTTGATCAACATCTTTGAATTAATGTAAGAGTGCAACTCGGGTTTTTTTTGTTTTTTTTTGTCCTTGATTGTGTCTCTTTTACTTATGCAGGAAGGATGTGAGATGCGAGAAAGAGAGTTTTCTATAAGATTGTAAGTACTATGTCTTTTTATAAGATTATAAGTACTATGTATCTTAAATTTTCTGTAAATCGTATTTTGAGATTTTGATATGTATTTTTATGTTGCTGATATTTCAGGGGTTCTGCAAGACAAAACTGAAGGTACTACTCTCGGGGTTTTCTTCTCTGCGACTTCTGCTCCCTTCTTAGTAAAGCTACCCACATTTCTTGGCTAAAGAACTCGATTTGAAGACAGGTTGTTCACATTGCAGGTATTAATACTCAATAAAAATAAAGTTCTAAATAATTTTTCTTGGATGTTTTAACTTAGGATTACTGGTTTCATGCATGTTTTATTTCTCAAAGATGTTTTCTATAATTGTTACTATATTACAAGTATTGTGTTAATGGGGGTAAGTACAACTGCAAATTTGGTGCCCGTATGAAGCGCAAAAACGGTGAGTTTAGGTTTCATGGGATCTCAGTTTTAATGGGGATGGAGATATTTTTGAATCACCCTGTTGGGGAATCAATTTAGGTAGTGGCACCACAGTTGACGGGAATGTGTGTATTATCTTCACATCTGGTCTTGAGTTGTCAATGCTTATGTTTTATCTGGTCTTGAAGGTATCCATAGATGCATATTTGGTTTCAGCCTGGACGTATTTTTATTTCAGTTTTTGTAAGGTTAAGATACGATCCAATCCTGGCTATTGCTTCTAAATGGCATGTCCTCTCAAAACTTCTTAAATACTGGAGTTAGCAGCTGTTCCGAGGGCAAGAAAACTTGGTGGCCATTGCGGCATAACTAGTAAGTGGGTGGAGACAGTATTCGTGTTCTTCTTTTTTACTAATCTTGGTTAATGAAATTGTTGTTAGAGTAGTTTTTACTAGCAATTGCAACTGAATTTCATGTTTATAAATCAAGTATAGTTCTATTTTAACCGTGCTATTGTGGGTTCAAACTATTTCTTTGGTTTTGGTTTAAATGCTTCTTACTTTGTGCATGATGATTCTTAATAAAATTACTCAGCTCAAATCCAAACAATATAATAATTAGCTTGCTATGTGTTTTGACTCCTTCCTAAAAGGGAAAATGTTTTCTGTCCTACAACTTTAGTTGTTTAAAAGTTTTAAATCTATTTAGATTCAATTTAGTGACTATCATCACTCTGTCACATGGGTTTTCTTTGTTGTTGTGTTGGTAAATGCAAAATCAGGACTGCTCCTGCAGCATTTTTTCAGGAAAATGTCTTTCATGTTAACATAAGTTGAAAATCTAACAGAATTACTTGGTCGAATGTAATTTAGAGAACAAGGTGAAGCCATCTGTGTATTTGAGATAGTACAACACGTTTACAGCGATGATATGCCTATGCCAATATCTTACCGTTCACCTTCTCGGGATCATGTGACCCAGCAAGCTATAAGTGACTGCATTCATCCATCAATTTTGATATTCGAAAAAAAGTTCTCATAGCATATTACTGTCACTTCTTGAAAATCAAAAATATGCAGCAAACTATTACGCGTCATGATTTGTTGCTTCTTTTGAAGCTGTGTCGTTAATGAAAAGATAAAATTTCTGAACTAGCAATGCCTTTGGATATAACCGACCCAAAAAGAGATATAAGCTATGTTTCTATAACAGATAATGTAAAAAAATGACGGATCGAGATTTGCCTCATTTTTGGGCATGGCAAGTCCCACATGTATAGTACCAAACGAAACATTCCGAAGTCATTCCCAGGGCACCCGTGCCCGTCCATCTTAAAGTGCAACTTGAAGAGTTTTTTTTTTCCCCAGTGAAATTTGAATTACCCAAGCATTACTTGACGGAGTGCAACATACCTTGAGGTGCTTCCTATTGCCAAGGTGCAGTTTTTACAGGGGAACTCCCCTTTTAAGTTAAAAAAAAAAAGTGACATATCTGAGTTGTTTGCACGTCTCTGTTTGGAGGTTTTTATATTGGCTTGCTCAATCTTGGTTTTCACTGACTCCATTCAGTTATGAATTATAGATGTAATTATTTGATATACTTGAAATGAATGTTACCTAGACTCATTTACATGAATTATATATTTCCTAAGAATTGCAACTTGGAGAGGGAACATCAAACTCTGAAATGGAGATGGACACTGATTAATGGAGAAAAAAAAAAGAGGAATATAAGACAATTCAATTCGATCAGAATTATATAATAGTTAGAGACTCATTGTAGGGGAGATTGGTTATTTGTTTATTAATCTTATCTTTTGTGAATCTTTACCGTATATTTTACTTATTAGATTGCATTGAAATCAAGACAAGTCATCTTTATAAACCCTGATGGGCATTTTTAATGTGAACAACCAATATCAAACTATTTATACTGTGGGTTCATTATGCTGTCCAACTGTAGTTCATGGCATTGTTGCAGCAGGAAATCTCTCTTTCTATCGGAAGGTCTTTTTTGTTGCGCTCGACTCAAATTCACCACAGAACGCTCATCAGAATTCTCTTCTATAATCCCGCAGCAAGAGCAGAAAACTGCTCAGGTGACCTGCAATATTCAATGGGGTCCAATGCTTAACTAATCAGGGGTGCACCTTTTGTTCGTGGCTTCCAAAAAGAGAGAGCAAATTTGAACTACTACAAGTACATTCTGGAGATGCATAAGACATGAGACTCCCATAGTCTATTTTGAACGGACATAACAAGTGGAGCAACCATAACTTCTAAACAAGCCAGAGTACTTGGAACGGGGGAATAATTAATAATCCACACAGGGAAAAACTCTTTTGAAACAAAATTAGTTAGTTTGGTCGAAGGCAAAGAATGGTATTACAAGAATTGATGTAAATGTAATAGGAAATTTGTACGCAAAGGATAATGAGTCATACTGCGTTGGATGCAAGGCTTCAGCGCCGTCAACTAAACCATTGTACTATAAAAAAATGCTTAACATAAGAAAATAGTGTGAGATGCGAAATATTAACTTTAGTGGTGCATATAGGTATAAAATCCAACTCAGAGTTTATGGACTGTCCAGCAGAAGAATTCATGGGCTATAGCATGGAGCTACTCTATAAAAAGGTATTCAAAATTTGTTATCCTAATAACTACTATCTTCATGGATTGTAGTGATATGTTTACAAAAGAAATATAATGATACATTTTCCTAATAATTTCAATGGGGACAATCTAAAAGACATTTTGGGACTGTTTGATAATATGATGGTCAAGATGTAATTTTTGGATGTGCGGTTTGTAGGATTCAATATGAGTTCATGGTCTTGAAGGTCAATAATTATGATACTCTTTATACCAAGACAAAGAGGAAATGAAATAATGCTTTACATCCCACACAACGATCATTACTTACCAGGACAGAGAAGAATGCTTTTAAGGCCATGAGAAAGAGGATACGGAAGAATGCTAAGAAGAAGTTCTTTTTTATTACGTTGTCTCCCTTGGAACTTACATTTATCTTAGCCCTTTTTGATTCAATCTATTTTTGCACACCAACTCAAATATTAGCGTATTGATTTTTATTTGTAAGAAGAGTATCATACTTGCTGATTTATTACAAACCTCCAATGTTTCATAAGCAAGAAACAGACCCGTGCATCGCACGGGTGAGAAACTAGTCATAATAAAGAAAACGATTTAGTTTTCAGATGAAAAGGTATAACACAAATTGTACAATCCTTCTGCAAATTGAAAATCGAATTTTTAATTTAAAGAAGTTATATGGCCTGCATCTAAGATATTTATCGTTTTTTCCATTTTAACGAGCAACTGGTGCATTGCAAACACGGATAATGTCCGAGCCAGCAGGTATTCTTGCCCCGGGAACAGTAGGTTTTGTTTGGAATCTTAGCAATGAATCTAGCTGGAAAAGTAAAGTATGTATTCTCTTATAGGATGACTAAATCCAACGTTCTAAGCTATTTAGCTAGAAAAGCATGAAACTACCAATTAAGTTTCCTTGCATCTCTAACTCTTTGTCCCTGTCTTTCCTTGCAATGTTAAACGTACCAAATTTGCTAACTCATTTCATGCTTCCCCAACTAACTTATTTCCACCCAGTCTCTTTTACCAGCTTTGTACTTCAATAATAAACGTTAATGTAATACACTGTACTAGTAAGAACTAAGAACATGCTTGCATTTTGTACACTTTTAACAATACTAGGATTAGACCAAATTTTGTGACAAACCAAGACTCCCTCTTGGCTTTGTAATAATTATTAGATGACCAAGTTGGCAGAAATACGTTCTTATTATAATTTCTGAAGGATATTCATGTTTTCTTTTTCTTTTGGTGTGTTATAGTTCAATGAACTAAAATTCCAAGATAAACTAGGACGAAATTCCACCGAATTCTTCAAACCAAGTGCCCTACTCCCCATCACACTGCAACTATAGTCTAAAGGTAGCTTATTGACTTATTCCATTGGATATTTGCGATATCAAAGTGTATTTACCATTTTTAACATAAATGACACATAAATAAAATAGACCAGAGGCATTCGGACATCGTTACTGGGTTAGTCATCTCATAAACCCCTCCGTGACTACAATCTACAAACAGCTTGTACTGTGGTGCTCAGTTGATTCAAATGAGTTAGGCAGGCTCAAACAAATATAGTATTAGTATACTAGGTGAGCCATCCTGGTTTAAAAAATCAGTAAGTTCCATGATTTAGCGCAATACTCAAACAAACCCGCAGAAAGACCCTATATGGGTCCATGAGGTATGGTTCCCTAAAATGGGTCACACCCACACATGATAATACTTACCAAGTAAGCTACTGTACCTAAGGGTGCACACGATGCGGTTCAGTTCGGTTCTTGCCGAGGCCGAGTACCTGTACCTCCCTAGTCTCGGTTCTTAGATTTTGGACCGGTACCTGTACCCCTGTCCTCGGTTCCGGTACCATTCAGGACAAGTACAATACCAGGCACGGTTCCGGTACCAGTCGGTACTTTCTGTCAGAATTCCAGACATATTTTCCTGTCAGTTTTCTTGCAGCCTTCAAGAACAAAAACAAAAACAGATGTTACTAGATTGTTGAAAACTGTTCAATTTCAACTGAGATTCTATACTAAGCCCAAAATCATTCATGAATCAACAAAATCAAACGAAAAAGACTCATTAACCATTTCATTCAAATCAGACTATCTTCTACATTATCAAATTGGGCAGAAAACTGAGATTCTATGCTTGATTATAGTACTAAGCCTAAAATCATTCATGAATCAACAAAATCAAACGAAAAAGACTCGTAACTCGTTAAGTATTTCATACAAATGAATCAAATTAGAGTATCAGACTATCTTGTAGATTATCAAATTGGGCAGAAAATTCCAAAACCCTAGAATAAAGAAATAGGAGAACCACATACAAGACCGATCAAAAAAAAGGAGAACCACATACAAATCATTATGTTACCTAATCAAATGATTAAGGAATCGGTAAAATTGGTAACATACAGATCATGTTATAATCGGTCATGCAAATCATTGTGTTATAATCAAGCTAATGAAGCTCAAATTAAAAAGGTAACATACAGATCTAGATTGCATCTTACCTAATCAAATGATTAAGGAATCAGTAAAACTGGAGAAGAAAAGAGGTGGTGTTAACTGGTGTTCGGTGTTCCTTCTCACAGAGAGGGGAGCTGCAAAGAAGAAGGACAGAAAAGAAAATAAAAAATCTAGTCTTCTGACCTAATTTTTCTATATATACCAGTACACCACCATCAGATTAAATCCCTAAATCTAATGGTCTATATTAGTCGGTACAAACGGGACGGGATGGTACGGGACATGAATAGGACCGTGTACCTGTACCCCTAGAAGCCGGTTCTCTTTTTTTGGACCGGTACCTGTACCCCTTCCTCGGTTCGGTATAAAAACAGATACGGTTCCACCGGTTCTGGCACGGTCCGGTTTTTCGGCTCGGTTCCTGTGCACCCTTAACTATACCATGTCTTTGAGCTTAAAACAAACATATCATATGGATATGTTAGGTGCAAAAACAATGTATTATTCCTTAATAAATCTTGATTCCTTATTCTTCGCATGCATGGACTTAGACATATACGTGAAATATTAAAAGATCTGAAATCAGCAATTATCAATTCAGGAAAAAAAAAACACTCTCGGCAGTTGTAATGCCAGTAGCATGGGACCATACTGCAAATCACATGCTTCGGCGGTTTCTCTTCTAAACTATACTACCAAACCATCGGAAACACTAACAGCCGTCCAAGACTACACTAGACTCCACAGCATGTCGGCCAGTCATCGACTTACACGGCTTTTCTGTGGGAGTCAACATTTCCAAAGATATTAACCCTTCCTGGATTGGGCCGATCGCCCGAAGGGAGGGAGTCCTTTTTATGACCATTTTTTTTGTAAATTGAAACCTAACACAAATGTATAATTTGATAAAAAAGATTGGAAAAATTCAAATCAAAAGGAGCTGAAAAGCAGGAGTACTATCAAAAACATTTCTCTCTCTCCTCTCTCTCACTCCTTCTTCTTCTTCAACAAAACCATCAAAAACAACCCTTCTCTGCTCAGATCTAGATCTGAGCAGATTTCTTCATTTTTCCTTGCTTTCTAGATTAGTTAGTAGATTAATTTGGTTTTTATTATGTTTTCTACTTATCTACACCATTTTGGTGGTTTTATCTACTCTTTTGAGGTTTATCTTCGCTTTAATGGCGATTCTTGGTTGTTGGGTTGGGTTTTAAGATCAATTGTGGTGCTCTCCATGCTCTCCAACGAAGAAATCTTCATCTTGGTTGCCTCCGACGACGGAATCTTCATCATCAACTTATCCGGCGACGGAATCTCCATAGGTGGTCTTTTTGACGACGGAAGCTTCATCACTAGCTATAAGAGATTTGAGCAAATCACTCATACTTTGGGAGCATTTCTTTCTAAAGAAGAAAAACAAACTAAATTGTTGGAATTTAATTCCGATAAAAACCATCCTTCTTCCGATTTAATCGGATCTTATTCATACTTGTATTTGTCTTACTCCGGGAATCCTTCTCTTTCTCTTGTCGGATTCTCGGTATTGTACTCTTACGGTATGTTCTTGTTACTTTGTATTCTCTTATTTTTGATCTTAAACTCATTGTAACCTTGAAATCCCATTAATGAAAAGGTTCCTTGTTTATCAAAAAAAAAGAAAAAAAAAGAAGAAGATTGGATTTGGTGTCCATGGTTAGTCTTTTTCACTTGACACAATTATCCTTCCCTTTTAGTTCAATTACTATAACTTTTTATGTATCATATTCTTTTAGGGGTATAAATGGAAAGTAAACTTTAACATAACATATCTAAAAATCCGTACCTTGGAATTTTACAAATTTTATATCGTTGGAAAGCTTATAAAAAAATCTTCGCAATGAGTACAAACAACAATATCAAATTTTGAGTTTTTACGAAGAATTCGGAAATATTTATCATTTTAGACACAATTTTAGAAAATTAAATGTATATTCATTATGCAAACCACCACAAATGGTACATATACTTTATGTAGCCATATTTTGGTTTATGCATCAACTAATTTTTCGTTGCAACTAATAAAACGATATACTCCCTTCGTTTCAAGAAAAGTGATACTTTAGGCACAATTCTCGAAAATTGAATGCATAGCCATTATGCAAACCACCACAAATGAATCAACAACCATATTTTGGTTTATGGATCGTCTAATTTTTCGTTTCTGGAAAAGTGATACTTTCACATTCTATTTCAGGAAAAGTGATACTTTCACTCTGTTTCAATAAAAATGATACTTTCAATCCGTTTTAGAAAAAGTGATACTTTCGCTACGTTTCTGAGCGAAAGTATCGTTTTTTCTGAAACGGGGTGAAAGTATCACTTTCTCCGAAACAGGGCGAAAATATCACTTTTTCTGAAACGGGGTGAAAATAGTCGCAGATAAACCACATCTTTAGATTCTTCTTCGGTCGGCCCTCCCACCGTGGCAACGGTTGTACTAGTATAACGGAGGGTTTGTCTTCGGCTAACAAAATTAATCTGCGTCCGGGCAGAAATGATTTGTGTCCCCAATATTTCTCACGAGAATTCTCCTGCAACACATAAAGTGGTGGGACCAAAATCCCAACCCCTATAATTTCTCAATGAGCCCCTGGGCTGTGTGTGTTTCCGAATTTTTCTGGAGATAATGCTCGGTCAGTGTAGCATTCCCCGTATCCGGGGGGTCTCAAACTAGTCCGGTTTTCAGTTACCCCAATACTTGATATTCTGCAGGAAAAAATCACGATTTTATAAAAAGTTAGGTGCGTGTTCTTTTGCCAGATCAATTATAGTACAGGTTTTCAGATAATAATATTTTTTGATCAGAATTAATATTAATATGTGAGGTCTTAAATATATTCCAGTTATTGCATTTAGCTAGATAATTATTTACGAACCAACAAATGGAAGATCTTTTCTTCCTTCTTTTGTACACCCAACATGGAAAAATCCGAGGTTGAAATTAAGACTGGAAGATCTTATAGATATATTTATTGATCGAAGATGAGAGAATCATAAAGAGAATCGGCTGGAAAGAAATGAAGAGAAGAGGAGGGTGTCCAAAATCAAAGAACCTGAGGGAGTAAAGCTGATGTGTCAGGAGAGTGGGTGTTTAGTTTAATGTATTCATTTAAAGATGTTAAGTTTGTTAGTTTAGATGCACTGCATCTAAAAATATACTAACATTCTTCTAGATCTCCTCCATACACACACGTCTCTATCTCTGATTCTCTTTCTCACACACACTCTAGAATCTTGTCTTGAATCTTGGTATGTTGTTGTTTTTCTCTGTCTAATCTCTCGACTCTATCTTTTGGTTTCTCTCTCCTATCCTTCTAGGTTAAAGGAATGTTTGGTACACACTTCTTTATCTTCAATGTAAAAAACAAAATCATATGCATGGATTGCCCAGAGTTATTCATAAAGAGAAGCTGTAATCTTACAAGCCATCTATCTACTTTTAGCTTAGATTTTTTTATTTTTTTTGAGATACTCTGTAGAAGGACCGTATGTTTATCGTCAAATTGGGATATGGATTGTGGAATATGCACTTAATGTAAAAGGGTTATAGACTAACCAAAACCTAATTTGATCGTTTATATATTTTTATTTTATTAGAAATACCCTTATGAAAATGATAAATGATCTCTTACACTTATGAAATATGAAATAAATCCTTATATTCTCTTTTATCTGAAATAAACAAAAATCTCCGAACATATGTAATATCGTCGGTTACTCAATAGGGAACCATTGACACTGCCGGAGGATTAGCTCTAGTTTGGAAATCTTATCTCTCCACAAATACGATGGATTTTCTGATAACAACATATGTGCTCAAACTAACCCTATTAATGGCACCCCATGGATGTTTACGGGGTATTATGGCAGCCATATACCACCAAGGATAAACTTACTTCTTGGAAAATGCTTGAGAAAACTGTTGCTAGTCATAGTCTGCCTTGGCTTATCATGGGTTGGTTTTACAAGAACTGGAAAATTTAGTAAAAACATCATATTGATATTGCTGAAGCACGCATTTTCACTAGAAAAATTGATGATCTCTCTCTCTCACTGATCTTGGATATACTACTTGTCCTTTCACCTTGACAAATAGAAGAAAGGGTGATCTCCTCACATAACACAGACTAGACAAAGGTCTGGCTACTGATAATTAGCTCACCATTTTCCTTAACAATACCATATCTGATTTGCTAGCGATTGGCTCTGAACACAACCGAATTCTTCTTAATACTAACCCTAAATGAAATACTGGTTACATTCCTTTCAAGTTCTTTCGTCCCTGGCTTGCCATAAGGAATGTAAGGACCAGTGACGAAGCCAGATCTTTTATGCCATGGGTCAAAAAAAAAAAATCTGATATCCACCATTTTCCTAGCCGTATTTAAATTAGTATTTAAGATACGAGTATTTTCAAGCTTTCACAATAAAGATTATCATTTTTAGGATTTCTATCAAAATAAAATAAACCGACCACCAAAGCATGTGTTTAAAAATGGAACATATCCACTATTTTTTTTTTTGGCAATGTTAGAATGTTAGTGGCAAAGCGATCGGAGGCTGCAGCAAATTTTTTAGAACAAATTTATAACAAGAGTACTAGATAAATTAACAAAAAAATATTGAACAAAAAAAAAAATCGACAAAAAGAAAATTATAGTATGCTAAACAAAAATAACGTGATAAGGAGTCAAATGTGTTTGGTGCTTGGTTATTTTGCATTTTAGCTTTCTAATGATATGTGCAAATTATTACATAAAGGGTAAAATCCAGTACATTACTAGCTAATATAGGTGTGGACCAGTAGTGAACAAAAAATTAGCAAAAATTTCGAGAACTATATGATATTCTGGAAATTTTCCAATAATATGATGTTATTAACCACGTTTGCCCCCACAATCTACATAAATTTGAAAACAATCATGTTGATTTTAACTAATTTTCAAAATCTAGTGGGGTCTATGGACCCCATTTGTCTCTTAACAGCTCCGTCACTGGTAAGGACATTATCTCTAAATGTTGGAGCCAAAGTCACTCTGGCTCCTCTGGCTATATGATTGCTAGAAAACCTTGAAAGATGTCAAAACCAAGGTTAAATTCTGGGACAAAGAAGTTTATGGAAACATCAAAACTAATCTTGAAGACTGCAAACCTAAGCTTGAATGGATCACCAAGAATATTTTTGACAACATCAAAATATTCTTGGTGTCAAAAATATTCTTGGTGATCAAAAATATTCTTGGTGACAATTGTTGAGTTACTCATTTGATCAAGATAGATAGAAATCATCAAAGTTCTCTTCGTCTCAAACTTTGTTGATTCCACAGGTTTTATACTTGTGAGGTGAATAATAATCTAGGCTACACTTCGGGCTGCATAAGTCCGGATTTTGAGGTTAGCTATACTTTGTCTATTGTTATCGATTTCCATCACCTTTGATCAAACTATTTGATTGTAAAAGGAAATCATATATAGGATTAATCTGTGGGAGGCAGATTGGTTGAAAGTCTTCAATTGAGTTCAAGCAACTCTTAGTGGGTGTGATGTCAGCTAAGGGAATCAATTGCACGGAGTCCTGCTGGGATTCAAGAGACGTAACGAGCGTGACTGTACCTTAATCGGTGCGATACCTTTTAGGGCCAACTACATTCTAGTCTGAAGTTAATTGGTAGTAGGCTAGTGTCTGTAGCGGCTTAATACAATTTGGTGTTAAATCTGGACTAGGTCCCAGGGTTTTTCTGCATTTGCGGTTTCCTCGTTAACAAAACTTCTAGTGTCTGTATTTTTTTCCCGCATTATATTGTTTATCTTTATAATTAAAATATCACAGGTTGTACGTTAATCAATCATGGTAGATACATCTGACCTAGTTTGTTGGATACAACTTGATTGATTCTTGTACTTGGTCTTTGGTACCGTTCAAGTAATCTCTTTGTGATTAGGTTCACAGATTTGTTTCTGTAAACGCTCTAATCGCAAGAGAGAGAGAGAGAGAGAGATATAACTCTCGGAATTGTATTGAGTTTGTCCATGCAGATTGCCTAAGAAAAAAGCGGTGGTGTGTTTTGGTACCCCAGCATTTTCATAGGTTTAAGCTAAGACAGCTTTGGAACCAAACAATCAATATTCACCGTTAGATGAATCTTTGAATCTGATTTACATAAACAAGATATACACTCTGGTTAGGTGAAATCGTAACCAAACCGTGTATAAAGACTATGTTCAAGGTGGTTAGCCGAAACTAGCCGATTTGAACTTATAAGCTTAATATTCGTTTTCATGAACACTTAAGACTTTAACCTTGAGTCACAATCATGTGATCAAATAAGTCTATATTTTAGAGATTTGATCAAATCCTAATTATCTTGTAGAAATAACTTTATTGCATTTGAAAATGATCGACATGGTTAGTAGATGTACAAGGTACAAATACCATATCCGTTCGTGAGTCAGGTCAGTCACAGTACGTGTACCGGTTTGTATACTATTAAGCACAACCAAGTTCTGGAGTTCATAGAACTATTTAGGTATGCGTACCGGTATGTGCACCTTAAGACTATAACCTGTTCCGGAGTTCATAAAACTATTTTGGTATGCGTACCGGTATGGATACACAATCCTAGTTCCGGAACACAGAACTTTTCTGGTACGTGTACCGGTATGGATACCAAATCGGTTCCGTGACCACAGTTCCTTTTGGGTTTGCATACGGATATACGTACCGATCCGGTTCACGAGTTGACAGATTTTTACATGATGTGCATAAGGATATCCGTACCACAAATCTGCTAGTCGACATATAGCTACTCTGTTACGTGTACGAGTACATATAATACGGCTTCAGACTTATAACAATTTTACCAGTTTGTAAGATTGATAACACTGTCTTATATCTGAATCTATAGTAGTTCTATATTTTTCTCTAAATCGATTCGAAACATTCCCGAATAACATCAATGGCACATATCATTGTTCTAGGCTATTTTCGAACGATAAAAATTGAATCATGATTTTGATTGCGAACAATAAATTTTCCTTATCCGAAATTCATCAAGTGTACAAAAATGTTCATTAAGCTTTGTCATTATATTTCGAGAAGTCCCTTAACTTAGTTATTAGTTATCGACTCAAAATTCTTGAATATGCATGATAGTCTAATTAGTTACGCGACATCGTCTCATAGATAGAAAGATGAATATAACTTGAGAAATAGGTAGTTCAGTCTTCACTTACCTTTTGTTGAAGAAGTTCTCCAAAAGCTTCGGTTGATCTTCGCCTTCAAACGGTAGAACGCAATGATGACTGCCGTGATGTCCGTTTCTCAACTACATTTCTATCCTAGTCCGAGACTTAACTTATTGTAGACTAGAAATCAAGATATAGTTTTGAAAACTAAATTTGACAACAAGCTTGAGACAGCATCACTTGTGAGTTCGGCCGAGAAATTCTCTAACACTATCAATTATTTATGAATGAATAAAATTTTATTTTATAAACTTTGTTCAATTATTTGATAGTTCCGATTGCATAGCATGTGTGAATGATTATATTTTATTCTATTTGCTTTCGTATTATGAGATGTTAGTTTCGGTTTTTATTAACCTAATTACACGATCTCATATTGTGTTTCCCTTATAATTTGTGTGGATTTTTGATTTATCGGGATTAAGCTCTAGCCCTTGTTGGTAGGCTTTATCAAAGGATCATAAGGTGTTACGATTAAAACTCATGTGTGAAAAGTCACAATATGTTGATATCAATTTATGTTTACATATGTTGTGTTTAGTATAATATGTGGGTTTTGGGTTTAAACTTTTGCTATTCGCACGCATTAGTTAAAACCGATTCAACTTTTATCTGGTAAAGGTTGCTCTTGTTTTTGTTATTTTGTTCTTGCGAGAGGATGACAACAAACAGGGGGAGAGTTCTTATTTGAACTTGCGCTTAAACGATATGTCTTTCTGGGGAGAAGTGGTTGCGAAATTGAGGTAACGATTTTTATTGTTAGTTAAATCGTTTTTCATGTTTAAGAAAAGCTTGAGTTTGTTGCATATATTTTGCTTTTGCTTAAAAAAAAATCGGTACAATTGATATGTTCCATTATGTTGTATGGATTGATTATTGTGATTTAGTTGTTTCCGTTTAAGAAAAAATGTGTCAATTTATTGACTTATGATTTGGTATCTTCTTTATTTTTTGGTATCAATTGTTTTGGCTTAATGAAATTTGGTGCAATTGCGGTGCTTACATTGGTTATATTTATTTCAACTGCTTTCAGTTAAAAAAACTATGACAAGTCAATTTTTTGGTTTGTATCTATTGTTTTTGGCTTAACTACGGGGTCATTTGTTTAGTCCACTTGATTCCGGATAAGAGAAACTAAGTTAATTTTGATCTTATTAGACTTATCAAATGGAGGATTCAGTTATTCAAGTCTAATCGAAGTCCTTGACAAGAAAAACTAATTAACTAACCTAGTGTTTGTCTTGTCTAAAAAGAAAGGTCTAAGTTATTTTACGGAATAATTAGAGCCCGAGAGGAGAAATAGAGTTAATTCTGATCTCTATTTGTGTTTTGTCGAAATAAGTGACTGTACATACACAATCGGTTCTGTTAATAACTAAGTTATCTTATTTGATTTGTCGGACTCAGGGAAAATTGGTTCGGGCAATTGTTTCCTTGATATCATACTAAAGTTGGATTACTTTTGTAGTTTCAGTTTTAGTATTGGTTATCTAAAATGGTATGTGAAACCTTCGTGCTTAACTCTTGTAGGTTATACAAGTCTTATGGATTTGTAAGATCCTTTTGGTTTGTCCTTTTGTTTGCTCGTACATTTGTCATTTTTGTGACAAAAAGGGGGGGAATTATATGGAGTAAAAAAACAATTTATAATCCCTAGGAAAGGATAAGGGGGAAAAACATATTATCATGCCGTGTAGTATTTCATACTAAAAAAGGGGAATAACAAAGATGTTCGGATTAAATATTTCCTAGCTTTCCTTTAAGGGGAGTAAAGCTTTTGTTATTCAAATGTCAACAATGACATTTATTTTTTGAATATATGCAGGTTATTGTGTTGTTGAAACTTGGAATCAAGCGTATGAAAAATGAGTTATTTTGTAATTCATTTATCTACATATGTAATAGAGTTTTGTCACCAAAATTGACAATGGGGGAGATTGTTAGAGCATATCTTGGTTGAACCCACCAAGTGTTGGTATTCAAGTTTGGTTGTCATATTTTAGTATCAAAACTCATCTAGAGTCGCTTGATTAAATACTAGAGTCAACTTCGTTTAGGTTAGACTAGAAAGTATGGGAATGTTGAGACGTACAAGGATTACTCCGAAGACCTGAAGAATGAGAAGAAGTAACGAATACAATGAAGACATCATCCTTCCACTTGAGGTTATTAATAGTGACTTGATCATGTTTCCATTACTAACGTATCTTTCAAGTCGGATTATATTAAAAACATAACATGCGAAGCTGTATATATATAATACTCTAGTGGTTAGACTTGGTCATATCATTATGATCAAAGTGTCAAGGAATTTATTTAATTACGAAATATAAACATTTATCCTTTGGAACTTCGTAAATACGACATCAACATAATCTTTGTATTTAGTTACTTGATTATGTGGAAGATATATGTGTGATTTCATCCTAGAAAACTATGTATTATACATTGGAAGTAGATGTATGAACTTGTTTCATTATCGAAAGGGAAATCATGATTGGTCTGGTTCTTTATTGAATATGTTTTGGATGACCAATGCAAGATGACAATGTAGAACCTATCTTAACTTATGTTGAGAATAAAGGTATAACCGGTTATAGCCTATACTGTGTAGCATGTTGTAATCGGTCAAAAGCTACTTTGTGAAGCATGGTGTAACCGGTCACAAGCTACATTGGAAAGTTAGTTGTAATCGGTCACAATCTACTTTTGGAAGCAAGGTGTAACCGATCACAAGCTAATTTGGGAAGTTAGTTGTAATCGGTCACAAGCTACTTTAGGAACCAAGGTGTAACCGATCACAAGCTTACTTGGGAAGTAAGGTGTAACTGATCACAAGCTACCTATGGGAAGCATGGTGTAACCGGTCACAACCTAGTTTTGGAAGAATGGTATAACCGGTCACAACTTAAATTGTGAGTCTTGGTGGAGCCGGTACCAAGGAGCAAAACAGAATTTCCAATATTCACATATCTCTTTATGTTTTGTGTGAAGCTTGGAATTAGGGTTTGTTGAGAAACTTCTAGATGTCGACATTATTTGAACATGTACATAGCTCTTGCCATTAATTTTTCAAATATATTCCTTGATCCTCAAGGTGATCCCAAACTGAAATATTAAAAAGCATTTAATTATGATTTTCATAATATATGTTTTAATTACCAGCAATTAAAGCATATCCTCTTGAATATATTATTAGTTAGTGTGCTACACTAATAATAGAAGTTTTCAAAGGGAGTTTTCGGAAATATGGTTTGGTAATTAATTGAAAATAGTAAAACCGAAATTAGGCACTTTAATGAATATCTTGAGAATATTTTCGGTTTTGGAATTTCCTTGTTGTCCAAACAATCTTGGTATATATATACTTGAGTTACATTTCTTGCAAACTATCCTCAGAGCCAAGAAAACTTCATTTGTGTTGTTTCTGGTGGAGCCGTCTATCTGGAGAGGAAAGTACCCTAATAAGGTTAAATCTCTTACGACCGCCCGTTTAAAGACTACTGTGGGATCAAGAAGCTCTACGAGTACCATTGTTGGGAAACTAGATAATTGCATTGTTATTTTTGTTTTCAATTATTGATTTGATTGACTAACGACTGTTGAAACTTTGATTGCACCTAGTTTGTTTATTCTTGAGAACCTTATCTTATGATATAAGCCTCACTCAAACTGGATCAAAGTATCGAGGGGATCTTTAGAACCATTTTCGGATCTAAAGATATCTTGTGGTAATCCATTGTTAACATGCTCCATTTTGTGTGTGATTGATCACAAGAGAATTCAAGTTGTGTTGTGCAGGTTATTAAGAAGATAATCAAAAAAGATTTTCTTATTAGTTTTCGTATCTTGTGAATTTAGTTCACAAACCTTGATCGGATGGGATCCAACTAGAATCGTGTTTATCTTTGATAGACTTGATTGTCTAGTTGTGTGATACCGGCATCACCTTATAGTTACTCTTTGAGTTCTATATTGATTGATTGCAAATATAAAAATTGGTTATTTCAATAATCAAAGTTTAGATTGATCTAACCAAACAAAATAGTTTATTAGATTAAACGGAAGAGCCTTTGTCAACAACTCATAATATCTTATTACTAAGGATTGAATAGAGTGGTTACCAAACAACTTTATCCTTTATTGTTTGGAATACAATCAAAGGATTGGTGATTCACGTGCGTGACTCTAGAAGTTGAAGGCGCATGGATATTGTGGAAACTAAGTAGTTAGGGGTAGTCTACTTGGTTTCAACTATACGAAGTTGGTATTATATTTTGTATAGCGGCTTAATTACGAGAGTATTCAAAACTGGACTAGGTCCCGGGGTTTTTCTGCGTTTGCGGTTTCCTCGTTAACAAAATCTTGTTGTGTCATTTACTTTATTTTCGCATTATAATTTTTATTATAATTAAGTAAATTACACACGTACGTTAATCCGAATTACTTGACATTGATCCTAATAGTCAATCGGTTATTACCGAAACTATTGTCAAGTAATTGTCGTATTGTCTCGACCTCATCTATAGAAAATCACACAAGGTATATGACTTAAAATCTATTGTGTCGTCTCTGTCCATAGACGATCACTTAAGATACCGGAATTATAGGTTGATATTCAAAAGATTGTGGTGTATTTGGGTACCCTCGTCTTTTTAGCCCAATTTCGCACCAATTTCAGCACTATTTTGATCTCTTGAGTGTTATTTCATCAATCATGAGGGTGTTATCGAATTGCTAACTTAAACTACCACTTGTAATCTTGTTTACAGTTAGCACCATCCACTTTATCTCTCTTTACACCAACAAGTCCATAGAAATACCATCATCATCAACAAGGGGAGCATCACAAATTCGAAGGAAAGTTGAAGACGTTTAAGGTTTACAAGCAATGGTACAGAAATGAGCAGATTTCATATTCAAGTAAAGTAGCAAGACAAGGAGCAGAATTCTTACGAGTTGAAGACTTATGTACAAGAGTGAAGATTAACAAGATGAGAGTTCAAGAAGTTTATGATATCGAGACAATACACGTTCTGAAGAATCAAGCGGTTAAAGTACTTACACCATGGCCTTAGTACTTTGAATTTTATTTTATCTTTATTTATCTTTATTAGTTTGTATTTTATTTTCTATTGTCTAAAAAAAAAGCGACAAAAGAGAATTTCATTAGGTTCATTACTAGTTTTATTATTTTGTTTTCGTTTTGTATTTGTTTTATTTTTCTTGTCGTAAAGAAAAAAGAAAAAAAAAGGAGAAAAAGAGACAAGAAAAATTTATGGTATTATTTTGGTTTGTTTTAGTTCATATTTAGTTTTATATTCTTTCAATAAAGCCAATGGAGGAAGAAATACCCATAACGAAGTTTCAAGCAACAAGGATTTGAAGAAAAGAGTTACATTGTCAAGATTCTACGAAGTTCAAGATTTCATCATCAACAGTTGAAGATTGAGAAATTTCTATGGACGTTGTGAGAGTGGTGCTAATTTCATATAGATCGGATAACAAGTAATCATATTACCATCCTTGCACAGTGGTTGATTTCCTTTCTCAGAGATTGTCAGCAAAAAAGGGTTTTCAAAAAAAATAAAAGATGTGGGTTTTTACAAAATAATTCGAGGGTTTTTCCTTCCTACCATTCAACGTGTCACATGAATTCTCTCTTCATTCCTACCTGCACACATGTGTGACCCATAAAAAAGTTGTTTATTATTGAGTGCAATTTCATAAAACCCTTTCTGGTGAGGCTGAGTCGAGACTTTCGGTCACTCTCGAACCTGAATTTCATTCATAGTGCATGGTTATTTCTCTCTCAACTTTTAAGCATGAGATCGTGTTCTTTGGAATTTCTAACTTCTTATGACTAGTGTGCAGAAACTTTATGTCCTCTTAACGCGTTAGATGCTATCAATTTTGGAGTATTTGTCAGTTGGAAATTTAGGTTTTGTGGGTATACCTCTTGTAAACCCTCACGAGACTCAAACTCGTCCACTAGAGACACCTAGGGGTTCAAAGGCTTGTTACACTCACTATGTGTAACCGTAACCTCAACGAAAGGATTTGTATGTTTTAGAAATAGTTTAGTTTGATTTGCTTGAGGACTAGCAAAGTCTAAGTGTGGGGGAATTTGATAGGTGTCTAAAATACCTTGATATTTATTTATTATGTATGTTTTCTTTGCGAGTTTTCTTGTAAATTATGTACCTTATATTTGCTTTTGAGTTTATTAGATACTTTATATTCTTTTGGAGCAAAAGAGAAGAAATCATCTAAATTGTGCAAGCAAGGCAAAGTGGTCATTTTATAGGGCTTTTGCTAATGGGAGTCGAGCCAAGATTAAGGGACTGTCACTATTTTGGTGGCTTGTATCCAGCTGACTGAGTGCCATCAGTCATCTCCTAATTCTCAGTGGGGATTATTTCTCAATCATTTTCTTCTCAACTTCAGAGAAGAGAGAAAAACGGCTGCTGTCAGAAAGAAATCTCGATGAGGAAATAGAGTCAATGTTGTCTGAGATCGAGAAACTATTGTTCGTTGAAGATGGAAGCTGAATCTATAGCTTGAGTTAAATAGAGAACAAGAGGAATTAGGGTTTGAAGAGATTGGGTTTCTGCTGCTATAGGTGACTGATGAGGTAAAATTGAGATCGAAATTGAAGATTAGAAGATGATTTCGAAGTCAGGATAAAAAGGAAGAGTGGGTTCTTGCTCAATTCAGTCTTGAACCAAGAAATCAAGAGTGTTGTTGACTTGTTGTGGATTGTGATGATTAGTGAAGATGGGATTCTGTTGGCCAGAATTTATGTTGAGAGAAGGAGTTGTTGATAGGTTTGCAACGTTGAGAGATGGAGGAACTTAAAGGGATCTGGAGTTTGAGCTGATACAGATGTGTTTTGAGCAGGGTTTAAGAGATTGAAAAAGGAGATGTCTCTGAAGTGTTGATTGCTAGCTCAGAAATGGATGTAGAAGTTATGGGTTTTGGTTAAAACTCAGAGAATGGATGTGTGCCGTATGAATTATAGGTGAATATAGTTTGGTAATTGAATGGGTCTGTGGCATGAAATGGAGTGAAGCTGCAAACTGTTGGTGCTGTGCTCTGAACTGGAGGATGCTGGAATTAACATGGTGCTGTGTTGGCTCAAGAATAGTATAGATGAATGTTAGGTTTACATGTGATATTGCAGTTGAGTTTGGTGTTGGTACAGCAGGAGATGATGTTGATTCATGGGTTCTTGAGTATGAACTGAGAGAAGCTCGTTCTGGAAATTGAGAAGGATGGAATGAACCTGGTTTTTGTGATAATGTTGTCTGTTATATTGGTGGCCTGATATAGGAGACAAATTGAGATGGAAGTCGTTGCTGTGTTGAGATAAGAATTCAGTAAGATGCTGCGGCCGTGGTTTGAGTAGAGGTGGATGAATTAAACTGTTGCAGCTGCAGGATGGGGAAGCTACAACACTGAGGTGCTGCTATAGAGTTGTTATGAAGCAGTGAATGAGATTGTTGGTGACTGAATTGGTGGATTGTTTGTGGATGTTAGTTGCAGCAGTTCTGGTGGAGATGCTGCATTGCAGGGAATGGAACTGAGTATATACTTCCAGGGATTTGTGTTGATGTTTTGAACAGTGGAGTGAGCTACAGATTATAGGATTGGTTAGGTATTGATGCCATGGTCTAATGGTAATGTTAATGGGTTGTTGTTTATTTGAGAATGAATTGAATTGAAACGAGCTGTTGTTTCTACTGGTTTAGCATGGCCTGAGATATCGGAAGAGTAAGGAAGGAAACTCAATTTTTCTCTTGGGATCGGTTATACCAAGACTCACAATATAATTTGTGGCCGGTTATACCATGCTCCCCTAGATAGGTTGTGGCCGGTTACATCATGCTTCCCAAAGTAGTTTGTGATCAGTTACACCTTATTTCCCAAAGTAGCTTGTGATCGGTTATACCTTGTTTCCCAATTCAGCTTGTGACCGATTACACCTTACTTTCCAATGTAGCTTGTGACCAGTTACACCTTGCTTTCCAAATAAGCTTGTGACCAGTTACACCTTGTTACACACTATAGGCTATGACCGAGTTATACCTTGATTCTTAACATAAGTCAAGATAGGTTCTACCTTGTCATTTGTGTTGGTCATCCAAATGATATTCTATAAAGAACCGAACCAACACACTCATGATTTCCCTTTCGATTATGAAACAAGTTCATACATCTACTTCCTTAAACCAATGTAATAGTACATAGTTTCCCAGGATGAAATCACACCTATATCCCACACATAATCAAGTAAATAAATACATAGATTATGTTGATGTCGTATTTACGAAGTTCAAAAGATAAGCATTATACTTCGTAACATAATATAATTCCTTGACACTTTGATCATAATGATATGACCAAGTCTAATCATTAGAGTATTATATATACAGCTTCGCATGTTATGTTTTCAATATAAAGCGACTTGAAAGATACGTTAGGAATGGAAACAAGATCAAGTCAATATTACTAACCTCAAAAGGAAGGATGATGTCGTTGCAGTCGTTATTTCTTCACATTTTTCTGGTCTTCAGAGTAATAATTGTAAGTCTCAACATTCCTAGACTTTCTATTCTAACCTAAACGAAGTTGACTCTAGAAAATAATCAAGCGACTCTAGATGAATTTTGATACTAAAATATGACAACCAAACTTGACATACAAACGCTTGGTGGGTTCAACCGAGCTATGCTCTAACACCTTTGTCATTTACTCAACATATCTTTATTCAAAGATTAATAGAGTGGTTACCAAATAACTTTTTTCCTTTACGGTTTGGAAAACGATCAAAATGAGTTGAGTGCTTAAGACTTTACATCGGTAAAGCAACTCAAGATAGTGGTTTCTATCTTGGGATTCATGTGCGTTGGCCAAAAGGTTGTATGCGCAGGGATACTGAGGGAACTAAGTAACTAGGGGTAGATTACTTGGTCTCAATTATACGAAGTTCGCTTTGTTCTTTGTATAGCGGCTTAATTATGAAAGTATTCAAAACTGGACTAGGTCCCGGGGTTTTTCTGCATTTGCGGTTTCCTCGTTAACAAAATCTTGTTGTGTGATTTACTTTTACTTACAACAATTATAATTGTTTTATTATAATTAAAAGTAAATACACTAGTACGTTAATCCAAGGCACTTGAGAGTGATCTTATAGTATATCGATTTTATACCGAAACTATTATCAAGTGTATACCTTGTTGTTGTACTGTCTCGACTTTGTCCATAGATGATCACACTAGGTATTGGACTTATTGGTTGATATCGAAAAGATTGTGGTGTACTTGGGTACCCTCGTCTTTTCAGTGACTGCCTCATGATGAATTTGTAAGAAGAACAAACTTCAGTATTAATTTATATACCAAGGTCCCGCATGAACAACTCAATATTAGGTAGCAACTAACTATTATATCTTTCCAGAGATGTGCTTTGCTTGCTGGTAGAACAAACATATACATTCGAGAATCTCAAAAAAATTCTCAAACATTTCGGTTTGGGATTTCACCTTGAGTATCAAGGAATATCTTTGAACAATAAAATATAAGATTTGTGCTCATGTTCAAATTACTCATTATGTCGACATCTTGAACTTTCCTATTTTTCAAACCCAATTTCCAAAATCACACAAAGGTGTACATGACTAAAGAAATCAGTTTTGCATATTGGGACCGGTCCTACCATGACTCCCAATGTAAGTAGGGATTGGTTATACCTTGATTCCTGATTTAGGTAGTGATCAGTTCTACCTTGACTCCCAAGATAAGTTAGGATCGGTTCTGCCTTGATTTCCTGTATAGGTTAGGATCGGTCCAACCTTAAATCTTCAATGAAAACTGGACCTTCAATCCTATTGATTTCTTTCAACTACGAAACCAATTTGTAAGTCTACTTCCTTAAATTAATGTAATTAAACACAATTTTCTAGGCATAAAATCAACCATAAGTTCACTACACAAGTAACGAGTTACAAAGATTATATTGATGTCGCAATTAGGAAGCTCAAAATATAAACATTATACTTCGTAATATAATATACCAATATAAACCATTCAAATATTGAAAATTTGCATGTTATGTTTTTAATCAAAACGACTTGAAAGTAATAATATAAAAATAGAAACAAGTTAAGTCATGTATTACTAACCTCAAGTGGAAGGATGATGTCTTCATTGATATAATTACATCTTTGGATTCTTCAGGTCATCAGAGTAATACTTGTATGTCTCAACATTTCTAGACTTCGTAGTCTAACCTAGCAAAGTTGACTCTAGTAATCTAATCAAACGACTTATGAGTTTTGATACTAAAACATGACAACCAACCTTGACATACCAATGCTTGGAGGGTTTAACCGAGCAGTGCTCTAACAGAAGGTACGACAGTAACTAAGTTGATTTGACGTTTGGTTGTGGATCATACCTTGACTGCTCAGTATTAGAAGATAGTGGCTAGAGATTGTTGTGCTACTCAAGATTTACCCAGTTCCATATTTTCAAGGGATTGTGTCAGTGAATCATTGGACCATATTGTCTGGCATTACAGTTTTTCAAAACGAGTTTGGGTTTGGATTTCTCGTATCTTCGAGATTGAGCCAGACATAGATGTGGTGACTTCTTACAAAGAAGCAAAGGGTAAAATTCGCATGATTAAGGATCTTTAGTTTGTTGCAAACTTATCCATAAGACCGGAATTGTGGAAAGTTAGAAACAAAATCTGTTTTGAAGGCTATAATTTGCGTTGGGTGAAGTTTCAGAAACGCATTTACCAACTTGTTCATGATATCTCAATAAGAATGCATGGCCATATGCGTGGGACATTGTATGAACTGCGTATTTTAAGGTATTTCAGAGTTGCACACAGAAGTATCAAATTTACTAATCTTGTCAAAGTGGGTTGGTCAACTCCGGATTTTAACGAAGTCCTCCTTTGTTGTAATGGTACTGCGCGGGAAAATCCAGGCCTAGCTGGTGCTGGTGTCATTGCTAGGAATGAAAAAATTTCATTTTTAAGGGACCTTTGCATTGGCCTGGGTATCCATTCCGACTATTTGGCCGAGATATGTGCGATAATCTATGGACTTGAATGGTCTGTGAGATGGAATTATGCTAGGTTTCAATTTCGGTGAGATTTAGCTGTAGTAGTAAAGGATTTTGCGTCTGGAAACTTGCATGGGCAGTTAAGCAGCGTTGGGCCTTGTCCAGCGCTAGGTATAATACAATTTTTTTTGAACACATTTATAAAGAGGATAATTTTCTCGTTGACACCTTGGCAAAACGAGCCCATTCCTTTGCTGAGGGTTATAATAAATGTATTATAGGTAATCAGTATAGGTGTTGTAGGCTAGGAGTTTTTGGGTCTTTTGGTCTATCAAGTAAACTATTTAAGTATCTTTTGCTTAAATAAATTTTGGTGAAATTTCAATTTGGTCCTATTTTAGATGGTCCCAAGTTAATTTAGCCCACCAACAAAAGGGGAGTTTGGTTTGATCATTATTTATTAAAAAAAACAAACTAAGATATCTAAAGTACCCTTTTCCCTCTCTTATTTAATATCTAAAGTTAATTTAGAGCTTGTGGAACTTCATCAACAAAAGGTATGTGGAGACTAAAACTCATCTATCACTTGGAAAAGTCTATTTCTACTCTATCTCCTATATTGAGACAAAAGTCGTATTACGATAGTTTTCGATTATACACAGGTTTTGGTAAATTTTGGTGTGTTGATGAGAAACGAATTCAAACCCTAAAAAAATGCACTGCACGGGAGTACTTTAGATTCGAGAGATCAATCTGTACAATTCTGGCCTAAACCAAGAAATGGTGGTTCCAGTCTTGCTTCGGTCACAAAAAGAAGGAGAAGGGTTGATCTTAGGGAGGGAAACGAAGAAGGTGTTGAAATCAGAATGGTTAACTCTGAAGGTGTGGTTGTTTTATGACTTGTATCAGAAAATGGAACTAGCTTACATAATGTAAGCTATTAGTTCTTGGTGTTTTTTCTGGATACTTGTGTTGATAACCAAAAATCTGTTGTTGGTTGAAATAGGTTGAAAACCTATTTATATCAGTCATAGTTGCACGCAACTTGATCTCATAGGAACTGGGAATAGTTGAGTGATGGAGGAGTGGGATCGTGCAGGATGGTGAAAACCACGTCTCCACTATGAGAGGAAGACTGGGTGGTTTCGTCCCACTACTTCTCTATCATCACTAACTGCCTGCCTTTCCTGACACTTTCTTGTAATTGGCGTGTTGCACGCCGCACGCTGTAAACCACCAGACCAATACCCTGATGAACATCCCCCAATTTGTGACATGTTTGATGTCTCGAGTATTTTCGTGGAAAACATGAAGCAAGTTGCTGAGTGGGTCTTGCTTGCAATACCTAATTATTCTGACCAATCACGCGCAAGCTAGGTGGCGGGTAGTCATGTGTGATGAGTCAAGTCATGAGACTTTCCGCAAAGAATAACATGTAACGTCATTAGGTTAAATAACTAAGTTATTTTGTGAAGCCGATATTCATAAAATATTGTATGTATTCGATGCATGTAAAGCATCGCTTTTAAGCAAGCAGCTCAAAATAATCGATGCATGTGAAACATCGTTATATTGAGTCTGTCTTGGTTGGTCGCGGAACCTAGTGTCTTAAAAAAGAGCATGACCGGCCACTTTCAGGAAGTCGCTAGGAACTATTTGTGCATGCTAAATGTAGGCCGGTCGGTCCCTATAGGAGAGTGATGGCTGGTAGCTATTTATACATCCTATTGGTCGGTCCAGGTTAAATCTAGACCGGTGAAATTGTCTAGCCAAATCGGATGGCTGAGATGATTTGCGGCAGTTATTGGTTGCCACTAATTTATTTAAGACTTCTACAAGAAGCGCGGCCAGCCATCTTTGAGCGATCGTTTAGGAGCCATATGGGCAGGCTGCACCGTGGCCGATTATTCCTTATGGAAAGGGGGCGGCCAGTGATCATGGCCACATCTTGTTGGATGCCTAAAATAGGAGTTAGGCCGGCCGATTCGACTGGTGAAGTTGGGCGGCCGTGATGATTTTGTGGCAGTTAATGGCTGTCGATTTAATTTAGGTTTCAAAACCGTGTGGCCAACTTATTTTGGGCTAACGGTTTTTGGTGTTAGCCGCGCACTGGGAGTTATTCGACCGGCCAGCACAATAGCCGGGCCGCTGGTGAGCGTATCCACACTTTGCCCGTTGATTGAGATTGAATCTAGGCCGGTCAATTCGGTTGGCGAAGTTGGGCGGCCAAGATCATTTTGCGGCAGCAATATACTACTGCTAATGTAAATTAGGGTTTTGTAACTCACGCGACCAACTGTTTTGGGTAATCATTTAGTGGCTCCACTTGCGAGTTGGGAGGATTCCGATTGGCCAAAGCGCTAGTTGGCCCGCCGATGTACATGATGGTGCTTGCCCGACCATGTTAGGAGGTGGCTAGACTTAATAAATCGACTGGCCAAAACGTACGGCCGTGATCATTTTAAGACTGACATGGGCAGTCTATATTAGCCTCCCTAAGGAATTAGGTACGTCGACCAACCAACTTCCAACTTTAATCAAAAGTGCGTGTGGCTCATTTAAAGCGATCTGATTGGTCGATGGGAAAGAGGGGCCCAGCAGGCAATAATATGGGGCGTGGCCGCACCTCCTTTTGTTGCTGCTTTTATTTGCCGCAATTTCTCTTACTTCTTGTTTTCTACTTTTTGTAGGATTTTGCTCCTACTAATCCATGATGGAATAATTTCCTAGGTTTAGTTTCGACCAACAGGGTTCGAGATATTGCAGAGGCCGCAAAAACCTAATTTTTGCAAATTAATTAGGTTACAATTTGAATCTTGTGAGTTATCACAAAATTGATCAAATTTGGTGAATTATGTGTGTTGACACAAAATTCTTTATTATCAGAGAGCAGCGTGCTTTCCGCCTAAGTACTTTTATGCAAACCTTAATCTTGATACTTCGGGAAATTCATGCTACTCAGCTGTGAGTGAACACTAATTGTCATGTCATATCAATATTAAGGGTTCAGCCGGGGAACATAGCACAGGAAAATACTCAATAAGCCATACATTAATAAATAATCCAGACGGGAGGTTAAAATTTATAGAATATTTGGGATTGTTGCTACATGCACCATTCTAGATAAATTTCATATAAATATACTTAATTGCTCAATACATGTGTAAGTAAAGAGGCCTGGGCGCTCATCACTTTTAAGTGGCTATGTCTCTTTGCAGAATGACGGCACATTAAATACAGGGTTTTATAATTTTAGCCCTGAACCGAAAACCACCATCAACATTAAGTCCCCTGCTTAGTACGTAACAGTGACATTGTTGTGGGGTAAGCAATAGATGGTGACAAATAAAGATAAAAACTTATGAGGCGAGGTAGACAGATGTTACCACGATAGAGGCCGACTGAGCAAGACATGTTTAATGAAGTATCCAAGTACGCGGTGATCGTCATCCTAGCATACGTTAATTGTCTCCAGGTAGATAAGCATTTAATTGGTTGATATCCCGCATCTAAAGCCTTTATACACGGCAGGTAGAGAGTCCTTTCTTTTTCCGGATCTTTACAGAGTTGCATTCATCTTCTTTCCAGGTATTGTCTCATATCCTCTTGTTGTTTTTTTACCATGTAAGTTGTTGACATAACCATAACGTTTTTCTGCAATACATGATGGGAATTCCTGGTGATGAATATTCTCCTAATTCTCCGGAGAAGAGTTTTGAAGTTGACAAACCCAGGGTTACCGCATTCGAGGAGGTATTAACTAAAATTGATCCTCTGTTTCGTGAAGCTGGTCAGGCCATACAGGGTATGCCTCACACACATTACGCATCGTTCGAGAGCATGTTCAGGCTTTCCTGGCTTCGATTGACATGGAGGAAAAGTGGAGGCATGATGAGGCGTCTCATCCAACGAGTGTCAGGGCTGAAAGATTCGCGGCTCGGCTGAAGCGACGAAGGATGGAGCATAAGCAACCTCCAGGTGGGAATAAGCATGATTACCCTATCCATAACGGCGTCATAATTCTCGACTCTGATGTGGACGAATCGGAGCATCCTCAAAAGGCTGTTGGAGCAGTTTCTGAAAAGGATGTCGAAGTAGCTTCCGAAGAGTGTATAAGAGCGGCCTCTGAAATAGATGTTGATGCGGCTCCCAAGGAAGAGGTTGAAGTAGCTTCCGGAGAGGAAGTTGAAGCGGCTTCAGGAGAGAACGTTGAAGCAGCTTTTGGAGAGGATGTTGAGGCGGCTTATGGAGAGGATGTAGGAGCGGCTTATGAAGAAGATGCCGAAGCAGCTTCCAAAGAGAACTCCAGTGAAGGTGCCATTGATCCCTGTGTTGATGCTGATAACTAGATTTCCCACTTTGTTATTTCTTTTTGTAGATGAGAATCTTTTTCGTAGCTTGCGGATGCTCCTTTGTCATTTAATAGTTTTCTGTTTCATGCGGCTGGAGCCAAGGATTCATCAAATATGATCTTTCATTCGTGTTGCTTTGATGGTTTCATGTTTTCGATCGGATGAATGAATGAAACCTCCCGACTAAGAACTTCAAATCCTTAGAAGATTTCGCAATATCTTGTAGTTTTCTTTGGTAAGGTTATGGTAGAGCCACACCTAGTACCTTGGTCGCAAAATATTGGTCCTTCCCATTCTTTTGTTTGATAATCCCCGGTGCAGACTACATGCTTCTCGAATATTTGGAGCGTGCCGGCTAGGTATGTAGAAGTATGGACGCATTGCCACGGACTAACAAATCTAAAATCCGTGCTTGTTAGGTGAGGAGGATTCATCTCCAATTAATGGCGCGCGTAATGTGATTCAACGCAACGTTTCTGAAGAAGTAGTTGTAACCCGGGAGTGTCACATGTGTTAACTTCAAATTCACTGCTTCTTGGTTCCGTGAAGGGGATTCCCAAAATCCGGAAAACTGCAGACAACAAAACTTTTTCCAGGAATCTCGTCAGGTGAAGGTTGAAGCCGACTGCTTCTGCGAAAGATGCTTGCTCTAGAAAGAATGTGCCGCTGCTTGATGATCTTGTGCTTTCTTTTCCTTTACATATTCCCCTCGGTATTTTTGAAACATATGAGATATCTCTTGCATGGTTTGATTTTTTCTGGTTTCGAATTAATGGTAATGATTTTGTGTGTTTGGGTTTACTCGAGACTTTTCCTTGAGATGATTCAGGAAAAAAAATTATTTTAAAGGGAATGATGCTTTGATTAACTGATAAATTGAAACCCTAATTATGAATGCAAGCATTGCAATCATTTTTGAAAGAATTACAAATATTGCATGAAAAGGGAAATTACTAAAGGAAACACTAAAAAGAATTTTGGAGGCAAGGGCGGCATGACATCTTAGGTATTGAAGGGTTTGAGCCACCGGGCGTGTATTATTACGCCTTTTGCTTGTCAGCATTGATGAGATATCAGTAACCTCCTAAAATAACTTATGCCACTAGGTATGGCTCGTATTTCCCTTCTGTGGAATCGGACGGAGCAGGCTGAGCAGCAACTCTCACTACCATATCTCCAACTTGAAATGGGTTTGGGTGTTGCACGGCTACTTGATTCTTAGATTCGTTATCTTTGACTGAGACAGCTTCTAAACTTTTGATAAAATATTTGAAAGGCCCGGCATCCCATTCACATCTCCTAGTGACGGCTGGGTTGATGATCGGATCGAGTCCCCAGGCCTTGATAAAAGGAGGAGTGACTGGTTGCAGAAAGGGTTGTTCAATAAGACTTACTTATGTTCGAAATCTGCGGACGAACGTCGACGGGCTCTCTCCAGGTAGTTTTATCACATTGGAGAGTTATTGATATGGCAGTAGGTAATCTTCAGGGTTGGATGGCTTGTTGGAAATCCTTTCAGGTATAAACACTAGCAAGGGACATACTCCTAGCTTTTCTTTGTTGTTATGCACCCACGAGCGCCCCAGAACCATATCATAATTTGGGCATTCTGTAACAATATGAAATTTTCCGTGTGTTAGAGCATCTCCTAGCTACCTTTATTTCGAGATTATTGTACCCGTAAGCATTTTTTTATTCTCCTTATGGGTTTTTGATCACAGTTGGGAAGTGCACAGCTTCCTGCTTTGGAATTCCTGCGGCTCAAAGAGTCTTGACGGTAACAATATTGAAGTCATAGGCTGCGTCAATCAGCGTGCTGTCAAACTCGACATCCTTCAGGTGGGCAGTGGTCAGCAGTCCCCAGTTGCATTTTCCAATAGTGCCTTCTAAGAGAGGTTGGGACTTGGGAGTGTCTTCTCCGACTGAAAACAGCCACTTGCCTGACATAACGCGATTGAGAGATGCAAATATGTCCTGACGCTGCGTCTTGGAGAAATAGAGAATTCCACATACATGCTCCATCATGGATTGCACGGTTTTGTGGGAAGAGTCCCCAGAAAGCATACAGCTTATGACTGGAAGAGGGTCTCTGTGAACTCCCTCAGTGCCTAGTTGAAGTTCTCCCGCATCTACCTTTTCTTTGAAAATGCGCTTCAATTTGTTGCATTCATTGGTTGGATGATTGACGAACCTATGGTAATGACGATATTTTAGATTTGCCATTTCTTCCTCAGTTGGTGGGCACCTGATAAGAGATAGTTTGATGGCATCATCTTGAATCCATGCTTCCAGGAGTTCAATTACTTCTTCAATCGGGAACGGGAAGTTTGGAGCAGCCTCTCTAGTTTCTTGTTGTTGCGCAAGAGTTTTAGCTGCAACCTTCCGGGGTGGAGCCTTCTGATGCGCTGGCGCCGCGCGTTTGGGTTTTTGTTCCGCTGCTGGAGCTTTCCTCTTTCCTCCTTCACCCACTACACTTACAGAGGGTCCAGTATTATATTGTTTGTTTATAAGACGCCTGCTTCCTCGAGTCTCATGTGCATCTTCATTTCTGGCGGGTCTGGTCCTTTCCAGCAATGTCGGTGCTGTTATAGCTGAACGCTTAGCAGCTTCATGAAGTTTAGAAAATGTTTGGAAACACAGGTTCTCCAGTAAAGCGCGATAGATGGGCACCATACCGTTAATACATGACTCCACCAACTGGTGTTCAGTCACATTTGGATCATGACAATCTAGTGCCTGAATTCTGAATCTTTTAACAAAATCATTTGATGTTCATTGTTTCGTTGAAACATTCTTCCCAAGTCTGAAAAAGTGATTTGCTCCGACACGAAGAAATATTTCTTGTAGAAAGCGGCCACCATCTCACACCAGTTGGATATGTTGTTTGGTGCAATGTTGTTGTACCAGGTGTACGCTCTTCCGGTAAGAGACTTTGAAAACTCTTTCAGGCAGAGGATATGGTTATATTTGTGTTCTCCTAAGGATTCCATAAAACGAGAGATGTGTTCACGAGCATTACCGGTTCCGTCATAAAGGGAAAATTGAGGAGAAGAGTATCCTCTCGGAAGAGGAACTCTTTGCACATCAGGAGGATAAGGAGGTTGATGCTGATGCATGCCTGCCGGGTTTTCTTTGCCTCGATTTTTGAGAATTCGTTCCAGATCCTTACGTTTGATGAAGTTGGATTGCTGATTCCTATCTAATGGGCGTTCAGGAGCAACGCGAGCTTCTTCATCTATAAAGGCGCGTTTTGCTGAAGTGCTTGCGCTGGGGGTGTAAAAAGAACCCTTTGTCGGCTCCACCTGAGGTTGGAGTGACTCTTGAGGTAGCCGCTCCGTTAGTGTCTTGAGGAAAGTAAGTACCTCTTTCTGAGTCATAGCCATGTTCATCTGAGCTTTGGCAAGAACTTCCTGTCTCTCCATTAAATCGGCAATGGTAATATGAGGTTGGTTTCCTCTGGCTCCTCCAGTCTCTCGTCCCGACGAAGAAATGGTAGCATCCCTCGTGACAATTGGAGGTGTCATGCTTGAAGAAATATTAGGAGTGGCAGCGGCTCTGGCTCTGGTAATAGGAGGTGTCACGCCAGAGGGGATGCTTCCGGCATTGCTGGTGTTGGTGCTAGAGGATATAACACCATGAGATGTGTTGACTGTGCTGGAAGGCGGTATATTGGTGTTAACAGCAGGGATAGTGGCGCCAGGAGTATTATCATCGCCAGCAGCATCAGGATTGGTAAATGACCCAGACCTAAGATCCACCATCTTGAAATTGAGAAGATTAAAATGAAATTGAAAATTGATTTCGCAACCGAGAGATTAATCCCCCACTGTGGTCGCCAGTTGTTTTGGGGTAAAAACTGATTCTGCTGGTTTTGGTAAATTTGGGTGTGTTGATGAGAAACAAATTCAAACCCTAAACAAATGCACTGCACGGGAGTACTTTAGATTCGAGAGATCAATCTGTACAATTCTGGCCTAAACCAAGAAATGGCCGTTCCAGTCTTGCTTCGGTCACAAAATGACGGAGAAGGGTTGATCTTAGGGAGGGAAGCGAATAAGGTGTTGAGATTAGAATGGTTAACTCTGAAGGTGTGGTTGTTTTATGACTTGTATCATAATATGGAACTGGCTTACATAATGTAAGCTATCAGTTCTTGGTGTTTTTTCTGGATACTTGTGTTGATAACCAAAAAACTGTTGTTGGTTGAAATAGGTTGAAAACAAATTTATATCAGTCATAGTTGCATGCACCCTGATCTCATAGGAACTGGGAATAGATGAGTGATGGAGGAGTGGGATCGTGCAGGATGGTGAAAACCACGTCTCCACTATGAGGGGAAGACTGGGTGGTTTAGTCCTACTACTTCTCTATCATCACTAACTGCCCGCCCTTCCTGACACTTTCTTGTAATTGGCGTGTTGCATGCCGCACGCTGTAAACCGCCAGACCAATACCCTGATGAACATCCCCCAATTTGTGACATGTTTGATGTCTCGAGTATTTTCGTGGAAAACATGAAGCAAGTTGCTGAGTTGGTCTTGCTTGCAATACCTAATTATTCTGACCAATCACGCGAAAGCTAGGCGGCGGGTGGTCATGTGTGATGAGTCAAGTCATGAGACTTTCCGCAAATAATAGCATGTAACGCCATTAGGTTAAATAACTAAGTTATTTTGTGAGACGATATTCATAAAATATCGTATGTATTCGATGCATGTAAAGCATCGCTTTTAAGCAAGCAGCTAAAAATAATCGATGCATGTGAAGCATCGTTGTATTGAGCCTATCTTGGTTGGTCGCAGAACCTAGTGTCTTAAAAAAGAGCATGACCGGCCACTTTCAGGAAGTCGCTGGGAACTATTTGTGCATGCAAAATGTAGGCCGGTCGGTCCTTATAGGAGAGTGATGGCTGGTAGCCATTTTGACATCCTATTGGTCGGTCAAGGTTAAATCTAGACCGGTAAAATTGGCTAGCCAAATTGGATGGCTGAGATGATTTGTGGCAGTTATTGGTTGCCACTAATTTATTTAAGACTTCTACAAGAAGCGCAGCCATCCATCTTTGGGCGATCGTTTAGGAGCCATATGGGAAGGCTGCGGCGTGGCCGATTGTTCCTTATGGAAGGGGGGTGGCCCGTGATCATGGCCACATCTTGTTGGTTTCCTAAAATAGGAGTTAGGCCAGACGATTCGACTGGCAAAGTTTGGCGGCCGAGATGATTTTGCGACAGTTAATGGCTGCCGTTGATTTAATTTAGGTTTCAAAACCGTGTGGCCAACCTATTTTGGGCTAACGGTTTTTGGTGTTAGCCGAGCGCTGGGAGTTGTTCGACCGGCTAGTACAATAGGCGGGCCGCTGGTAAGCGTATCCGCACCTTTCCCGTTGATTGAGATTGAATCTAGGAAAGTCAATTCGGCTGGCGAAGTTGGGCGTCCAAGATCATTTTGCGGTAGCAATATACTGCTGCTAATGTAAATTAGGGTTTTGTAACTCACGCGGATAACTGTTTTGGGTAATCATTTAGTGGCTCTGCTTGCGAGTTGGGAGGATTCCGATTAGACTAAGCGCTAGTTGTCCCATCGGTGTACATGATGGTGCTTGCCCGACCATGTTAGGAGGTGGCTAGACTTAATAAATCAACTGGCCAAAACGTATGACCGTGATCGTTTTAAGACTGACATGGGCTGTCTATATTAGCTTCCTTAAGGAATTAGGTGCGTCGACCAACCAACTTCCAACTTTAATCAAAAGTGCGTGTGGCGCATTTTAAGCGATCTGATTGGTCGATGGAAAAGAGGGGCCAGCAGGCAATAATATGGGGCGTGGCCGGCCAGCCAAGTGATGTGGTCGCGCCTCCTTTTATTGCTGCTTTTATTTGCCGCGGTTTCTCTTACTTCTTGTTTTCTACTTTTGGTAGGATTTTGCTCCTACTAATCCATGGTGGATCAATTTCCTAGCTTGCCTAGGTTTAGTTTCGACCAACAGGGTTCGAGATATTGCGGAGGCCATAAAAACCTAATTTTTGCAAATTAATTAGGTTACAATTTGAATCTGTTGAGTTATCACAAAATTGATCAAATTTTGTGAATTATGTGTGTTGACACAAAATTCTTTATTATCAGAGAGCAACGTGTTTTCCGGCTGAGTACCTTTATGCAGACCTTAATCTTGATACTTCGGAAAATTCATGCTACTCAGCTGCGAGTGAACACTAATTGTCATGTCATATCAATATTAAGGGTTCATCCGGAGAACATAGCACAGGAAAATACTCAATAAGCCATACATTAATAAATAATGCAGGCGGGAGGTTAAAATTATAGAATATTTGGGATTTTTGCTACATGCACCATTCTAGATAAATTTCATATAAATATACTTAATTGCTCAATACATGTGTAAGTAAAGAGGCCTGGGTGCTCATCACTTTTAAGTGGCTCCGTCTCTTTGCAGAATGACGACATATTAAATACAAGGTTTTACAATTTTAGCCCTGAACCTAAAACCACCATCAACAGATGTGAAAAGTTATCATAAAACTTATTATCATCGATACACGACGCATAGTATGTATTCTTACCTGAAGAATCTTGACTAGAGGGGATTGACAACCTGTTAATAATTTCTTTATAATCTTCAATTATCATTTTTAGGTTGTCTTCCAGCTCTTCCTTCTTGCCTCCTTCTTATGGTGCCTTTTTCATATCAAGAACAACATTATCTCACTTTTTAATAGAAGAAGATTCTTGAGCTCTTCTTGAACGAAATGGTTTAGGAAGACTGTTTAGCAATTGAACATTTGAGGAACACATCGAACTGAATTTCCTGGTAGGGTACACAGGGTGAGTACTAAAACCAATTGGTCTAGACATACGAATGTCAGTTACACCTTTGAGAATTAAATCTAAGGTGTGTTGAAGACGAATAATAGAATTGTCATTCAACTTAGAATTCCTCTTTTGTTCACCATGTCCTTTTGTATCACACAAGAGACACACTTTCTGATCACCAGAGTGATTAGACATAACAGTCTTAACACCATCGTTGGGAGATGTCTTCCTTCCATGTGATGTGGTTATTCCTTGATTAGAGGAAGGCACACGCACATCATTTACAACAGGAAGGGATTTCGATTTTGCTTCTGGAACTGAAAATTTTCCAATTAAATCAGAAGCAGTTGGTATAGTGGACTCTTTGGAACATCCTTGAATAGAGAGTTTACTCAAAGTAAGTTCAATTTCCAAAGCATCCTCTTTGAGTTTTTCCTCAAGCAGAGTCTGTGAAGAACAGACTGAGGCAATTTCCTCTCGAATTACCTTTAAAAGTGAGTCACGCGCATTTACCATACCAACAAGAGCATTGACTTTGTGTTTCAACCTGTTGACATCATCAGCCTGGACTCTAACAAGTTTTAGAATCACTGCACTCTCTTTGGCTGCTTCCCTTTCAACTTCAGAGTCAGACTCGTCAGTAAGGTAATCTGGGTAACACTTATCAATGGAAGTCTATTTCGTCGGAACACAAGGTTCGTCTATATTTGAGATTGCCTCTTTAATAGATTTCATAGAAACAGACCTTTTGTTTCTGGTAATGCGTTTATCAGAGATAGCACTTCTGTGCATACTCAGATCGCTACAAACACAGACTTATGAGGTCTTAAACGTGTTTGCCTGCTCTGATACCAATTGAAAAAGCGGGGGTACAACAACCACACCCAATATTTCGTTGGGCAATCTGAATAGACAAACTCCAATATACTTTCAAGAGAATCAACTAGACAGTCAGACTCAATCCATAGAAAAGTATATCAAAGAGTTTTATATCTCTATCTCTTAATTCAATCCGCAAATAGGAATTTTCGAGCCCGATTGAATATAAGATAAATAACTTGAACAGTACCAAAAACCAATGTTCAAGGATCAATCAATTTCGGTCAACAACCAAAGGTTGAATTTCCCAATTGGTCGATTCAACGCACAACTTGTGATATTTCAATTATATAACAAAATATAATGCGGAAAATAAATAACACAGACACCAGAAGTTTTGTTAACGAGGAAACCGCAAATGCAGAAAACCCCCGGGACCTAGTCCAGTTTTGAACACCACACTGTATTAAGCCGCTACAGACACTAGCCTACTACCAATGAACTTCGGACTGGAATGTAGTTGATCCCTAATCAATCTCACACTGAATCAAGGTACAGTCGTGCTCCTTACGCCTCTGATCCCAGCAAGATACTACGCACTTGATTCCCTTAGCTGATTTCACCCACAACTAAGAGTTGCTACGACCCAAAGTCGAAGACTAGATAAACAAATATGTCTCACACAGAAAAGTATATTGGAATAGATAAATCTGTCTCCCACAGTAATTCCTACGAGTTTTGTTATGTCTTTTGATAAATCAAGGTGCACAGGAACCAATTGATAAACCGAACTTATATTCCCGAAGAACAGCCTAGTATTATCAATCACCTCACAATAATCTTAATCGTATGGTAGCGAAACACGATATTATGGAATCACAAACAATGAGACGAAGATGTTTGTGACTACTTTTTATCTTTCCTATCGGAGAATCAATCTCGAGCGAATCTTAGAGAAGATAATACTCAATACGATAGAACGGGGCAAGATCAGAATACGCAACTACAGAGAAAATAGTTGGGTCTGGCTTCACAATCCCAATGAAGTATTTAAGTCGTTAACCTACAGGATTTCGTGAAAAACCTAAGGTTAAAGGAGAATCGACTCTAGTCGCAACTAGTATCACACAGGAGGTGTGGGGATTAGGTTTCCCAGTTTCTAGAGTTCTCCTTTATATAGTTTTCAAATCAGGGTTTGCAATCTAAGTTACCTTGGTAACAAAGCATTCAATATTCACCGTTAGATGAAAACCTGATTAGATACAAGCTAATATCTTTCAACCGTTAGATCGAACTTAGATTGTTATACACAAATGAAATGTACCCTCATTTAGGTTTATGTAACCGTACTTAAACGTGTACACCATGTTGGCTCAACAGTAGTTAACCGAGGTTAGCTATATGAACACTCTCATATCAACCTTATTCATCTTAACCATAACTAGTTCAACTGACTCAAATGAAACTAGTTAAAGAGTTGTTCAATTGTTATATTCTCATAGAAGTATACAAGAACACAATTGAAGCAAAATCGGTTTGATTCACTCGAATCAATTCATGAACATTATAGCCACGGTTTGCAAAGAATGCATTCCTTATTATATAAATGTATTAGTTCATGAGCCAACCAATTTTAGAACTTTAACCACTCAAGTATGCATACGGGTCCGCATACCTAAGTAGCCGGTCTGAGTTTGGGTTCGCCAGTATGCGAACGGGTACACATACTTAAGTACACTTCCAAAACCCAGCAGAAATTCCCGTACCTATACCTTACGCAAGTACACGTACCGGTATGTGTACTTGGTACCCGGAATTCCACAACTACAAGTACGTATACAGGTATGAATACTCTAGTTCCGGTCATGGATCACATACATGCAAGAATGCATACTATGTTCATAATCCATTAGTTCTAAACTCTATTTCAATCATTGAAACTTTCTTAGAGGATGACAATAGCCGTTTTCACACACTATTAGCATCAAAGCAATTTTCAAGATATTGAAACAATCATAACGAAACATTCCAAGTTTATACCAAATTATTGTATCACACTAACCATGTAAGATGTTACTCGGCGATTTTCACATGATCATCTTTTGACTTTCGTCAAGAATATAAGATGAACTAGGTTGAAGCGAAAGCTTACCAACACATATTTCGAGAAATATGTAAGCAAGCGAGTTAAACTCCGCTCGAAATCTCAAATGTGTATAATCGAAAACTATCGTAATACGACTTTTTTCTCAATATAGGAGATAGAGTAGAAATAGACTTTCCAAGTGATAGATGAGTTTTAGTATCCACATACCTTTTGTTGATGAAGTTTCACAAGCTCTCCTTAGTAGTTCTTCGTCTTCCATTAATGACTGCCGTGAAGTCTAATGCTCAATTACACAATCTATCCTAGTCCGAGACATCACTATAAGTAGACTAGAAATCAAGACTTATAGTTTTGATCACTAACATTGACAAACAAGCTTGAGATGGCAACGCTTGCGAGTTCGACCGAGCAGTGCTCTAACAAAAATGAACTCGTGATAGGTGTTCACATTGTAGAATGAACTCCTAATGGTGTTTCATATGGTATAATGAGCTCGTAATATTAGTTCATTTTGTAGATTGAATTCGTATGGTAGTTTATTTGTAGAATGAACTCGTATATTAGTTCATCCTCGGAGTTCATTTTATAGAATGAACTCATATGATAGTTTATTCAAACAATTCACTTTGTAGAATGAAATTGATAGTATGGTAGTTCATTTTGTAGAAAGAACTCGTATAACGGTTCATTTTTAGCTAAAGGATAACGTAAAAATGAAAAGCTTCGGAATATAGTAACAATGATACTCGTTGCATAGATCTCGACGAGAGCTTTCCGTTCAAATATATAAAATTTGTTATTTTTTGACTTATGGTTTAAAAGATAATTCATTTTTAAGCTTTTTATTTGTTTTTATGAAGAAAGAGAAAAAAAAAGGTATTTATAACGGTTTAAAAAAAAAAGATGACTCATTGATGACGTGATTCCGCTTGGGTGGTGTCCACCCTAGGACCTTTTTTTTTTATCGGAAGAGAAGAATATTATTAGATGAAAGAATTTACAAAGGGCTACCAGATGTAGCCTAGAGAAAGAGAAAAATAAAAAGGAGAAACAATAGAAAAAATACAAGAGATTACACAAATATTGAATCCCAATTATTGTGTATAGTACTAGCGAAGTTTAGGTGAACTCTTTTTCCTGCTGCAGTTGCCCAACTTAGGATTAGGGATTTAGAATCAATTATCAAATCTTGATCAGTCTTAAAAGAGTAGTCTTTCTCGAAAGTCCGGCAATTTCTTTCCCTCCAAACAATCCAAATGATGGTAGCTGGGGTCAGGCTCCAGATAAAACTTCCTTGGCAAGAAAAGAATTTGTGATCCCAACAATGAGCTAGAGAGTAAACAGAGTTAGGAAAAACCCATGCCCAACCATCTCCCGGTGTAAGAGAATTCCAGATTTTCCTTACAACTTTACAGTGAATGAAGAGGTGTTCATGAGATTCTTCAGCATCTCCACAAAGAATGCATTGTTGTAGATATTCATACCTTTATTGTTGAGATTGTCTAGAGTGTCCACCCTAGGACCGAACAGTAATATTTATGACCAAACAGTAATATACCAATATATATTAAAAAAAAGACCAAACAGAACATTTGACCAGGTCAACAGGACCAAACTCACCCATTTATATTATTTTTAGGACTATATGGTAGTTTCTACTTAAACTAGTTTTTACGCCCGTGCGTTACATGGACCTAGATATTTTGTATAGAAAAGTGTGTGTTAGCGCGGGTGAATTTTTAGGGATTAAAAATTTACAAAAAAAAAAGGTAATAAAAATGTTCAATTATTCAAAATGATAATATTAAAAGTAGTCAAATAGAAAAGTGCAACGTAGGGGCTCAGAAATTTTGTAGGGGAAAAATATATTTTGGAACCATTGATTTTCATATGATTCAACATTCCATGCGTGAAAACATATTTAAAAGATCTTACACCAACCCATCAAAAAAAAAAATCATTTAAGAATTTTTTTCGGCCAAGCACTAAAGCTGTAGAAAACATGGTTGTAACTTCATAAAACATAAATAGTTCTTTAAAGCTACCGACTCATAAAAATCCAAATCTAATCTTCATTTTATGAGTAATGTGGTGTCCAATTTATGTCCTCTGATCCTTATTCATCGTTACGGCGTCATCACCCTTGTTACCTTTGTTTTCACCATACCTATTGGAATAATTGCTGAAAATAGCCTGCAAAAAAATTGTAATACCAAACAAAATAAAATGTTATGGCTGAGTTACGACCAGGTCGCTCTCTTTAAGACGTTTCGCGGCTCTGCCCAAGATTGTGCAAGCAGTTCTTCCATATCGCGTCGTCCCCAAGATAAAACGGCCAAGTAAAATCTATTTCACAATCACTCTTGCACTTTGAGAGTATGTGATACTTGTACACTTCTATTCTTGCTCATAATTAGACTTGTAGAAAACATGTGATGATCACTTACTAGTTTTCTTTCTCTCAAAAAAATTTTAAACTCCAAAAACATTAAAGAAAAAACTCTCTTCTTGTTTTCTCCAACCAAAATATATTTTATAGTCAAAAGATCTTAAAATGAGTTTAATGAAAACATTAATATGATTTAATAAAAATCATTTACTCTTCTAATATGAAATGGTAAGGAATTTATAACAAAAAATAAATTTCTTTGAAGAAGATCATTAACTATTAAAGACAATTTAATAAAAATAATAAATGGAAATGCATTTTTTGTTTTAAAACATATATTTCCAACAATCCCCCATTTATATTTTTAAAACACTGAGCAAGATCTAATGTGCATAAGTAAAGGTATCTTTCGATTTTGAACCTTTACATAGTGTTAGACTCTCAAAAAATCTGACCATAGAGTGAACATAAGTCTTTGAACTCTAGGAGATAAAAAGATTGTCTAACACACACACACACAACTATACTAGTGTAAAGTCTTAAGCCAGCAGATTATTGACCTTGTGCTTGAATCCCGTTTTAATGAATGATCTAGAGAACTGCCCATATTCTCATAGAAAGCGGCCACACTTTCACATCTATATAGTTGAATCTATCAAGAGTACTCCTGTAGCTAAGTACCCCACTCTAAATAGAGATATAGACATCATTAAGAGTTTTAGAAACAAAAACTCAACCTCAACTCGCTTCAGGATATCATGCCGTGGGATGAATTATCAAAAGCATGATTCCGTGTCTACATATTATCTGTAACTTAGTCCCATTTGAGCCTATATTTTTGGATCACCATTCATGTGTAGGATTACCTTTTGAACCTACTTATGGAATCTTGAGTTATAGGTTGGGTGTCCATCACGAACAACTATGTCCACATCATTTGTGAATCGTTATTCCCTTTGAACCTATTTTTAGGTGGGTATGCATCACAAATGACTCAATTCTCAATGGGCATCAACATCATCCTAGAAGATGTATTTACACCTTCTTATTAATCCTTTCGTCAAAGGATCAACGATAACTCTTTTCAGACCATATATAATCCATTCTCATAGCATCAAAAATGCCCTTCTATCACCATATATGTCGACTCTACCGTTGTAATTAACGGTTCTCAACTCTTGCATTAGCTGAGGTACTATCGCATTGGATTAATATGTCTGTTCTTCCTCTATCTAGTAGAGGACTGAATCGCTCCATCCCATAGAGGATTCATCTGAATGTATTTCCAATCAGCTTCACAATATCCATAAAGGATTTCGATGAACATTTAGATAGTGTATCTTTAGGTTAAAATGTGTTTGAAACACCTCATAACCTTTTCAATATTTTACCAATTTTCCATACCAGGATTGGTAAATCTGACTATAAAACCCCCACTGTGGAAGCAGTATATTAAACCCCCACTACAAAATATATAGTCAATTACGTAGCATAGATACATACTAAGTTACCATAATCATGTCTAGTGCAAGCACACACAAGCATTAGCACTAATAAAGAGAGTAAAAACTAGTTTACAAGCAGACTATATATATATATATATATATATTTATATATTTATATATCTTTTAAGTTGTTTTTTCATTGTAGTGAAATAGATTCAAAAGGAGAACAAATTCAATTCAAGCATGTACACTATCTTCACTCAAGTCTTTCATGTCAAATAGTAAACTAAACATGTCATAGTTTCATGAACAACATATAAGTTATAACACAAATTCAACGAGTCCCTTTTGTATATATAACATACAGCCTTATGTGTTTGTCACCCTAATCGATTTTGAAACTATTTGAGTTAACCAAGAAATCAAATTTCTCATTCAATTGTTTAAGAGCTTGTTTCAAAATATATGTTGACTAATCAAACTTATATGCATTCCGTTCTTATGGGAACTATAAAGTTTTTCATGCTTGGTTTACATAGATTCAACACTTAACTCAATCAATATATTTTTTGACATTGATATACAACAAATCACACATCGTAGAAACAATATCACCAGTCAAAAATGTAAATCCAGCGACATGAAAACAAGTATCAAAATTAGTTACCCTTTCTCTATTTGTCAAACTAAAACATTTGGTTCTTAAAACCTTTTTCCAAACATTAAAATTATGAGGATCTAAGTATCTCAAACAAGGTAATAATTATGACCAAAATTCTTTTTAGTCTTACTACTTACACATCCATTCTTAATGATGTTGTGATCTCCATTTCTAGCTAGCTCTTTAATCTAAGTTTTGTGTTCAAATATACATAGGGTAAAGAACCCCCACTATTTTCCGACTCAAAAGGAAATTTCAAATCAACACCAAAAGATCTAAAATTGAGAAATTACTTATGCAAATTGCATTTCTGCCCACATTCATTCAAAAAATTTCTATAGACTTTGTTAGATGTTGGATTTTGGTGTTTAATAGCAGTTAAGAAACTAGAAATTTCCCCATTCATACAAAAAAATAGAAATAATTTTTCTAAGCACAAATAATTTTTCGAAATCGTATTTGACGCGCTATGCGTTTGTGCTCATAACTAATAAAGTAATGATCCAATTTCAAAATCCTTTTGGCACAATCTAGAGGACGAACAAACAAACATTTTTCGTAAGGATGACATTGCATAATTCACTACTGAAAAGATCAGTTTTAGTCACCAAGTTAGACTACGTGAAACACCAAAAATATCTTATAACATTCTCAAACATTTTATTCCCCATCCGATGCTTTTTTGCAAACTAGTAAGATCGAGAGTCTACACGTTTTGGTGAGTTGGGGAAAATTAGATACACGTTACTCAAAAATTTAGAAAGTTTAGAGGAAAACAAAAATGACCATACTCATCACTAATTCAAAAATTTCATAGAAGCAAGATGAAATCATGTATTTCAAACATTCAAAGTTTCGGTCATATCATATAAATAATATAATATTTAGTTCAAACATTCCATTGGTAACATATCTATTGTAGTAGTACAGTGATCAAGTTCAACAAAAAAATTAATCTCAATCTTGTTAAAAACAAGATAGGCAGAAACTAGATTCTTTCTCATTTCGGTGGTATGAATATCTTTAACAAGATAGTTCTACCTTAACTAACTTTTGAGACAATACCAATACCAAGAATCCTAGAGATGTGAGTATAACTCAACACCACTTTATTTCAAACGATTCGGTTCAACTTGTGAACCATAACCTATCAAAACAAACATGGTGTAAAACACCAATATATACCAACCTCTCACCGTATCCACATTTCACATTAACTTAGCTTGAAAAGCATTGTTAATAACATTTGATATTCTTGCAATGTCGTGTTGTAAAACTTGGTTTAATGCAAGCAGAGCAAATAACTTCATAATTTCTTGGTGAGAGTTGGTATTCATATTTTTTTTACTAGGTTTCTTATTTTTTTCGGTCTTGGTTTGGTATCAAGTTCTATCTCATAAGTTCCAAACTTGTATGAGTCACACATATATTGTCATAAACAATAATTCTCAATATTTAGTTTCCGTGCAACTCATAGTAAGATGGAATGATCAATTTATTTTCAATCTAGAATGCAACTATACGATCACCATAATAACTACAAATTGTTCACCAAACATACCTCATTTGCTTTGAAAGCTCAACTGGCCAAAATACATTGTCCACTCTTTCCACATCAACAAAGAAAAATCATCAAAACCATTGCTCCACAAATTGATTAATCTCCAATATTTACTCGTAATTTTTATTTTCATTGGGAAACAAAAAGTTGCCCAAGTAAGTGAAATTATCACCTGTCACAATCATTTAATGTTATAGTAAGTTACTCTGGTCATTATTAAGAATGTCAGATCTCTTACTTTACACAACTCATGCAATGGAATCTTATAAAAAGTCTAAGAGGTTTGAAGCTCAAGAACAGATTGGTGGACATTTAGATATTAACAAAAGAGAGGTAAATTCTTCATTAAAATGTTTTGAGGAAATTACTACCATAAAATCGTTAAAATACTTGAAAAACAGTTAACTAGTGAAGACATCTCTCATACCATAACAGTAACAATGCTCAAGGATTATAACTACCATACCCAAACTTAACATCCATTTCCTTCAAAAACAAGTGAAATCATCCTAAACTATCCAAGGATGATCGGCAGCGTGATCATATATTTTTATGATTTGTACCTTTTCCATGAATGTTCTCCTAGCTTGAGTTACACCATTGATGAGCCAAGTAGGTTCTGCTAGGACAACTGCAATTCAAAAGAAGAAATAGAAAGTTAATAGTCATCACTTAATCATTACAACAACTAATATTTAACAAAATCCTTCTGAAAGTCTTTTCTAGTCTGAAATTCTTGGTATCTTCACTCTGCCCTGTATGCTCTATCTAAGAGAATATTTAACAAAATAAAAATGAAATCTTGCCAAATTCACGACCACTGACGCCTGAGTCGTCTTTCAGGTCCCTATCAAATCTATGGTCTTCCGCCTCTCCAGCTGTAAGGGACACACAACGATCTCCCAGTAGCAGTGCCTCAGGTACTTGCATAGTTCATCAATAAGTACAATGCAGCATTGTTGCAAGCACATCCTATAAATGCATAATCTGGGTAGATCTCTATGGTCTTGCTGAAATTATCGGCCAACACTAGGTATCACCGGGGCCTTACGGCCCCGTCTCAACCTCTCATTTTAGTCGTGAAGTGTATGTACTTTATTTATTTATAAAAATAAATCAAAATTATTCTCCTTTAATATAAAAGAACCAAAAATTTCAATATTAAAGGTTTTAAGAAAGTGGCTTCTTTTGAATATTTCCATAGATCTCGCAAGTTTTTCAGACTATTGTAGTATATACACTGAACTCATCAAACATAGTTTGAGCACTTCATGAGTCAGTGTATTCAAACAAGATACTAAGTATCTAGTTGAAACGGATTTTTTTCTTTAACAGTTGTAGAGAATCTTCTTTTATCTGTTTTCTTAGGGATCTTACTCCTCTTGTAAGACAGACCAAACTTATCATATAAATGACTATCATCAAGATATTTAGGTATTACCTTATGTTTTGATGAACTGGAGACTTTTCCATATTGCTTTCTGTTTGGTTCCATGGTCTTCTTTGGTATCCATTTCCATGAGTTCCTAGTCTTTGGATCATCTTTCCTTTTGTGATGAACTACTCTTTGCGAACCCTTTTGAGAATTCTTTGATCTAAGAAAATCAGACTTATGCATGATTTCTTTCGGAAATGGTTTCATGTCACAACCTTGACTAGAATTTGTTTTTCCAGAGCTTGAACTAGGTGAACGTTGACAATTTATTATAATATGACCTTTGATACCACGATGAAAATATCGTATGTAATGATGCTTATGATGATGTGGAAGACTCTGATGTGAGTAGCTCATCTTTCTATTCCCAGAGAATACAAATGCTTCTTTATAAGATGAAAATTTCTTTCGAGAGCCTTCGATGTCATTCTTCTTTCTTTTCTGGGAAAAGATCGAATCAGATTTTATAGATTTATCCAGAGAGGATGTAATCAACTGAATTTCTGAAATGAACGCATTTCATCTTTTAGCCTATTGACATGTTCGGAAACTTTCTTTATCTCAGAATCATATGAGATCTTTAAGGCATTGTATTCATCTGCCGCTGTTTTTCTTAAGAACTCAGTCCTTTTTTTTTATCAATGCTTTTCCCTAGCTTCGCTTCCAATGATTGGATCTTTGCGGAAGATATGATCTTGAGAGAGTTTAAATCAGCTTTCAGGGTAGTTAAATCAAGATTAAGTTGATCATTTTCAGCTTTCATATGACACAAGTCTTCAAGAAGCTTTCCTTCTCTTCTTAGTGCAAGAGTGAGTTCGGTTGCACATGAGAGAAATTCTTTGCTTAGTTCATTTAGCTGAGATGTTTTTATATTCACACAATCAATATCTTCTTTATCATTATGAAGAGATTTTTCAAGATAAAGATATCTCAAGTCATATGCAAAGGCTCTTCCGTTTAATCTAATAACTCCCTTACCTAGTTAGATCAATCTATCCAATAACTACCAAACTAGTTCAGTTTAGATTCGCAATCAATCAATATAGATCTCAACGAGAAACTATAAAGTGATGACAATCTCAAGCAAATAATCAATCGAATAAATCCGATTCTAGTTGGATCCCAGACGATCAAGGTTTGTGCACACACAAAGATACGAAAACCAATAATAAATCTTCTTCGTCTTCAAATCTTCTTTAATCTTCAATAATAACCTGCACAACACCACTTGAATCTATTGTGATCAATCAAACACAGAATGGAGTCTATTAACAATGGATTATCACAAGATGTTTTTAGATCTAACAACAGTTCTAAAGATCCCGTCGATACTTCGATCTAGTTTGAGTGAATGTTATATCAGAAGAGAAGATTCTCAAGAATAAACAAACTAGGTGCAATCAATGTTTCAACAACCGTTAGTCAATCAAATCAATCGAAAACTAATAACACTGCAATTATCTAGTTTCCCACCAACGGTACTCGTAGAGCTTCTTGATCCCACAAAAGTCTTTAAACGAGCGGTCGTAAGAGATTTCACCCAATTAGGATACTTTCCTCTCCGAATAGACGGATCCTAGGATAGTTTGCTAGAAATGCAAACTTAGGTATTTATAGACCAAGGATGTTTGGACATCAAGGAATTTCCAAAACCGAAAATATTCTCAAGATATGCAATGAATGACAAAATTCAGTTTTCCTAATTCCAATAAATGTTTGTCCAATTTTTTTGAAATCTCTCCATAGAAAATCTCCAATTAGTAAATGCACATTACTAATTTTTATTCTCTAGAGATATGCATTTAATTGTTGGTAATTAAAGTATATAAAACCAAAAACCTTAATTAAAAGATTCTCAATTTATCTCGGCACAGGATCTCCTTGAGTACTAAGAAATATCTTTAAACAATAAATGATAAAAGTTATTGTACGTGTTCAAAGTATGTTGACATCTGTTCACTGTAAATCCTTATTCATATTTACATGGATTTACATTCTTGGAATCGGATTTACGACACTTCCAAACAAGTTTAGAATTGGTTGACCTGTATTCCAAGATAACTATGTGATTGATCAAATATCAAATCACATACATAGGTTCCATCGGTTCTACCAATCACTAGGATCGTTTATACCTCAATATGGAAATACTTGTAATCGGTCACACAAGTTACCAGGACCGGTTACATCAGTTACAAGGATCGGTTCCATTTTCCCATGGTATTGCTTGTGATCGGTCACACCAGTTACCAGGACCGGTTACCAATTAAAAGGATCGATTACACAACATTTGTGATCGGTCACGCCAATTACTAGGATCAGTCATACCAATTACAAAGATCGATCATACCATCACATGGTGATTACTTAGGATTGGTTACACCAATTAATAAAAACTAGTCATACCAAATCATAAGTCAGGCATTGTGATTAGTTATACCAAGATACATAACCAAGGTTAAGATCGGTTCTACCATATCACACATATTGGTCATCCAAAGATTTGCAATGAATAGCCGAACCAATAAGCCTAATGATTTCCCTTTCGATTCACAAAACAAGTTCATGAATGTACTTCTTTTAAACAAATGTAAAACATTGTTTCCTAGGATGAAATCTTCACCATAACCCATTCACATAATCATAACAGTATATACAAGATTATGTCGATGTCATATCTACGAAGTTCAAAAGATAAGCGTTATACTTCGTAGTCTAATTCCCTAATACTATGATCATATAAATATGACCATGTCACATCACTAGAGTATTATACAATATGTACAATATATACAGCTTCACAGTTATGTTTTCAATATAGCACGACTTGAAAGATACGTTAAGAATGAAACAGTTCAAGTCAATATTACTAACCTCAAGTGGAAGGATGATGTCGTCGTTGTAGTTTGTTACTTCTTCACATTCTTCAGGTCTTCGGAGTAATACTTGTATGTCTCAACATTCCTAGACTTTCTAGTCTAACCTAAATGAAGTTGACTCTAGTATATAATCAAGCGACTTTAGATGAGTTTTAACACACTAAAATATGACAACCAAACTTGACATACCAATGCTTGGTGAGTTCAACCGAGCTATGATCTAACACTTTTCTCCTTGCTAATTTATAAGGTCTTCTAATTAATCCAACATAAAGCTTGATTTAAGGTTTGCTAATCCAACAACAAATAATGTTTACGTTCATTTTTATAAATTTTTCAAAAATAATTTAGTCCATATTTAATTTATTCGTAATGTAAAATAAGATTCAAACATGTTCTTACTTATTTTTCTAATGATCTAATTAATTTAGTATAAGGTACCAATTTGATTGTTTCCAATTTCTTAGAGAAGCTGCACGTTGATATTCAATATTCTTTAACTATTATATCAATTTTCTAATATTATATAAACTTAATATGGAACTCTTTCATGTGTGTACTAATATCAACAATAATGTAAATGAATATGCTTGTTTGGATCATACAATTATAAGAATATACAAATGAATTTGTAAACAGAATGAACGAAAGATATTGTCGCATGTCCGTAATATCTTATGTTGTTACAGCTTTTGCATCATCATCATCTTTAGTAAGGGGGTGCATCTAAACATTTTGTTTTATCCCCAAAATTTCAACTCTCTATTGAGTTCCATATTAATTTCAGATAAAGTGGTATACTTTCTTTCGACACTTCGATCCATATTCTTAGGGTTTGGAACCTTCAACTTCAAATCCCCAAGTACATCTTCCATATTTATGATATTCAAATTTAACATGCTCTGCTTCTCGTGACTTGTTTTAGTAAAATCCGTTGTATGTTTTAACTAAATGCATATTCATTTGGCTGCTTCTCGAGCATATTTTATTTTTCCATATTATTAGCATTGATACTGAATAAAACAATTGAAAAACTGGTTTAACCTGTATAATGTTTTCTCTGTTTTGATAAGAATCATACTTTACCAATCGTGGCCAGTTTAGAAGGAATCAAAGTTGAATTTTTGCATGGAAAATTACGGATCACAATGATTACGTAATTGGTGATTCAAAGAAAATAATCATAAAAAGATACTTTATTAATAGTTGATTTTTTTTTCTTTTAATATTTGAATATATAGGCAAAGAAAACTGTAGAAGAAAAAACAAAGCAAGTTGTTGATAATTAGTTAAGTTAAAATTTCTAAGTGCACTTTCACATTTCAACAGTTATTTAGTCCGTAATAGACAATTTAATCATGAAGAGTATTACTTACCTTATCATGTTTCTAGTCATCCAATAAATAGATAAGCAATAAATAGAATTTATCAAAAAAATTTTTGGGAAATTGCACGTTGATATATAAACGCCAAAAAACAAAATCAATCGACTAATTTATGGGTTATTTAACGTTTAGTACCCAGCAAATGTCCAACACCTAGTTTTGGTACCTAACATTTCAAATATTAAGGGTTGGTACCTTGACCCGTCAATGACCGTCAAGTCAACGTGTTGACTAAACTGAAAATAAAATTCGGTAACAGAATGTACGTTAATACCATATTAGCCTTAAAAAATTATCAAAAACCCTAAATATATCCTAACGGCCAGTTATATTGGCTCTACACGTGTCCGAATATAACCGTAAAACCTGAATCGATGGCCACGATTAAATCACTCCATTTTCTTTTCACTTATCTTCTTCTTCTTTTCTCTTTGCAACTGTAAAAACATAGATAAAAAAATAAACACAACATCAATTCGAGAACCAAACATCATTATCAATGTTCCTTTTATATATTCTTTCTAAGTTCTCACCTATTTCTAGATTCCTAAATCCATTCTAACTCTCTCACCTTTGATTTCAATATTTTAATAGTTCTGATATCAGAACATGAAGTAGAACAAGAAGAATTGAGAAAAGGTGGGTTTCAGGAAATTATTACTTTTGTCTAATTTGCATGTAGGTATATTGATTTGATTTATTATTGGTAGTGATTTTTTTGGGTTTTGATTATATCTTTATTGATTTTTTGAATCTTCTCAGGGTTTAATTGAGGATTAAATTAATTTTTGAAGAGTTTGGATTGTTAATTTGGTAGTTGATTTGAGTTGGAAAAGGGGATTTTTGTTTGATTGTTAATTCGTTAAATGGGATTTGAAATTAGGTATGATTAGTAAAATTTTGGATGGGTTTTAACTGGATTTTGATTGTTATCGATGGTGGTAGTGTTGAAGTGTTGCTGGTTGTGGTGGATGTTAGCGGAGGTGGTGATGGTGGTGGATCGATTTGATCTTTCTGAGTTTTTTTTTTTTTTTATGATTTTAATTTCAACTAAAACTCAATTTTATTGTCCTTGAATGATTTGAGGAAATTATGAATGAATGAATGAATGAATGATTTGGGAATTCAAGTATCAAGATCGTAGTGTTTGTAATGGTGCTTTTGGCATGAGTGGTGCTGGACCTACTGGTGGTGCTTGTACCGGCGCTTTTGGCATGATGTGGAAGCTTTGCATCCGCTGTAATTGAGAGAATTAAGTAGAAAATCTTGGTGGAGAAGGTGTAAGAGAGGCGTAATGAATTCATTTTGTACTGTAATTTTTTGTTTTAACGTCGAGCTAAACGCTGTTAAAGAATACATTTTCATTGATAATTTTTATATTTAATAGTTAACAGATCATTATGTCAACGGTTTGACTTACCGGTCTTTGACGGGTCAAGGTACCAACCCTTAATATTTGAAATGTTTGGTACCAAAGCTAGGTGTTGGACATTTGCTAGGTATCAAACGTTAAATAGCCCCTAATTTATAGAAGGGTGGAGCTAATGGGTTTTAAGGTAATTATGGGGTTGTGTGCCTCTGCAATTTCATCTAGGTTCTAAATTGTTCTTGAAACCTAATCTTGATCTCAGTTATGCATGTTTGGAGTGTTTGATCCTTGAAAAAAGAAAAAAAGAAAAAGAGGATGTGGTACATTCATGTATTAGATTGTCAATTTTTCAGGAAGAATCTTGTTTGGGTTTGGCTCTTAGCTTGGCCCGCTAACTTTTGTTCATTCCACCCATCACCTATATCAATTATTATCGCTCTTACTGGTTCCTCTCAGATTGGTTTCCCCGACGCAGGTACGGCGGCTCAATTTTCTATCTACTAAATTTAGTCAATTATATTCCTTTCTATGATTCAACTTTTTTTCTATCGTTTAAGCAAAGGTTAAGCAAACTTAGTTAGTATCATTAGAATTTATTATCTTCTGCATATGTAATCTTTGTGTACCCCTTCTCTCCATTATCCTTTCCTTCATAAGCCTATCCAAATCCATTATAACCATCCAGATCAGTTTTCTAACCCCATTCTCAATTACACAATCACATCATACCCGATTCCATAACAGAAAACAAAATGAATATTTTAGCTTGGAACTGTCAAGGAATAAATAATCAAACCACAATTCAACATCTCAAAGGACTAATCTCTTTACACAAACCTGATATCCTTTTTCTTTCTGAAACTCTAGCAAATTAGCGACATATGTCGGGAATTGCACAAACCCTTCAATACCAAAACCTATCCACAGTGCCCAATGTTGGAAGACGGGGAGGTTTATGCCTAATGTGGAAAAATAACATTCACATTCGGGTTCTGATCCAATCCCAAAGTTACATCCATGTTCTCGTCACTCCCCCTACTCCAGGATCACCATGGCTTTGCACAAGACTTTACGGCCCCCACATCCAAACGCTAGAACCGATTTGTGGAAAGATTTTCCATCCATCTTCCCCAACATCACCAATTCAACCTCATTGGTGCTAATTGGTGACTTTAATGAGGTAATGAATAATTCTGGAAAAAAAAAAGCGGAAGACAGGTCACATATAGTCAAACCCAACCATTCCTCACCATGCTCGATCAAATGGGTCTCATCGACCTTGGATTCCGTGGAGATCCGTTCACTTGGACAAACAGTCAGCAAGGTCAAGACAACATTTTGGAAAGACTAGATAGAGCAATTGCAACACCACACTGGCGTACATCCAATCCTCATGCAGCAGTCACTCATCTTCCTAGGATTGCTTCTGATCATGCGCCCATATTGTTGCGTACTAAAATAATTGACTGGCAAGGACAGAAAAACTACAAGTTCGAACATATGTGGCTAAACCACCCTCAACTCAGACAAATAGTCGAATCAGCATGGAGTCAGCAGCAGGCTTCGGAGCCAGCTCTAAATCTCCAGCTAAAGTTAATCACAACTGGGCAAATACTTATGGATTGGAATAAGGAGACATTTGGTCACCTACTAAACTTAATAAAAATTCAACGGCTCAAATTCACTGGGCTCAGCATCAGTGCGCTACTCGACATGGGAGAGACCTGGAGTACTGGTTAACAAAAGAGAAAGAACTTCGAAATCAACACTTGAGCCTACTCCAATGTCATGCAACATATTGGAAACAAAGATCCGGAATACAATGGCTCACGTCAGGATGGTGTTCTTCCAAACAAAAGCAACTATCCACCGCAGTCACAATAATATTATGCAACTTCAGGATCCTCAAAAAAACTGGGTCAGCGACAAAACTCAGGTAATCCATATCATTCTGGATCACTTCTCTAACCAATACACAGCCCCCGCAACAATAATAGATGATGAACTATTTGCGTAAATCACGCCAAGATTGACTCCAAACCAATGTGAAAAGCTTTCAACAGAAGTAACCACAAAAGAAATTCAAACAAGCTCTATTTTCCATAAATTCTGAAAGTGTTCCTGGCCCCGACGGCTATACAAGTAAGTTTTTCAAAAGTTTTTTGGGAAACTACTCAAACTCAGCTGGTAGCCATGGTCCGCAGTTTTTTTGATTCTCTAAACATTCACTCTCTTATGAACCACACAAACATCATCCCTAATTCCAAAAATAGACACACCAATAAAACCATCCCACTTCAGACCTATCAGCCTTTGCAATGTCACATACAAATTCATATCCAAAATCCTAGTCAACCGTATACGACCACTCCTACCATTTTGCCTTCGTGCCACAAAGATCAATACATGATAACATAGCAATTGCGGGAGAGCTATTCCACCACATCAGAACATCTGTACTCACCAAAGACCCAAAAATCTCTATGAAATTAGATATTGAGAAAGCATATGATAGCCTAGATTGGGGATTCATCAAAAGAGCTTTTTCTAAACTAGGATTCCCAACCATTTTTGTGGATTACATCATGTTATGTATAACTTCAGTCACCTACTCAGTCAACATCAATGGAACACCTAATAGCTTCATCACCCCAACGAGAGGCATCAGACAAGGAGATCCAATTTTGTCCTATATATTCATTATTTGTGCAGAAATCTTATCAATAAATCTGGGCAACCTAGAAGCAAAAAAGATGATAGGAGGGCTCTGCATTTCACAAAAATCTCCACCAATCCTACATCTAATGTATGTTGATGATCTCCTCATCTCCTATAAAGCAACTCAAGATAGTAACCACCAACTACAGAAAATTATTCATTCCTACAGCACCTCTGCAGGGCAACATATCAATACCGTAAAATCCACAATCATACATCACCCGAAGCTACAACCACATAACATAGAATCCCTACAACGATTCTTCAATATGCCAACCACATCAACACCACCTATATATTTAGGAGTACAATTCAAACATGGAAGAACTTCTCGCCATATATTCGAACCATTACTTCAAAGGTTGGCACGCAAAGCTCAAGGTTGGATGACAAAATGTATTACGCCCGCAGGAAGGTTAGTACTTATTAAAACATCTCTCACACCCACTTCCAACCATCTTATGCAAACACATTTATTTCCCACACACGTCCACAAACAAATTGATAGAATAGCTAGGAACTTCTTCTGGGGCCATGATTCATCTGTTAGGAAACTCCACACATTAGGATGGATCAAGTTAAACAAACCAATTGCACAAGGAGGACTAGGCATTAGGAAAAGTAGCCACCACAATAAAGCCTTGCTCATGAAAAGAATTTGGAATATTCACGACAAGCCTCATTCCATCTGCACCAAACTATATAACGAGAAATACCTCAATCATCAACCTATATTTCAAGGTACCATCCAAGTACCTAGTACCGCCAGTCCTCAATGGAAGCAAATGACAACTCTCGTACCTTACTTCAAACAATTAATTTTTCACCGCGTAGTAAACGGTTTAGGAACATTTTCACCGCGTAGTAAACAGTTTAGGAACGCCTATCCAGGCTAACTGGATACCTCATTTTCAAAAACTTGACCCTACCCAATGTTACCCTATCCAAATAGTGGCAGATATCATAGACCCTATCACTCATAATTGGAAACATGATCAATTATCCACCCTTCCACCGACAGCAATCCAACATATAATAAACATCCATATCCCAACTGACAACACCCCATAAAAAATCATTTGGCCACTGTCTAAATCTGGTAAATATACAACCGCCTCTGGATATAATAGTCTAATACAACACGATATCATCTCTCACCAAAAACCCCTTCCACACACCAAATTCCTATGGACTTTACCATGTCCACCAAAAATTCAGCTTTTCTTGTGGAAAGCTATCAACGAAGGTCTTCCAACCTTCTCTCTATTACACCATATCAACCTATCCAATTCCAATCTATGCCGAAGATGTAGAACCGCCCCAGAATCAACGGAACATATGCTTATAAACTGCCAAACGGCAATAGACACTTGGAGTAGGCTATCCAATCTTTTAGCATCCAATCAACCCTACAGAAATAACTACCCAATTCCCATAACAACACAAACAACAATATCCCAAATACTTCAAACTCCAGCCAATACGTCTACTATCATATCCTACTGTTATCTCCTTTGGTCCCTGTGGACAACCAGAAATGAACTAGTTTTCAGACAAGCCGACTCTACACCTGAAACAATTCTAACGAGAGCCTTACAACAATAACAAGAATTTGAATGGGCAAAAAAATTCAACCCACCAGTAATCCCTAGGGAACAACCAACCAGGATTAATCCAAGCAACCTCAGAACAACAATAACAATTTCTGTAGGTTGGACCAGACCAGAACTAGACTGGATAAAGATAAATACTGATAGAGCAGCTAGGGGACACCCAGGATTGGCAGGAGCAGGGATCATCTGCAGGGACTCAAATTCCAATACAGTAATGGATATTGCACAACCTTTAGGCATAACAGATGCCATCACCGCTGAGACGTGGGCGACTGTGCTAGCAACCAGAAAGGCGACAGAAAGACAATGGAACAAAGTGTTATTTGAAACGGACTCAGAGAATCTCATGAGATTCATAAAGACCCCAACTGAAGCTCCATGGTATATTTCAGAAATGATTAAAGAAATAAAATAAAGAATTAGCCAAATCCAATTTTGCAATATCCAGCACACCTATCAGGAGGGAAATCAAGCAGCAGACGATCTAGCAAACGAAGCGGCGGACGGAAGCCAAGCAGCAAATTATTCAACCAAAATTTGGGACCACCTTGCGTCAATCAAATTCTATTAAGAGACTCTATGGGTATCAAATTCCCTCGTGTAATAACAATTTAATTTAATAAATACATGCATGCTTCAACAACAACAAAAAATTGTCAATTTTATTACTAAAAAATCTCAAGGATTTGAATCTTCGAAGTTTTATGCCAATATTATTAGGTTTCATTTTTAAATATTTTTATGACAATCCATTCAGCTATCCATCGTATAGCTGACAACTTATACACAGATTTATAACTTATACTCACACACAACATTGAGAGAATGTTCATTCATTAATTAACACAATAAAATAAAAGGCGGAGAAGAAACAAATATTGAAGAGTATTAGCCAACATAAACAGAAAAATGAGTCATCCCTTTACATTTTTTAGTTAACATATTTCTATATAATCCCGCATTCACAAAATTATGAACAAAAAAAAAATGTAACACCACATTCGTCAACTACTATCAATAAAAAAAGTCCATATTTTATTGATCAGTCAGTAACATTAGGAAAATAAAACATGTAACAACAATTCATTTTTTTATGTTTCTTTTTTAATGTTGATTTTTTTTTCGTTGTTTCTACTTTCCAAGCATCTCCAAAATTACTCTATAAAAAAGTCCATATTTTCATGAAATTAGATAACTGAGCAACCAATCAAGCTCCTCAAATCCAATTTTTTATCGATATCAAGTTTTTCGAACTTGTTTGATCTTAAAAGGTTAAATTTATGGGGCTTGACTCGCTTTTGTTCCATTTCGTATCAAGTCTATGTTTTTGATTTTCTTACTCTTTTTTTCTACGAACTTTGAAGGTGGTATTTTTTTCTTCTTTTTCTTATTATGTTATTACATACCAAGCCAATCTCAGAAACGTCTAAAAGTTAAGAAGAGATGGGAATAAAATTTACACTAACCCATATTTTTTTATGTTTCCCATACTAAGATTACCTTTTGATAATTTTTTTGTTTTATATTTTGATTATCACTTTCCCTATTGGTTCATTAGCGGATCGATTTCCCATCGGTTCAGCCATATAGTGGAAATTCTCTAGCACATATTAAGTGCATTGGCTTATTTTTAAAGCCTGAGTGAGAATCTAGCATTTGCTTCCTAATTTTTTTTAATCCAAGTTTATCCATATATATTTTACATCGTGTTTTTTGTTTTTATTTGTGTGGGTTCCCTATAGACATACCTAAGGAACTCGTTGCGGTAAAGGTGGTATATATTGTCCGCCATGACTTGGACACTATGAAAGTGAGAGTATTAGCTTACGCTAAATTGTCAATGGAAACGATTGCTCCATTGCAAAGTCATTCAGTTATGTATGACGATTGATTCATGGATTAAAATTAAGGTCATCATTTAAAAATAAACCTCGAGAACTCCACGATTTTTTTTTTGTAAATGGCAGGAATGATTAAATAACAAAAAAAATTACTTGATTTACGACAAACATCATAATAAACTAACCCATCTTAGTTGAAAGTTGCAGAAAATAAAACATAAGGTTAGGTAAACTAAGATTTAAATAACAACTAAAATAAAAATTGAACATGCTGCCTTATAGCATCTCTACATTGTTGCAGCATGTGTGTCGTGTTGTAGAAAGAGGACCAACTAAAACAATGGTTACAAAACTAATATTTTGTAGGAATCCTAACACAACAAAAGAACGTTATTGACTTCACCGCTATTATTCTTCACCAAAAATTAGACATGAAATACCAAACTACGAAGGAAAAAAAGAATTACTCAGAAAAGGAAAAATATGCCAAAAAGTGCAGCAATCTTCATAAAGAAGTGAAACTACTGTTAACAAATTACAAATGAAAACACAAGCTTTTACATAATGGCGGCTTGCCAATTTCTAATCAGCACGTTGCATGTCTATAGAAAAACCTTTGAAGTTTTAGACCTAGTAGACAAATTGCACAATAAACCACAAGTTTATTTCCTCGAAGAATGTAATTAATCTACTTAGAATAACATGGTAGATATATAAAGTAATGAAATCACTATTGAAAAAGCGGGGGTATAACAACCACACCCAATAATTCGTTTGGCAATCTGTATGGACAAAACTCCAATATAATTCCGAGAGCACCAACTTAAAAGCGAGCTCTATCAAAAGATATATCAAAGAGCTTTATCTCTATTTCGCAACACAATCAGCAAATCGAACAGATAGAAATCCATGCGCCGATTGATATGAGAAATAACTTGGACTGTACCAAAAACCAATGCCCAAGTGTCAATCAAGTTATATCCAACAAACAAGGTCGGATTTATCAGCTGATTGAACTACGCACAACCTGTGATATTTCAATTATATAAACAAACATAATGCAGAAAAGAAATAACACAGACACCAAAAAAATTGTTAACGAGGAAACCGCAACTGCAGAAAAATCTCGGGACCTAGTCCAGATTGAACACCACACTGTATTAAGCCGCTACAGACACTAGCCTACTACAAGTTAGCTTTGGACTGGAATGTAGTTGAGTCCTAACCAAGCCTCACACCGATTAAGGTACAGACGCGTTCCTTACGCCTCTAGAACCACACCGGATTCTGCGCACTTGATTCCCTTAGCTGATCTCGCCCACAACTAAGAGTTGCTACGAACCAAAGTCGGAGACTTATAAATAAATTTGTCTCACACAGATAAGTCTATTCTGATAGATAAATCTGTCTCCCACAAAAGTACCTATGAAGTTTTTTTCCGTCTTATGATAAATCAAGGTGAACATGAACCAATTGATATTCCGGTATTATACTCCCGAAAAGCAGCCTATAAATATCAATCACCTCACAATAACTTAACTATATGGTAGTATAAGAAGTTATTGCAGAATCACAAAGTCTGGGACGAAGAAATTTGTGATTACTTTTTATATCTTACCTATCGGAGATAAATCTCGAGCAAATCTTAGAGAAGATAGTACTCAACACGATAAAACAAGTAAGATCAGAATACAAAACTACAGAGAAAATAGTTGGATCTGGCTTCACGAATCCCAAATGAAGTCTTCAAGTCGTTAACCTAATATGGTTTTGGAAAAGCCTAGGTTAAAGGAGAATCAAGTCTAGTGCGCAACTGGGACACAGGAAAGTGTTGGGATTAGGTTCCCCAGTTGCTAGAGTTCTCCCTTTTATAGTCTTTCAAATTAGGGTTGCTTACAATCAAAGCTAAGATAGCTTAGTAACAAAGCAATTGATATTCAACGTTAGATGACTCCTGATTTAAGATTCAAGCTAAGTCTTCTTAGAAACTAAGCAATCAGTATCCAACGTTAGATGGTATTAGCTTGATACACACAAATGAAATATACCTATATTTAGATATGGATGAACCGTACCAAAACATGTATACCTTGTTGGCTCAATAATAGTTAACCGAAGTTAGTCACATGAGCACTTATAACATAGCCACATTCATCTAACACTTCTAGATCAAATATGATGATCAATCAATCATGATTGATAATCTAATAAATCTAATTGTGTTTCAATAGAGTCGTTCAAATGTTCATCATCTCATAGAAATACATATGAACCATTTGAAACATAATCGGTTTGGTTTGTAGTTATACAAAGTACTATACAAGAACCAATTCATGAACATAATGCCACGGTTTGCAAAACAAGTTCGCATACCTTGTTTCATTAAAGTTCCGGGGACTTTAGTTCGTAAACGAACCTGAGTTCATGAGTATGTATTTCATACTTACCGATTTGAGAACCTAACTGTTAGAGCACTGCTCTGTCGAACTCGCAAGCGTTGCTATCTCAAGCGTTTTTTCAAGTTTAGCTATTAAAACTATAAGTCTTGATTTCTAGTCTACTTATAGCTATGTCTCGGATTAGGATAGAATGTGTAGTTGACCTCTAGACTTCATGGCGTTCATCGATTGAAGACGAAGATCTACTAAGGGGAGCTTGGAGGAACTTCATCAACAAAAGGTATGTGGAGACTTGAACTCATCTATCACTCTGAAGTCTATTTTATTCTATCTCCTATTGAGACTAAGTCGTATAGCTATATAGACTTTACATTATACACATTTGATATTTCGAGCTGAGTTTAACCCGCTTATATCTTTCTCGAAATATGTGTTGGAAAGCTTTTTTATTTAACTATGTTCATCGTTATTCTTGATGAAAGTCAAAAGATGATCATGTGAAAATCGCCTTGTAACATCTTACATGGTTTGTGTGAGACAGTCATTTGATGTAGACTCGGAATGTTTTGTATTGATCATTCGATCACTTGAAAAATTGCTTATAAGCTAATAGTTTGTGTGAGACAACTATTGTCGTCTTCTAAGAATGTTTCAATGATTGAAATGGGAGTTTAGAACAATTAATCTTTGTCTGGATATAGCATAGTATGCATACTTGTATGCAAACTGTTGTAAGAATAATTCAGGTCTGAGAACCAAGTATGCATACCCATATGCGAACGGTTTTCACTGTTAAAGTCCGGTAACCAAGTTTGCGTACACGTTTGCAAACTGTTTTACCTGAGTTCGGTCCGGAATGACAGTATGCGTACCCGTTTGCGAACTGTCGGAAAAGATCAAAGTCCGAAACTTAAGTTTGTGTAGCCGTTTGCAAACTTATGTGATTAAGTTCTAAAATCGGTTAAGTATGATTTCATACTAATGAACAAATACATTTACATATTAAGGAATGCAATCTTTGCAAACCGTGGCTAAAGTGTTCATGAAGTGAACTGATTCTTTTGAATCAATCCGATTTTGCTTCAATTGTGTCTTGTATACTTCTATGAGAATATAAACAATTGAACAACTCTATGAGTAACACAACTAGATTTATTTGATTATCATTTGATCTAAAAGTATTAACATGGTTAATACAAAAGTGTTCATATGGCTAACTTCGGTTAACTGTTATTAAGCCAACTCAATATACACGTTTAGGTACGGTTACCCATATCTAAATGAAGGTATATTTCATTTGTGTGTAACAAGCTAAGACCATCTAATGGTGGAGAGATATTGCTTTGGTTTTAAGCAAACTTAGCTTGAATCTTAAATCAAGATTTCATCCAACGGTGAATATTGATTGCTTTGTTTCAAACTATCAAACCCTGATTTGAAGACTATATATGAGAAAACTTTAGCAACTGGAAAACCTTATCCCCACATCTCCTGTATGATACTAGTTGCGACTAGAGTCGATTCTCATTTAACCTAGGTTTTTCCTAAAACCATTATAAGTTAACGACTTAAAGACTTCATTGGGATTTTGAAGCCAGACCCAACTATTTTCTCTGTAGTTGCGTGTTCTGATCTTACTTGTTCTACTACCATATAGTTAAGTTATTGTGAGGTAATTGATATTTCTAGGCTGTTCTTCGGGAATATAAGACCGGATTATCAATTGGTTCTTGTTCACCTTGATTTATCAAAAGACAGAACAAAACTTCGTAGGTATTTCTGTGGGAGACAGATTTATCTAACAGAATATACTTTTCTGTGGAAGATAGATTTGTTTATAAAGTCTTCGATTTTGGGTCGTAGCAACTCTTAGTTGTGGGTGAGATCAGCTAAGGGAATCAAGTGCGTAGAGTCCTGCTAGGATTCAAAGACGTAAGGAACGCAATTGTACCTTAATCAGTGTGAGATTGGTTAGGGCTCAACTACATTCTAGTTCGAAGTTAACTTGTAGTAGGCTAGAGTCTGTAGCGGCTTAATACAGTATGGTGTTCAAATCTGGACTAGGTCTCGGGGTTTTTCTGCATTTGCGGTTTCCTCGTTAACCAAACTTCTGGCGTCTGTGTTATTTCTTTTTCGCATTATATTTGTTTATATAATTGAAATATCACAGGTTGTGCGTAGTTCAATCAATTGGTAAATCCAACCTTTGGTTGTTGATTGAAATTGATTGACACTTGAACATTGGTCTTTGGTACCGTTCAAGTTGTTTCTCATAATAATCAGGCTCGCGAATTTCTATCTATTTGATTTGCTGATTACATTGAGAAACAGAGATATAACTCTAAGATATATTCCCTTGATTGAGTCTGACTGTAGTTGATTCTCTCGGAATTATATTGGAGTTAGTCCATACATATTTCCTAACGAAATATTGGGTGTGGTTGTTAGACCCCCGCTTTTTCACTAACCACTGTGTTCGCAAACAGAGTACGCGAACCACAGTTCCAGACTTTGGCCTTGCCGTGCCGTTTGCAAACAGAGTACGTGAACTACAGCTCCGGACCTTTTCACAGTTAAACCCGTTCGCAAACAAGAGTTCCGGACCTGAACTAGAACTTCACAGTGCACATACAAAGTATACATACTGTGTTATATTCAGGCATTGGTAGTTGTTCTAAACTCTCATTTAATCATTGAAACATCCTTAGAAGACGACAATGGCAATCTTACACATACCACTAGCTTCAAGTAATTTTCAAGTGATTAATCGATCAATACGAAACTTCCCAAGTTAACATCAAATGATTGTCTCACACAAATCATATAAGATGTTCAAGGTAATTTTCTCATGATCATCTTGACTTAATATTTAGTTTCCAACAAATAAATTATCTACAACTAAACTCATCAAGTAGATGATGAACTCTATCTAAAGCTAAAAGCTTCCAACACGTATTTCGAGAAATACATAAACGAGATAAACTCCGCTTGAAATGTCAATTGTGCATAATGTAAAAATCTATATAGCTATACGACTTACAATCATTAAAAGATAAAATATAATAGACTTATGAGTGATAGCTAAGTTATAGTCTCCACATACCTTTTGTTGATGAAGTTCCTCCAAGCTCTTCAGTAGATCTTCTTTTTCAATTGATGAACGTCGTGAAGTCTAAAGCTCCACTACACACTTCCATCATAATCCGAGACATAGCTATAAGTAGACTAGAAATCAAGTATATAGTTTTGATCAACTCAACTTGACAAACAAGCTTAAGATAGCAACTCTTGCGAGTTCGACCGAGCAATGCACTAACACTAATCATTTACATTAATCACTAATCAAAATTATTAATAACTAGTCATTTTTATTAACACTAATACAAAAATTGCAGATTTTCCATTACAAAAATTATTTGGTTAAGGGGCTTTTGGATCTACTATTTATAACCCGTTTTCATCTTTATTCAGTATGCCCTAAAATTTCTACGTCTGCCCTAAAACATGGTTCATTGGTCCTTGATGACCACGTATGTATAAAAGCCTAAAAGGGCCTGCACATGAATTGCATTTAAGTTGCAGTATAACTTCCTTAAAATAATACTCGATAATATAATATTCTCGTTAAAATAATAAAATTTCCTAGTTCCGACTTGGGCCCTTAGTGCTAAAATAATAAATTCAATACAATAATAAAATAATACATTTCAAAAGTTCCGGTTAAGCTTTAATAGGTCCCAAATAATATGTAAAATAATAACGCTACTAAAGAAACAAAATTAAATTTCATTCGTATTGAATTTTTCTCAAAAAATGATTCAATATTGGTTTGTTTTTCTTTAAAATTAAACTCAATTAGTATTTTATTCCTGATAATTCGTAATGCACTCAAAAGACTCAAAATCACGTGGTTGTATTACAACAGGAAGTGTTAAATTGTGATATTTAGAGTGTTTGTATTTGTGTTGTAATTAGTCAATTATATGACAATTTTATACAATTAGTCAATATTGTATTACTTGTAATATATAATAACTATTATTGGAGTAATATTTATTTTTATTTATTTGCACTTAAATCATATCATCTACAGAAGAGTCCTTGAAGTTGACCGGTAGTGTAGCACTCCGTGTCTTCTACTCGGGTTTAACCAAATCCATTAACCCAAATTTTGGATTTTGAGTGCCTAAAACTCTACTCAAGAATCTTTTAAAAAAAAATTAGGTTGCCTTAAGAATAAATGTCAATGCCTAATAGTATGAGTCTTCCCAAAATGAAAATATGTATTTTTGGAAGGCAACTGGTAGCTTTGATCATAAGCTTGGGTGCCATAATAGTGACCCATGCAGCTGGGCACCTGTTATGTTTCTGTCCACATGTAAAAGAGAAATCGGAGAAAACGAGGTGACCTATTTTTAGATTTGGTGGAACTGATTCTTGTGGGGAGGCTGGTTCTGCTTCTTCTTCTCTCTTTTTCTTCTCCATCATCTCTCTGCTGTAGAAATAAAATTTTGAACTTGACTGAAATTTTGCTCGGGTAAACTGACGAGTTTGATGCATGGATTTGCTGCTGATTTTAGTATTGACTGGTCTTAAGAGCAGAGTAAGGGAATTTGTTCGCCTGTTCTCAATTTGAGAGTTATAAGAACAGAATCGGATGTTCATGAATAAACCTTGTAAAGTACAGGGTAAGTGAAATTGTCGATTCCTGATGCTGTTGAAGTTGGGGTTCCATAAGCGGGGGAGGGGATTTCTTCTCCCAGTTTTAAGTTTTGGAACTATTTTGAGGTAATCATTCTTTTATTCCATTTAACTAGTGATTTCTATCAATTGGCGGGTTGTATATCACACAAGGTATGCATGTTTTGTTAGATGTTTTCTTGTAAATTCTCTTAAGTTGAGGATGTTTCAAAATCAGTTAAAAAATTAGGGTTTATGCAATTTCGGGAATTTTTCCCAGATTTGTTCCAATGTCAAACTTACCAGTAATGCTTTAATGGGTTCCCTATATTTTATTCGAAACTTGGTTCTGTAGTGGTATTCGGTTGGAATACCCATTGCTTGAAAATTTAACTTAATTATAAATTTGATTTCTGGTTCTCATCTCTGGGTTATAGGGAAAATAATTTCATTTCTTTCTTAAAGAATTTGTTTAAGCTAGTATCTCGGGTGATGACTGCACCTTGAAATTGATTTTCATCTCTGTTTTATTTCGTTAAAGAGTGGAAGATGATTTGGTTAAATGGGATTGCTCTTGTTTGGAGAAGGAGAGAAATAGAGAGCTACTGATGGCAGTAGGAATTGGTGACTAAAATGGCAAGGTTCATGCTTGGAGGGTGGTTGACAAATTGTCTCAACAACATCCCTTGTGATTTGAAGGAACTAATGCACAGACTCTTCGGCAACACCCTTGTAGTATGTTTTAACTGACAGTGCTCAATTCTAGCCATCACGGGGGTTGAAGATCTAAAATGGTATTGCATTCTGAATTTTATTATCTAATTCAGTGACTAAATGGTGTCGTTTCTAAATTATTTCTGAATTTTAAACATTGACAGTAAGCATCCATTGTCTAAATTGGTACCTAGTGTATACTGGCTTCAATGGCTTTAGCGATGTACCTAATATCTACTTTGTTTATCACTTAGAATAAATGAGGTTTTGTCTACTCACTAAACGACTCGTGAGTGGTGGCCTAACCATTTGGCTTACTAAATATTATGCTAGTACAGATCTTTGAATGTTGGTCATGCACACTAATTTCATAAGATGGATTTCATTCCTTACTTATCTCGTAGATAAGATATCATGGCTAATAATATATATTTTAGTTGAAAAGCTAGTCAACAAGTTTGCATTTTTGGCCAGTTCGGTGTCGTTGGACTTTGGTAGTTTGTTTCGCTGCACGCCCGCCCTTCATAGATTTCGACCATTTATATAAGATTGATCTCTATGAGGTTCTAATAAAAACCCGCTACTGATGTCTAGGGATTTAGGAACTCATTTAAATTCTTTATTCTCTGTCGTACAAATAATTCTTATCACAGATTTGGGGATGGGTGTTCTATCCAACTCTACCTAAATTCTACAGTTGGTGTTATGAGCAGGTATGATTGAAAATGGAGACACTTGCCATTATTGTTTAAATATGCAGCGTTTGGGTTTGATCTTTAATGTTTTGATGGACTATCAGAATTACACAATTCTGCTCATCTTTACTGTTTAATCTAGATGTGCAGCGATATAATTATTTTTATGTCTTCCCTACATGATAGGATATCTGTTATGTTAATGATGGGTGCATATTCAATGTTTGCTAAGTTCTAAATTATGAGCGACGGAAACGAGATTATTGTGCATAATGAAGAATGTATGCTTCCTTGCTATCTCTTAAGCTATGCCGGGGTATTCATTTCGAAGCTTATTCATCTTCTAGAGGTATAACTAGATAAAGCATGTTATACTAATTACTAGTTAGCTCATTAATCTAACTTGTGTTGATGTTCGACAGTTTTACGCAGTACGATTGGTTAATTTTGTACAGGAAATTAGTTATCAAATTATATATGGATTGTAGTACAAAATTGTAAGTTTTGTTTTGTATGCTTTCTTGAGGCATCTTTTACTATTCATGCCCATGAATATGATTATGCGAGTATTTGAGTATTGGTATAATGGTTCTCTTTTAAAGATACGTATGTTCAGTATCTGCTAGTGGAAGTTATGACGCTGTAGAGATTTGATGAGGTGATAGTTACTGCGGTGGGAAGTTCATACCATCTAACATGAGAGATGGTTGTTACTTATTATAGTAGTTCATATCATCTAGTTAGGGATAATTGCTACTATTAAGTAGTAGTTCATATTATCTTAATAAACAGTGACGAACTACGGTCGTGCTTGATCCCTTCGAGCAATGGAGAGGGTACGTAGGCAGTCGCTATGCGGTTCAGCACAACTCTACAAGGTTGTTCATACCATCTGAAAGTCTTGGTTACTGCTTTGCAGTTCATATCATCTATTCAGAGATGATTGCAACCTTGACAAGTATATATCATGAGCAACTGGCCAATGATGGTTGGTAACCAGAACTACCTTAATTTTGGCAACTGGCCGTCTGTTATTTTTTGGGCAATTGACCCGTGTTAATTTGGCAACTGGCCGTCTGTTATTTTTGGGCAATTGGCCCGTGTTAATTTTGGCAACTGGCCGTCTGTTATTTTTGGGCAATTGGCTCGTGTTAATTTTGGCAACTGGCCGAATAAATTGTTGGAGTTGGCAACTGGCCTTCTTCCATTTTGGCAACTGGCCACATTAATTGTTAGAATCAGCAACTGGCCGTATAAGTTATTGGGTTGGCAACTGGCCAAATCTTATTTTAGGCAATCGGCCATCTCTTATTTATTTATTTTGAAATTGGAACCCTTGTCGAATTTTATGAATATTATGGTATGGGACATATGCTCATAGAATTCTGAGTTTGAGACTAATGAGATTTCTACGGTGTGCAGGATTATTAGTGAACGAAAATTTTACTTGAGTGGCGTATCCGAGAATTGGAGTTTTCCAAGCGGGTCCTAACCCGACCCGCAGGAAGCAAAAATTCTCTGGTCCGTCACAGGTAGCCTAGCAACAAGCTGGACACCGACCTCTTTTTCAATGGCTACACCTAATCTATGAAAAAGGAAACTACCTACTTTAACCGTGGCATCATAACTAGCAATACAATTTTTCCATCCTTTAAGAAAACTAATAGTATCTTCTCCTAGTTCTCCAAGGGTAGTGAAAGCCAAAATGCCAAATCCATATCCATGGACAGTGCATTTGTCGAGATATTTGTTGGTTTCCGAAGAACTGCATTGGAGTAATATATTACTTAATTATAAAATAATAATTTATTATATTATTGATAATATAATGTGAAACCTACTACCACACCCATTTTTCAGATTTTTTACACTAAGAAACCCACATCCAGAAAAACTCAGACGCGCACCCATTTTCTACGAGAAAATATCTCCCAAACCCATAGTTTGTGAAATTATGTTTCTTCACAAGCCGCATAATTTCTTCTTCAATTCCTTCTCTTCTTCTTCTTTACTGTGATTTTCTTCTCTATTGATTCTTTGTTTACAACCACAAGAATAAACAAAGGTCCTGAGTAGCTGGCGGACTTCACCTCAAGGGTTATATGCACGTATGTGCTGTGAAGGGAGAAAAATTAGGTCTCTTTTGAAACCAAATTTGTGAGCTGAGAAGAAGAACCAAAGTTTTACTGCCGGAGTCTGCTGTTGCTGATCCAAGTCTGCAGGCATTTCTAGCCAAGGTACGATGGGCAGAGAAGGGGTCGAATTCCGGTTGTTTCTCAGTTTGAAACTTCAACTGAAGTTAATGTTGTTGTGACTGATTTTGTTAATGTTTGAGATGGATTTCGTGAGATTTTAGAAGCTCAAGAAGAACACGAAGAATGGGTACTCAAATATGGAGAATTTGGTTTGGTTTGGAGGTCGTTTTACTGTTTATAAAACAGTTAAGTACTGTGGTTGCTGCCATTTCTTGTATGAAAGAATTATGGTGATTTATGTGTGTTCTAGAGTTCTTAAATGAGATGTAGGGAGTTGGGTTGTTTTCGGAATTTGCAGGGGAGGTACAGGTGCTATTGAAATCAGCAGTGAGGTTATCTCTCGACTAATTGCAACACACACAGAAGATGTTCGAGCAATTGCCTGACTGATGTTGCTGCTGTACTGAAATGGTGAGAACCGTTGCTGTTGCCATAGGTCGTTGGCAGTCTGAACTCTGTCGATTTAGCAAATGAAGGAAGGTGATTTGGCAACGATGGCTAGTGATCATGGATTCATGATGCTGGGAACAATTTGGGTTGGGGTGGAGTATCTAAAGTAGGCAGTTCAAGTCATCCTGAAGATGTATGTGGATGGTTGGGAAATGGAGAGGTGGCAGCAATAATGGATGGGGTAGTGGTTAGTGAGGTTCTCAGTTCGTGATATTCTCCCCAATAGGAAAAAGTAGATCAATGTCATTTTCATATGCCTTATAAGTAGATCAATGTCATGCAGACTCGACTGCATAACATGTTATGCAGTAGGACAAATGGATGCATAACCTGTTATGCATCTATAAAATTTATTGCATAACTTGTTATGCAGTTCAGAAAACGGTTGCATAACACGTTATGCAACAACTTTTTTGTTACTATTGAAACCAACAAAAACAAAGACTGCATAACTTGTCATGAAAATGGATGCATAACAGGTTATGCATCCATATTTTTGGATGCATAATGCATTATGCATCAACTTTATCAGTACGCACTAAAATCAACCAAAATAATGGCTACATAACTTGTTACAGATGCATAACTTGTTATGCAATCGAGAAATTGTTGCATAATTCGTTATGCGTTTGCTTTTTCTGTTGGATTCAGGCATTTACAGCTTTTTTAGTTGCTGCATAACCAAAATATGGTTGAATAACGTGTTATGCATCTTTTGTGGTGTATGCATATTGTGTTATGCATCTTTTTTGAAAGCTGCATAACGAATATATAGTCAGTTTTTGAAATTTTTCCCTAAAATGATGATCACCTCCGATTTTTTTCGTGAAAAACAATAATTTGATATTGTTGTTTGTACTCGTTGTGTAGCTCTCTTTAAAAGTTTACCAACGATATAAAATTTGTATAATTCAAAGGCGCGGTTTTTTAGATACGTTATATCCAAGTTGCGTTGCCAATTATACCCCTGAAAAATTAGGACGCATAACCCGTTATGCAGACATTTTTCAAAATTTCATATAATTATGGGTGTCATAGAATCTAAAAGTAATCTTGGGCCTGACAATAAGATTTTTTTTTTTTTGGGCCTTAGCCTAATTTCCCTAATATAATGAACCATTTTTGGGGACTACTCAAAAAAGGTGGGGGACTACTCTTTCATTTTTGGTAGGACATTTGAAGTAATTTTGGGTCACCCCTTATCTAAATTCTTTTTTAATACCAAATTTACCCTTGGTAATTAAATTAGTTAGTGTTAGTGTAATGATTAATTACTGATTAGTTAGTGATTAGTAAGTTATTAATAGGATAGTTTTGTTAGAATCAGAATTATTGAGAGAGAAGAAAAAGAAGAAAAAAAGATGAAGAAAAAGAGGGAAGAACCCAAAAAATCTTATTTTGAGTTTAGTAAATATGATATGAGTGATTCATGTGATGATACCTCCTCCTCAGAATCAGAACCTCCTTCATCTCCTAATATATTTGTCAATATTTCTAATGATCCGGATATGAGTTATTTGTTAGATGATGAAAGCTATTTACCCAAAACTCAACCTAACGACCCAAATGATGAATTTTATCAGCCACAACCAGAAGATGAAGTTATGGGTACTCAGGTATGGCTCAAATTTAGTTAATGTAGCTTGAATTGTGCAAAAAATTGGCCAAACCGAAAATTTCAGGAATAAATTTCGGCTAGGTCAAAGTAGTTCGGTTAGCAATTCTGCAAAACAGGTAACCGAACTCTCCTGTATGTGCAGTTCGGTTACTCATTTCAGCATACGCAAGTAACCGAACTCTGTTTTAATGGAGGTTTTTGAGAGTTCGGTTATCTTTTTCCAGAAAACGTTGCCGAACTAATTTTATAGAGTATACAGTTAATAGTTCGGTTTAGTCGAGTTTAGTCCCTTTGTTACCGAACTTTTTGTTCGGCAAGATCGCAAATCACGTTCATTGAATAGCTAACCGAACTTTGTAGTTCGGTTTAGTCGAGTGTAGTAATTATGTTGCCGAACTATACCATAGAAAATTCCAAAGAACAAGTTCGGCAAGATCGCAAATTTTTTTTCATAACCGAACTTTTTGTTCGGTAGGATCGTATATTATTTTTACATTGCCGAAAATTTAAGTATTTCTTATTTTTAGTTGGTATTGACGCTGTGCTATTACTCGTAGGTTGCCTATGATCCAATAGAACCAATGGAAAATCAACCTACCCCTATTGATATTTTGTACGATGACACGTCCCATCACTACATGAATGACTTGGTATTCAAAAGTCCTTTAGAGGCAAAGAGTTGGGCTAGACAACATGCACTAAAAGACATGTGCGTATTAGTATTGAATGGGAGAGAAAGCAAAACCCGCTTTGAAATGGTTTGTGAGAGAAGCGGTGATCCCGATAAAAGCCACAAGAGGAAGGGTTATGTTTATAAAGGAAAGACAAATAGGAAGAACAAAACTTTCTCAAAGAAGATTAAATGCCCATTCAAGCTTGCATTTAATTACAACGAAGAATTGGGTGGATGGGTTCTCTACAAGGTTATGGAAGGTTGTCATAACCACCCTCGTCCGGAGCATCTTGAAGGACATTTCATGGCGGCCAAGCTAACTCCTGAAGAGATTGACAAGGTAGCTAAAATGAGGAAAATGGGTCTTTCACCGATTCAAATGCTCCAAATACTAAAGGAGGATAACAAGGATAACCACTCATCTTTGTCCACCATTTGTAATGCAATTGGGACAATTAGAAAGAAGGAATGGAGAGATAGACAAGTGATGCAACAATTGTTTTGTTTTTTGGCCAAAGAGAAAGACTACGCGGTTCAAAAGGATGTGGATTCGGACGGAGAGATAACACAACTCTTCATTGCGCATCCAACGAATGTTCAATTGGCTCAATGCTTTCATGAAGTTCTCATAATGGATTGTACTTATAAGACGAACAAGTACGAGATGCCATTGTTGAATATTGTTGGGCGTACTTCGACGAAGTCACCGTTTACCGTAGCGTTTTGTTTCTTAAGGGACGAGCAAGAACCTAGTTACATTTGGGCACTACAACAAGTTAAGGCAATCTTCCGAGGTGATGATATTCCCGGGGTTATAGTCACCGACAATGAAGTCGCATTGATGAATGCAATAGAGGTAGTGTTTCCATTAGCACACAATATGCTTTGTACGTTCCATATATGGTGTAATTTGATAAATAGGTGCAAGCCAATAATTTGTCCACCCAAGAAAAAAAGGATATGCAGAGATTAAGATGCTACCGGAACATGAACAAGCGGATGCAAAAGAGGAAGTTGAAAAACAATACGATAAAAATTACACTAAATGGGTTGCTTTCAACGGTGAATGGGAATCATTGTGTTGGTCTCTTACCGAGGAAGAGTATCATCTAAATCTTGCGGAGTTTATCGCCCATTGGGATACTCCCGATTATCCCGGTGTTGTATCGTATGTTCTTCGCCAATGGTTGGAACCACACAAAGAGAGGTTTGTTAATGCATATACCAACCAATATAAACACTTGGGAAATCAAGCGACAAGTTTAGTGGAGTCGGCTCATCATCGGTTGAAGAAGAATCTCTTTGGATGTGTTGATAATTTCGTAACCATGTGGAATGCTATGGAAAATTACTTCAAGCGCGACATTGATAGAATTAAAGAGAAGTTCCAAAAAAGCAGTATATTCAAAATGACCGGAAAATATGCCGACCACCCATTGTTCAAGGGAATCCATTACAACGTATCTCGGCAATGTATGAAGTTGTTGATTATAGAAGTCGAGTTGATTGATAAGTGGGAAACCAAGAGGGATGAGGTGTGTGTATGTAACATGAAGAAGTCTATGGGACTCCCTTGTCGCCATATGATAATCAACTACGAGCATGGCGTAATCCCTTTAAACGACATTGATCCATATTGGAAGCATCTAAGTTTCATCCCTCCTCCAAAGGGAGAAGAAGCCGGAGAGGAGTTTGGTGATAACGAAATAGGTAGAACCGTACTAAAGATGTATCGTGGCATGAACACGCTCCAAAAATAAATATTTTGGGATGACATGAGGAAAATCATATATCCACAAACTTCGGAGAATGTTTATGAACCGTCAAAAGGCAAACGCAAAGGTAGGCCAAGAAAAAAAGAAACTAAAAAACAACTAAGAGAATATGCAAACGTGTTACGTAAGAAGAAAAGTGAGCAAACCCCATTTACTAGAGATCCTTCGTCCCATGAGTATACCGCGGCAATGTACTTGGAGCAAACCAAGAAACGGGGTAGGAGTATTGAGGAGAAAGACGAAACAAGTGAGCGAGATTTGAAGAAAAAAGGTACGATGTGTCCATCACAACCAAGCCAACCATCTTCCGGCGACGTGAAGCTTAAGTCCCCAATTTGCCCTATCCAACCATTTTCCCTAGACGTGAAGCTTGAGGCTCCAAATAGAGACTATTTGAATGAGCTACCTCTATACATTAGAGAATACGTTATATCCACCGACGACGTTCCTCTGGATGGTAATTGTGGTTTTCATGTTGTCAATCAATAACTTGGGCCTTTCATCGAAGGTGCCAAGCTAAATAATGGGTGTGCAATCATTCATATAAGGCAAAGGTTGTTGTCCAAACTAAAGGAGAATCCGGCCTTTTATAAGACAATGTTGTGCGATGGGGTGGGTAGTCTCAATGAGCAATTTGTTAAGTATCAACGTCGTCTTCATGGGGGCCATCCGATCACAACGGATTATTGGATGAGCATGCCGATATGTGGACACTTAATCGCCGAGGCATTTAATTGTGTGGTTCATTATTTCTCAAAGTATACGAGTTTCACCTTCACCCCGAAAACAACCGTATGTGTCGAGCAACTAAAACGAAGGAGATGTGTGATGGAATTGACTAGCAACAACCACTTTATAGGCCTCCGTTTAAAACCCGATTGTCCACTGCCTCCAATATCCGGAAACTCTTATTGGCTTGCATTTAACCCCGATATAATGTTGGGTTGGTGTATTATGTATGAGCATAACATGGAGATGTGGAAAGCTTTGAAGAAATCGGACGAAATTGTACATGAAGGTCAAATTTCACTTGAGGATGATTAAATGACACATGTAATGGAACTAAGTATGCTTATCAATCTAATACTATGTTTTTTGAAGTGTGGTATTTATTATCGAGTTAATGTTAGTATTTTATTGAGTTGATAGATAATAGTTCGGTTAGCACATATGATTATCGAGATTGCCGAACTTAAGTTCGGTTACCTGCGCAAATATTTCAGGTTGCCGAACACCTGTTTTTTGGCACTTCTGTTTTGACATTGACCCAACGGCTAATTTTGATTTCTACCATGTTATTACTCACTCAACGACTATTTTTTTAATGAAATGAAATTCTTGGATATTTTTCAACTTCTAAATTTGAGTTCACAAATAGAAGTCCGGTTAGGAACTTAGATACAGGACATTGACGAACTATTACAGGATAGAAGTTCGGTTAGGAAATGAAATTACAGGACAATGCCGAACTATTACAGGACTTTCCAAAATAAAATTACATAACATTTAATATCCTAAACGCGCTATGAAAAAGTCTTTAAGGATGCGGAAATGATCTTCATATTTGAAATTCTTTCTCTTCCATCTTCGCTATTCATTTTTGGATGTTAAAATGATTTCGTCGAATGTTTCACCCCTAAGTCGATACCACCTTACAATCTGAAATAAAGCCATAAATTCCACAACTCTAGCTCTTATCTTATCAAATCGAATGAACAAAGCTATATGGTCACGGTTATGAGGGTTTGTTGTGTCAGAACAGAATTTCTCATGAATTTTCCCCCAATAGCATTGACTCATAATGCCATTCATTCTTCGTTCTTCACCCCTCTTTGGATAGTATAGTATGTAGTTTCTGCAAAGAGAAAGATCTTCATCTAGAGTAAATTTAGGACCAGTAGCTGTCATTTTTATGAGATTTTGAAAAAAAATGTTAACTATGAGATTCATATATATACCATTGAGGTGTATAACGGCTATATTATCAAAATAAATAGCCATTACTTGATATTTGTGTCAGATAAAGAACATTGTAATTTCAAAATTCAAAGTTCGGTTAGCAAATAAAAATTTGCGAGCCAACCGAACTACAAAGTTCGGTTACATGGTAAAAAATGAGGTAACCGAACTTTTATTTGAAGGCTCAGTCACAAATTGAACATATATATGATACACAAACCACTCTAAAACAAACCTAAGAGTGTAGTTCTGTCATTTCTGCATCAAGAGAATGACTTTTCCAACTTGTGCAAAAGAAAAAATTTGAGTCTCCAGAGACAAGTTCGGCAACCAGTGATATTATACTTTGCTAACCGAACTAGAAAGTTCGGTTATAAGGTAAAAATTGAGGAAACCGAACTTTTATTTGAAGGCTCAGTCACAAACTGAACATATATATGATAAACAAACCACTTTAAAACAAACCTAAGAGTGGAGTTCTGTGATTTCTGCATCAATAAAAAAAACTTTTCCAACTTGTGCAAAAGCAAAATTTTGAGTCTTCAGAGAAGAGTTCGGCAACCAGTGAAAATGTAGCGAGGTAACCGAACTCTGTCTTCGGCAACCTGGTAGGATTTAGCTGTTCGCCAAAAAAACAGTTCGGTGACCTTGAATTTGTCACAGGTTACCGAACTTTAAGTTCGGTTAGCTGTGTAAAATTTTCAGGTTGCCGAAAAACATCCTGTATTCAAAATTTCATCCTTATAAAATTGAAAACACAAACCCAATTAAAATTAAAAACACAAACAAGGTTCTAAAAAAAAAAAAAAAGTTGTTATACATACCAAACTACGAAATCCTTAACTAATTGTTTAAAACACACAAACATACGAAATTAAACCATACGAAATCCATAACTAAGATGTTTTTTGAAACTAAAACCATACGAAATCACTAACGACCACTACGACGAACCCTTTTACCACTTCCTTGTTTACCACGAGTTTTAGGTTGAACTTCCTCATCACTTGGGGTTTCATCTACTCGACCGGTTTCCTCCACGGCGCGACTTGAACATTCTCCTTGTTGTCGACCCCTCTTCAATTGCTTAGACCTACTTGGATCCATCATTCTTTTAGTTATAAGACCCTCCCACTCGCCGGAGTAGTAGGTTTGTTCCTTAGTCGACATCGGCTCTCCACTATGGATTTTAGCCATCCATTTCTTCAACAATTTCGTACCCTTCTTCACCTGATTCAAATTTTAAGCATAAGTAAATATATTTTCAATACTTTCAAACAACAAGGAAGTATAAGAGAAGACATTTTCTTACCACATTATCCCATAACATTTTTGCTTCTTCTCCACAAATAGGCATCTCCTTCTGAGCTCTCTTAGACTCCCTCTCCTTTTCCTTCGCCTTCGCCTTATCAGTCTTAGCTTGTTGTTCTCTATTTATCACAAAAGGATGACTAATTTCTTGATAAAACTCCATATAATCTTCATCACATGCATTTACATCTCCACCACAAGGTACACAATAACCTAAAGGTAAGTAGTAGTTACCAAGTGCATTCCAATGTCCTACCGTAGGAGTTGGTTCATGTTTTGGAACAAAATATTTTTCGGTGTTCTTTGTTCCTTGAACCAGCAAATTGAAATTTTCATTCTCCACGTCGGGATCCATTTGGACACAACAAAGTTGTCTTAGTATTCTCCTTGGATTATATATTGCGTAGCCATTAGGATACCAAATTGGTCCATAGTAAGCCGAGACGGTAGAGAAACCATTCAGATCTTCTTTATCTACAGGGACATCATCGGGTACGGTGTATGGGTGAAATACCACATCGTTCACCGTAAGTTTATCCAATTTCTCCTTCAACGAAGTCAACTGCTCTTCTTTAGAATTCTTTTGTGCGTCCAAAAACAACCATTTTCCTGCAGTAGGTTCGTCATAGGGATAGGGTGTCTTTTCCTTAGCCAATCCCAATGAAGGGAAGTGGTCATAAATCCAAACCTATGCGAAAATATGAAAATATTAACCACATACATGAAAATTGATTTGGAAGCAGAAAATTTTAGCGAATAATTTGCTAATTAACAATGTAGAAGGTCACCTGAATAAGAGTTAAGTAACCTCCAATTTGAGTTGTCTTAATCCTCGACCCTTTACTCATCTCTCCTAGAACAAAAGCAAGCACCCCAGTGGCCCAAGAGTATTTGTTAATCTCATCGAGATTCTCCAAAAGCTGTAGATAATGTGCATCCACCCTATTTCCAGAAATGTCGGGGAAAATGACGGTTCCTAGCTGATATAACCAATAAGCGGTGACATGATGCCTAAGGGTCTCCTGGTCCATCACCAACTTTCCTTTCTCCACCTTCTTTCTTGTCCCTCCAAATGCTGCCTTCAACTTTACCAACTTGAATTTCTTCACCATCTTCTTCAATGCTCCATTTTCCTCTCTTGGATTATACTCATCGCCACGTTTAGGGGACCTCACAGAACGTCTAAACTCACATTGAGCCTTTCTTGCATCCCATCCTAGACATTTTAGAGCCAATTCTTCAAGAGCTTCATAACGCGTCGAGGGGTTGTAGCCTTCTCGAAGACATTTACCTTCCACTGGTAAGCCGGCGATTCTCTTGCAATCATCGGTAGTAATTCCCATCTCGCCAAATGGAAGATGCATTGTATATGTCTCGGGATAATGCCTCTCGAGAAATGCGGATACGGCAACAGCGTCAAAATCCACATGTGCGTACTCAATAGCTCTCCATAACACACATTCTTTAACCTTCGCTTGAAACTCGTCACACTCCAAAGAAAGATCCCATTTGGACGCCTTTTGACGACGAACTGCATCATTATGATCCTACGAAAAGAACATAACACTATTAATACTTGACGAAACATGTCCCAAAAAAAATTTTCGTTTTGTTAGTTAAGAATGAACTTAAAGAATACCTTTGTCGCATAGATCTTCGCAGCCCATGAGTGTTTGTAGCCAAACAATGTTGCCCCTCCATCATTTGGAGTACCATAAGTTGGGTTCACTGGTGGCAAACACAAATTATCAGGGGGAATGTGTGAGTATCTATCACAAGGCGGCTTCGGCTTTTTTTTCTCTTTAACAGGAACAATTTCTTGCTCTTCCTCCTCTCCCTCCTCTTCTTCCTCTTCATCCTCTCCCTCCTCTTCCTCCTCTTCTTCCTCTCCTTCCTCATCCTTCTCTTCCTCTAGTCCTTCTCCTTCTTTGCCCTGTCCTTGTTCTTCTTCCTCTACATTTTCAACATGTTCTCTTTGTTGTTCAACCTCTTCATTTCCTTGGTCTTCATTTCCTTGCTCTTCTTCATCATCATTCTCTTCTTCAATAACATTATCAATTGTATTCTCCATCACCTCTTGATTGACATCTTGGATTACATTACGAACATTCTCTTGGTTCACTTCCTGTAACGATCCCCCTCCATGTTTAGCATTTTTAGTACCACGGTTTCGGAAATCCAAATGTATTCTACCACGAGGGGTGGGAGTTCTCAAATCTTCATCTAGGTGGGGATTAGATTTTTTTCCTCTGTTCCTAATGAATGAAAACCACATTATTAGCTAAACAGAATATTGTCTTATCAAATAAAATTGAACATGGGATTACATCAAACACAAAATGTTAACAGACTAAAGTTCGGTTATCTGGTATAAGTTGCGAAGTCACCGAACTACAAGTTTGGTGTTGACAGATCAAAGTTCGGTTACCCCATAGAAATTGCGAAGTAACCGAACTATATTTTATCAAAGTTCGGTTACCTATATAAATTTATCGACTAAACCGAACTCAAATTTCTCATATAAAGAAGGAGTTCGGTTACGATTTTTTTTTTGCGAGCTTACCGAACTACATAGTTCGGTTACCTAAAAATTCCTAATTTAACGAGCTGTTCTTCATATTGAAAGTTTGGTTTTCAAAATCTATGGTTTTCAAAATTTCTCCTAACCGAAATCTATACTGTAACTACCATTTTTTATGGTTTTTGATGATTTCTAATCGATTTCTTCAACAAAAAACGATTAAAAGGAATGTGTATGAAGGAAATTACCTGCGGATTTTCATTTTACTCGAATCGGACTTCTTGGTGGATGTTGGATGCTTGACTTGGTCTCCCAACTTTGCTTGAAGTTGTTTATCAATTTGAAATTGATTTGGGAGATTCGCTATATTTGCCAGTCCCGGACTCAATCCTGGAATTCTTGGTGTCTGCTTAGAACACATTGTTTATAAAGATTGATTAATCGACGATGAATTTTTTTCGAATCGATGATTAACGTAGATGTCTACGAATAAGAGGAGAAGAAGAAAAGAAGAAGAAGATGAAGAATAAAAGAAAAGAAAAGAAAAGATTTTGAAACTGATTTTAGGTTTTAATTTAGTGGGTTAGATTAGTGGGTAGTGGTTAAATTAGTGGGTTATTAGGATTAGTTATAACCTTAATTAGGATAAGGGCAGATTAATCTTCCCTAATCTTTTAGGACACCCCTTAGAATGTAGGGTGGACATTCCTATCACAAAGTAGTCCCCTACCTTTTTTGAGTAGTCCCAAAAATATCGTTCAATATAATATCTCCTTAAACTAAATTTTCTAGGTCCAAGTCCATTATTTTTACAGAAGTTTTATGGTACGAGTACTTGGTAATAGAAGCTCCAAACCTAAACTCAGCTAGGCATAGTGGGTGTACAAAACCGATCATCTAACAGACTGTGTAATGAGCAATATATTTACGATGTCAGTGTTAATACGATCCAGGCAGTACGATCCGTAGTAATGTCCACTTACTCTATGATATTTATCACCTGCAATAATAAATCCGGGTCCAAACTAACCCGTTTATATAATAGGAAGGCGAAAAATTCGAAGAAGAGAAAAAAAGGTATCGTCACAAAACAACAACCTTCCGAAGTGACTGGGGTGATTCTGAATCTCTGTGATACAAGATCCGTCCCATACGCTCTGCTCTCTGTTTCTCTTCTTCTTCCTCCCTCCATCTCTCTCAAAGAAAATCTCTTTCTGCAACTTTCAAAGGGCGAAGTTTCTTTCTTGTGGGTAATGAAACTTCTGGGTTGATGGGGTTGATAGCATTTTTATTATAAACAAATATAAAGATAAAAAGGAAAAAATCTTAAATCAGGAATCGTAATATAAAATTCAAATGAACAAACAATATGTTTTATTGTAGAAATGGTAACTGCCATCAGCATCATTGTGTTATTTTTATTATAGCAAGTTAGGAATTAAGTAGAGTATGTGTGATTTGGTAGCTCGTACTGGTCGACTTCAACAGCGTTACGAGGCTGGTTATCGCCTTGTCGCTGGGTAATCTCTATCTCTCTATCTCTTTCGTTTAAATAATTTGATTGTAATTATTCTGATTTTGTTTAATTTATGATTAGAAATGTATTAAAGGGATCTTTCTTAGAACAATAGAAAGAGAATAAGAATGTTGTTAGCAATGTCTATGGATTCAACAATGGGGAAGGGGGATTTGATATGGATTTTTTTTCTTCTTCTAGGGTTAATGGTATCAGAATTCGTTTTATTTCTTGGTATTTTGTTGAAGGAAGAAAAAGAGTGATATTGAGATTTTGAATAGATACAGGAATACTGTGCTTGCGAATTTGGTGCCTGGTTGGTGTGCTATTCACCATGGATGCTAGGCATTCACACCCTGAGTTGCCCATCAAAATGGTAAATAGTGCATCCACATGAGCCCCATGCACCAAATCCAACTGCACCCTAGCAGGGTTCGATAGATAGGTTACAGTGATGTAGTTACAAATGAGAAATTGCTACTTGTAGGGATGGAATTCAGGACGCATGATTGGTTGATTGTTAACCAATTGGTATAATAAGTGAAGCTATAGGAAGATAGTTGAGGATATATATAATTTGTTTGAAACTTTATAGAATTATGATCCTCAAGTTTTGGGGATTAGGAATTCTGTTGTGGACCTCTGGGAAGAATGTGTTGTTATAGTTGTCGGTCGTGTGATGTTTGTTCAAAGGAAAAGAATTAATCATGTAAGACTAAGGAAACATTTCTCTGAGGGAAATCTCTGTGCAACCCACTATTTGTCAGAATGCACTAGGAGATCAATTTGAAGAATGTCATGTTGCTACGTTTGCGTCTCTATCTGATGTAGATTCTCATAAGCCTGTAAATTGTAGTGATCAAGAGTTTTTTGAATATTATTCTTGTTTCTTTTTGGTTATTTGATTTTATAGACAAATGTATTTATAGATAGTATTGGAGGTGAAGTTTCAAACCCCATTGTAGCATTTAGTCATCTAGATCAAATTCATTGCATCTTTCGAAAAGCCCCTTTCTTTCTAGGCACAGTTAGATTTTAATTGCCCCAGCTTATGTTCTATTTGATGTTCCGTTTCTAATGTAGTAGCATGTTTTGCCACAGGTGTATTCCGTTTAGATGTAAACACCTTGATGAGAGCAGTAATGACACATCTGAGAAGGCTGTGGAGGTGCTTATGATTAACTCACCAAGTGGACCAGGTCTTCTGTTTCCGAAGGTGTTATTCCTTTTAATGTCATAGCAGATCTGTTTGTTGTCTTTCAATCCTATTCCTTCCGCATCATAGAGTGTTTTACCGTCAAAGCAAGTAGAGGTTTGATCATTTGAATTCATGATGCTCTTATTTAGGTTTTCTGGGGCATTGGGGAAGATATAGCTTTTTATGACTTCTGAATTTTACTGGAATGAGAAATACATCCATGCTTATTATTATATTTGGGCTTCCGCAGTCAGTCTGTTTGTTCTCTGTGAATCTCCTGCAACTATTATATCAGTTGAATATTTGAAATTGGAGCTTGTATTGATCAAGCAAAAATTCCAGTGATACTGTTTGACTGAGGGTGTTGGTTTGAACCCACACCCGTTTGTTATATACAGATTACATAACATACTAGGGACTATAATATCTTCAAAAAGATGTGAAGACATAAAATTGTTTAGTTGTATAGAGAACCAGATTACAGGATTCGGTGTTGTCATTTCACTTAACCGTGCCTTATTTCCTTTCTTACTCTTACTTATCAAACAGGAAACTAGTGATATTTATTTTGATATGCACATGGTTCTTGTCATTACCCTCCAAGATAACTTTTGGAGTTTGGAGAATAACTCTTTTGTCTTTTGTACTTACTAGATGTCTTCTTGTTTTAGGGAGGCTGGGAGAATGATGAAACAGTAGAGGAGGCAGCAGTGAGAGAGGCCTTAGAAGAAGCTGGAGTTCGAGGAGTTCTGATGGTAACTGATTCTCCCAGTTCTTTTAAAAATATATATGTAATCAATAATTCATGCTAGTTTATTTTGATAGAGTTACCAATATTGCCATTTTCTGTACTTACCTCATTCAAAAAGTGCCCAACAAGATCTATAGAAAACAGGTCTACGGAAGTAACAGTTGTCTTGATAAAATTTCAGAAATTCTTGGGACATTACAACTTCAAGAGCAAAACCCATGAAGACAAGTTCAACCCGGAGGGGTTATGTAAAGCTGCCATGTTTGCCTTGCTGGTGAACGAGGAGCTCGACTCATGGCCGGAACAGAGTACACGTGAGAGGAGATGGTTATCGGTTCCTGAAGCAGCAGAGCTTTGTCGCCATTCTTGGATGAAAGATGCACTAGAAAATGGCTTTGCTGAGTGGTATTCAAAGAAGGATATCATGAACTCAGGCGAGGTGGGTGGCCACCCACCCACCTCGGAACCTTCTTCCCCAGAGCACAAGTGATTGAAATCTCCTCTCGTTCTTGTGTAATTTTTGGAAGCAGATATAGTTTCAGTTCACACTTTTCAACCTCGTGAATCATTCATCTGGAAGATATTTTCATACAATTTCACCAAATTAAAGACGTGAATAATGACAATTTAAAGTTGGGTGGGTCTATGAATTACAGTGGCGAATATGACATATTACGAGCTGAGACCACACATATAGACTATTAATTCTTCAACGTTAGTCTTAGTAGACAGTAATCATTACCCAGATGCTGATTCTGGTGAAAGGTTATCGTAAACCAGCTAATGATTTATAAGGTTCTGTATGATGGCTCCAACAAAAAAAGTTGCCATAAAGGGCAAGTCACAATCAACATATATAGTAAAATTTGTACAAAATTTGAAGGGAAAAAAAAAGGAAGAAAAAACCAAGCTCATCTGGCTACTATATATTTATATGATACAAATACAGAAGATGTCCCTCCCAGCTTACTCTCTTCCATGACGGTTGATTGTTACGTTCAGAGGCATGAACATGGTACAATGTGGCCAGCGGATAGTGCCCCATCTTTTGTTTCCACCAAGAATAAAGAAGATGCTCTGCCTGTGCAGCCGTGAACAGCAATTGCATCTCTTCTACAGCAGTAGAAAGTCAGACACTACCCCTCCATTGATGCGCAGAGACATCGGGCCGACATCAGTAGCAGCTGTGGAACACCATATTTAGTGAAACCTAAATAGTGGAAGTAACATGAGAAATCAGGTCTACTCGTCGAGTACAATATCAGCAGGATCTCCAATCCAAGATTTCCCTTCTCTCCACTGAAACCTGATTCTAAGTTTCCCATTTGCGTCTACACCAGCAACCTCTCCCTTGCTAGCATGAGTTTCCATACCCCATCCCCACCTAGGAGTCACCAATCCTCCTCTAATTTTCACTTTATCACCTACCATGAACGGTCTAACCCTCTCCATTTCGTTTATTTTGCATACCCACAACCTATCCAAGAAACAGAATGCAACCCACAATTCTCCGTCTTCTATTCTGTGAACAACGCCTATACTCTCATGGCTCACTTCACCCCACTGATGTGATGGTGTTACAACAGATGGCTTCACCTTTACCCAGTCTCCTATCCGAAGCTCCTCTTCTTCAACAATTTCTACCTCTGCTGGGTCAAGCATCCAAGCTTTTGATCCAACAGGCGTATAAATTCTTAGCTTCCCATCTGCATCTATTGATGATATCGTCCCAATGCTGGTGTGGTTATGACCAGACCACCCAAACCTTGGTTGCTTCACTGCAAATCTTACTTTTACTCGTTGGCCAATAACAAGCCTCTCCACTCTTCCGAGCTCAGAAGATGGCCCTACCCACCTTTCCTGCTCTCCACAAAAACCAACCTGGACAGTTCCGTCCCATTCATCTCCTTCATACCCTATTCCTTGTACAATCCCGATACTGCCGGGCATTAAGGATTTCCATCCACTTGATCCATCTCTTATTCTAACCCATTCTCCCACTTCAAATATCTCCTCTATCTGAAGATCTGCAGGATCTCCTTTCCACAAACCTGACAGGCCAAAGAATACAACCCGTACTTCTCCATCAGCGTGCACCCCAGTAATAATACCTCTTGAAGCAATATTTGCACCTCTCCATCCCCACCGTGGTTCAGTTAGTCCGGGTCTAAAACGAACATGCTGGCCAATTTTCAAGGGTACAACCTTTTCCACGTCTGTGTAGTGCGTCATTGACCTCCCTTTACGAAAACAACAAGCCAGTTCTAAATATCCAGTATCTTGTACACTGTGAACCACCGCTAAATTTTCTTTGCCGATGTTGTTCCAGTCATAGTTCCCTCTAGTCCCCATACTTGGCTTCAAACGAACCCAGTCACCAACATCAAAACCTGAGAGCCGTTCTGCATCTCCAGGAGCAACCTTCCACAGGTCCACTCTGCCAGTCACTCTCACCTGCAATAGGTTAAGGAAATGCTTATACTATTAGACCCAGTTCATATATTATTATCAAAAGAGAGAAATGACACAAGCATACTAACATTTAGTTTTCCGTCCATATCTATCCTTGCAATCTTCCCAATGGTAGCAGCAGTTTCATTTGACCATCCAAGCCGTGGCTGAGCAACAGATGACATCACATGTATTTCTTGTCCCACTTCAAAAGGTGGTACCTTCTCCATGTCCGTCACTGAGCAAGAAAAAGGTTTGCTCCTGAAGCAGAAAGCAACACCCATGTCACCATCCTCTTCTAGGCTATGAATTATTCCTATACTGTTCCGAGTAACATCCTCCCAACCATACTTCGGTGAGGATACCGAAGTTTTCACTCGTACCCAATCTCCAACCTGCTCGAGCATACAGACAAGAGGAAGGGGAAAGCAGATGAATTATAGAATAGAAACATAATCTTAAGACAATATCGTTCTAACTTTTATGAGATGAATTCTTACCTTGAAATCCTCCACTTTTTCCATGTCGGAAGGATCAGCTTGCCATGGAACGGGTCGATTAGGTATTTCAATTATTAGCAGACCATCAGTTCCAATCTCACTTATCCTTCCAACACTATGATGAGTCTCACCACCCCAAGCATACCTGGGCTCAGCAACAGATCGCTTCACGCATACTTGATCGCCAATCTGGCAAGTTCATGGATTCGACTAAGAACTAAAAAGATGGAAATATACGCTGAAGGATTAAGTATTTATGATGCTTACCCTGAATGGGATAACAAACTCAACCTCCTCTGGTTCACAGTGCCATGGATTTGGCAAGTAACTTAGTTCCAATAGTAGACTGTTGTCTGGTCTGATACAGTACACTATCCCGATGCTTCCAGGTGTTACAGCTCCCAGTCCATGCTTTGCAGTTGTGAGAGAGGGACGAATCCGAACCCAGTCACCAACTTTGTATTCTTCAACCCTTTCCATTTCAGCAGGATCAGCTTTCCAGCCTCGGGATGCACCAGGAAAGCCAACACGCAAAATCCCATCATCATCAACGCATAAGACAGTACCAATGCTATCACGTGATTGACCACGCCATCCATACCTGATAAAAAGAACATGATAAACTTTCGCACTTCGTATATAAAAGTTCATTATGTAATAATGATAATATTAATCTAAACACGGGACACTCGATAGAACTGTCTTAGTTGCAAGAATATAAACAGTTTGAAACACAACATACCCTAGACCAGCCAAAGTGTCAAACAACTATCTTGATAACGGATCAACAACATACCTTGGCTCTTTAACATCTGGTTTCAGTTGCACATGTTGTCCCCGGTCTAATGGGATGACTTTAATGACATCACTTGCTAGAACACGAGCTTCTCCAGAGCAAAAAGATACAATCAAATTATCCTTATCCTGAACATTCTGGACGAAACCAACACTCTTATGCTTTGCACCTTGCCACCCGTACGTAGGAACCTTCACGCTTCGTTTAAATTTTACCCAATCCCCAACTTCGAAACTAACGACAACCGAAAACAAAAACCTGATTAGTTTGCGAGTCAAATATACATAGCCGAAGTACATGTCATATCTTATAATTACAAGTATAATAAGGAAAACCCTACAACTTTTCAGGAATCAATCGATGAGAGAAACACAACAGGAAGTAATTTCTCTCACATGGTAGGAGACAGATGAATTCCATTATTTATGAGTGCTTCCATCAGATCTTCTGATATCCAATCACGGGGCAGGGCTTCCAAAAAATCACGAAGTGTCTTACCACTGTCCTCCAACATAATATTAAATTAGTCCATGATGTATCCGACCTAATCACTACAACTTATAATGATGTTGGAAACACTTATCACAAAATGAAGCTCTTGTTAAAACAATATGAAGTCAAATAGCACAAGGGTGCTTTGGCAGCACTTGCCTGTGATTTCTGACATCAATAGCAGCACTAGGATACTGCAGCATCACAGCAATCCATTCAAGATTTTCACGTATCATCTTTGCTGAATCAGCAGCTATATGAAATGCAGTGTCGCCTTCATCATCCTGATCATTATAAGCAAAAGTATTACTTCACTTAAAGTGCCCCTAAACATCGTCATTACATTACATATTTATATACTACAACTGAGTAAACTCAACTGGCAAGAATTGTGTCTTTAACTAAAAGAGATAAGACATATGCGGTAAATGAAGGAGTATTAATGTTAATCAAACACTACAACTGGCAATAATTGTACTGTACCTTTAACTAAAAGAGATAAGACATACACAATGGAAGGACTACTTCAAAAAAACAGAACACATAATTCGGGGGCTCCTAACATGAAGACATACTTTCATTAATTCCAGGACTAACCACTGTAAACCAAATACTAAACAGCAAGATAAATATCGACCATGTTTCAGCTTGTAATAACCTATGAACAACATGATTAGGATAGTAAAACAAGATAAATTGAAGTTGTAGCATAAAAACAAATGCTTATCTAAGCACCAAAGCAACATAGCCATCTTATAAAGGCTAGTGCAGACTACTTATAATTTTGTTTTATATCAGATATAAATATAAATTTGCTAAGTCCAATCACAACTTGGTTAAAGCAAAAAAGAATGAACCTGCAAATTGCAGTTTGCTCCAGCCGATAAAAGCAATCCAACACAAAGTTTTGCACCTCTGGCCAATGCAACATGAAGAGGTATAGTACTGTGTACGTTCTGAATGTTCACATCAACGCCAGCATCAAGACAGATCTATACGAAGAAAACATTTATATTTAACAACCTGGAATCCGAAAGAAAGTGCCCAAGAAGGACTTGACCAAATTACAATACAAGAAAACTCATGATACACAACATTATAGAAAGGGACAGATTACAAAGGATTTTATGTGGTTGTACCTTCACCAACTCCACATCATTGGCCATAGCTGCCGTATGCAGTGCAGTTCGCCGATGCTGAGGATCTTGAGCAGTTGGATCCGCTCCAGCAGCAAGCAATATTCTAACCAACTCTCTCCCTTCTAAAAAAATTAACCAGCAGAATCGGTGACGGAACAAAGAAGGAAAAAAAAAGAAGAAAAAAAAGAGAAGAGTTGGGAATTTTGAAGAGATTTTTTGACAGTTTTCCTAAATGATGGACTAACAAACCAGTAACTAGTGATTCATATCTATATACGACCACTCATACCCAAAAGGATACAGGGAGAAAAACAGTGACACGTATTTAGAAACAGAAGAAACGACTGATCTTCAAGCAACAGTACTATGAGTAAATGCACCATCTACACATGCTATAATATGTCATACACCTTGTAATCGTATAATAATTTAATTTCATAAATCAACTACCCCGGATGCTTCAGCGGTATTCTATTCTCCTTGTCATATTGACACTGGGTCTTCCATCTTAAGGGCAAATGTTGTATCGATAAGGCCATCCGTCCTCGCATTAACTAGGGATCATAGACCACTTCATAAACCACTAGGTATGTGAGCCATTGATTGGGGATCAAGGACTGCCTTCCTTACTGGCAGCTCCTTCCATCTATTTTCATCACCAAAACGCGTGCCCCTTTCCTACTTGCATAGCTGTCATCTAGTGGCACTATATACCAAGAAAGGGATTGGCAAATTCCTATGCAATATTATCTAGTGAAATATTTCGAAAATAACTTCGAACAATAGAATACTTGGTGACCAAAGAATGCTAAGTGTCATAGTTCATCTGATAACAACTCAGGAGTCCAAAGTAATATTGTGAAGATCTACTATTACCAGTTTCGTGATCTTTCTTTAAAGAAGCTGCCATACACAAAGCAGTTCCAACTTCACTTGGTATATCAATTGCATCAGCGATCTCCTCTTGGGAAGCAATCTCCACCCACCTTTTCACAATTGCAACATTCCATGTTGCTATGCACATATGTAAAGGCCTGCTCATCAAAAGGGTGGAGCAAAAATTAGGAAAATAATACAGACAAAGTATCACATTGAACATTTTGCAGTCGCAATCTCTTGGTTGATCTGCACGTTAGAACTTAGAAGTAGGTTCTTGATTTGCTTCACAAACGAATTTCTTGGTAAATTAATGAAGGATGGATCGTTAACTTGATGTTAAAGATCCTGAGAAGCATAAATGGTAACTATACTTCCTTACAAGCACGAACACTAAACAAAGACAGATGATTCATTAACTTAATATTGATCCTCAACAGTGTAAATGGTGACTAAGCTATCCTAAACAAACACATGACTGTCACCTAATAATAATAAACAAGACAAACATGTATCTGATGACCTGAAAATAAACAACTGCTCAAATATTACACCCAAATTTTGATGCACGTCTTATAGCTATCGCATATCAACCATTTATGAATGTTGATGCTCCCTCAACATTAACAATAAAACGGCCAAACAAAAAGAGTAAAAAACACGGGCGGTTTAGTAACATCTAAGCCTGGTCTCTCCAGTAAGGTTATTGATGGCATGTACAGGAGCAAATAGCTCGATCTCTCAAGTCTTACAAAGTGCAACGGTCCAAAACAACCTGGAACAAAAAACACTCATTAAACCAAAGCGAAAGGCATGCTTACGTCAAGTGCTTGCTATTCATAATCCCCATTGATCTGCAGCCTCCATTTTCCAGAATGACCACTGCACAAGCTGTGTATTTCTTGGTAACGGCTTTGTGCAGCAGAGTTTCACCTTCATCATCCAGTGCATTGGGATCAGCCCCTGATAGTAGCAACTCCTGTGATGATTAAAAGCAGATCTCAGGTTAAAGTCGGAAATAACTTGAATACAATTAAATTTTAAGTTGCTTGACAAAGACTTACTTGCATGCAATCCGGTTGGCCATGGTAAGCACAGACATGAGCAACCGTTGGACCGAAACCCTCCCTCAACATAGAACTGACGTTAGCGGCTCTTTTAATGAGAGTGCGGACACATTCTGGAGATCCAGCTGCTAAAGCAAACACAATTGGAGGGTCTCCATCTTTGTCAAGGACATCCACATCTGCTTCCTCATATTCTAGAATAGCCTCAACAAGCTCCACACTGCCCCGTCTGCAAGCCAAGTGGAGAGCTGTTTGGCCATCAGCATTCTGCGCTTCTAAGAGAGAACCAATTGAACTGCCAGATTTCCCAGATGCAGCCTTCGAAAGCAGATTTCTTAACATGCCAAAGGGAGGGATAATGTAATATCAGATAAGGAGTTATATTATAAATTTTTAATAAACTTACAAGAAAGTGAAACTGTTAGGGAATCACCTGACAGATTCCAGATTCCCCTCGGACACAAATTGATGTAACAGGCTTGGATTGTCTTGGACTATCTCGAAGACAGATGTTGGGGATGGTTCCACTGCATTCACTCCCGGACCTTTGCCGAAGTCACTGCAAGTTACAAATAACACATGCCCAGCTCATACATCTGCGACAAATACTAAGAAATAATACCGGTACTAGACATGACAACTTGTCATGCTTCCATTCCTAAGATCAGTGCAGATTTAGTTCATTCTTCAGGTACTTCCTTTTTCAGGTTCATTAAGGGTAAGGATTTATTAACAAATGAAGTTCTTGCAACCTGATCAGATAAGTATAGTGAGTTCGTAGGTTGGGGGAAAGTGAATCTCACGTGCCCACATCTACAATAGCTTCTTATTTCAATCTTCTCTATTGCATAATTTATCTTTCTGATTCTAATTCTGTCTCTTAGATTTCGAGAAGTTTATCTTCACAAACTAAATAATAATGATGACAACAAATCAAATAATGTATCCATTAACAACTCGCCTATCAAAAACAGACACCAGATCAACTTTTGAAGAGAAAACCAAAAAATAATCATACTTATCAGGGCTTGCAGGGGCGCTGCGAGGTATCTCTTGCAAGTGCCGGAGAAATATTGTAAGCATTGCATGGAAAGTTGGCCTTTTTGATGCCTTATATTGCAAGCAGTCACCAATCATTTTCCACAACTCTGTAGGTATCCCAACACCCACTACGCTAGCATACTGTGGAGGCAGCCTCTTAGCTTTGACAACAGCTCGATATATTTCCTCTGAACTTAAACCCGACCACCTGCAAGAGTAGAAGTTGCTTTTACTAGGCTATTTGTAATGCCAACCTACAATGCAAGGAAAATGTAGCACTACATACGGGACGGAACCAGTGCACATCTCCACCAAGGTACACCCAAAGCTCCAGGCATCAGACTCTGTAGATATACCAATAGCGTCATCCCAAAATAACGCCTTCTTCACCGGTTCCCATGCCTCAGGAGCAGCGTAATGTGGATTAAGCATGGTACAGTCCATACATGAATGTGTTCTTGAAGAATCATCCTCCGGAACTAATCTAGCTTTTCGGCAAGGTTTCTTTAGAATTGCTGGAAGACCATAATCAGAAACCACTGCCCGGCCATTGACATCTAACAGCAGATTGGATGGCTTAAGGTTCATACAGACAACACCGGCTGCATGGAGCTCAGCCACTCCACGCGCAATATCAGCTCCATATCTGCGATCAGGGTATACAAAATTTATTTCTGTGCATATTACATTTTGCAAGATTCTCACCTATTATCAGTTTATCAGCAATCCAATCAATTCAAGAAGTCATAACAATTCACCCTTCTACAATCCCCAGAAACATCACTTCCGAAAATTTGTGAGCTCTGTAATTGAAATTTTCGGTTCCTAACTTCCATTAAATCTTTTAGGTTCATCTTACTCGCGGATCATTATAGGGGAAGCTATTTCTGATGAAAAATAAAGTCCTCAATAACACCAAACAACTGGGGTGGTTCCCAGTGAAGAAAACTGCTCCTGTTTATACCATGTTTTCTCTAACTTCTCTTCTCAGCAGTCATTTTAATTTGAATGCCAGCATAACAAGACTGCTCTCGTTAATTATTTAAAACCTTCTCAATTTACAAATTTATATTCGAGAAATTTCAACTGTATTACTTGATGAGCAAACACAGTTAAGGGAAAATTTTGGCGAGCATTTAGAAGTTAAACGGGATAATCTCAAGTTTCTCGAAGTTCAGATCACTTGAGCAAGAGTACATACATCATATTCCGTTTACAAGGGTGCCTAAGAGACAAAGAATTCAGCAGCCTAACAGTTCATTTGATTGAACAAGTTGCAATCACTTCTAATAGTCATGTAAAGTTGCTACTTTATAAATACTACTCCAAACAGTTCTGTCTGATTGACGATCTAAGTGATAGATTTGTAACAATCAACTAATCAAACATCTAGATCAATAGAAGAATAATCTTTAGGGGAAAGAAATGAATTTGAGCTCATTTAAGTATCCAACATAATCAAGAATGAATGAAAATTGAAAACCGGAGATTAAGTATAAGAAAAGAACCTCAGTATTTGCTCCAAAGTAAGACGCCCTTCATTATGCCTCATTTCAGATAGAACAGAACCAGAATACCTATCCATAACAAGACATAGTCTACCATCTATCTTAGTAGCACCATGAAAAGTACAAACATTTCTGCACCACATTGAAGATCGACGAAGATTCTCTAATTGATTTTGTACCCAAACCAAATCCGTCTCATCCTCAAGAATAACTTTTTTAACAGCGACTTGATGTTTGCATTTCCCACCGTTTGAGGAAGAAGTACCAGAAAGAACAGCACCCCATGTCTCAATTCCAACCCTAATTTCATCACCAAGTCTTTTAACAAATTTCAAATTGTGATGCGACGAAAGATCGATTAATGAACCACCACCACCTCGAATACTACTACTGCTGCTATTATTATTATTACCACTACCCCGATTTCTACCTAATGAATTCTGATTTAGACTATCACTATTATTACTACTACTGGAATTAGAATTCACACAACACCGCCGACGAAAATCGAAATCGAATTCCTCTTCAAATTTATCACCGCCAGCTTCATTATCATCGTCGTCGTCGTCATCATCGTCTTCATCATCATCATCATCAGTAAAATAAGAATTACTATTATTATTATGATTACTATTATTATTGTTATTACTTGAAGAATTAGTAGAAGAATGGATTAAAGCAAGAACAGCAAAATTCTTTCGAAGAGCATTCACAGAATTACCAACACATGAAATATGACGACAACGAGGACAAGATAAATTAGTATCAGGCGAAGCTGAAAACATTTTAGATAAACAATCTTTACAAAATCCATGACCACATTGAAGTAACAGTGGTACTCTATTATCTTCATTATACCGATTCTGACACACTGAACAATACGGTACTTTCATCTTTCACTTAAGGAGGGGATCGATTGATGTTTGAAGGAAAACGAAGAAGAAGAGTCAAAATTAATGAGTCAAAAATTAAATAAAAATCAGAGAATGAAATGAAGAAAGGGTTTTCTTAAAGGAAGAATGAAAGAAATTGGGGTTTTGTGAAGATAATAATAGTAAAGTGAGAGTAGATCCATATCTAAGATTGAAAATAAGAAAAGAAAAAAAGATGATACTCCAACACAACACACACAGAGAGATGAGAGAGAATAAAAAATGAAGTTGAGAAGAGGTGAAAAAGGAGGAGTAAGCAGATTTTTCTACTGAGTTGCTGTTGTTTGTTTTTCTTTTTGGGTTTGTTTGCGTTGTTTAATGGGGATTGATTGCGTTTCGAGCCCCTCCACTGTTCGGAATCATACGCGTTATGTTCTTACGCTCTCTACGATTCCCCCATATAGGCTCTCTCAGCCCACACACCCTATTTTATTTAGGCTCACCCTGGCCCGTTGTTTTTCTGTGTTCGTTTTGTTGCGGATACTTCACTTTTTGTAGACAAATTTAAATTTGTTAATGCTATAGTGTTTTTGTTTGATATTTTAAAATTAAAAAATTAGTTGTTTGAAAGAGTAGGTTTTCTTGACAGATGCTAAGACTGATGACTACGACGGTTGGTGCATCTTCGTTGGTCAACTTGATATTGTCAATTTGATTTTTGTAGATTTATTTTTGGGATACTTTGAAAATTTGATTTTATCAAGAGGAAAAACCATGACATATGAATGGATTGTGTCTTTGACTGATACCAACGGCCGTAGGACTAAGAAATTCTATCAAGACAAACACTTTTTTGGTGTTCTAGTATTTCTCAAAGATGAGCAATACCGGAGGTATAATACTGATGGTCGGAGGTATAACAAATTGGGATATGTATCTCTTTAGTTTTATGTTTTTTTCTTTTCTTGCTCGGTAAATAATTTTATATTAGAAGGTACAAAAATTTGTTGTACGAAACCCACATACATATTACATTTTGCATAGATGGAGCTCAAAATTAGAATGCCCACAAGAATTCAAAATAGAACACTCATTGCAAAATACCAAAATGGTAGAAAATATGAGTAAATGGGATATTCAGTCTTCGCATGCCTTTGTTGATGAGGTTCTCGTAGATGTTTTCGTTGTTCTTCAGTTTTCAAATTCCAAGGTCGATTGGTGAATTCAGATACTCAACTATCATGTTTCATTCATAATCTAAGTCTGACTTTAATATACTATGAATCAAGATATAGTTTACCCGAGCGATGCTCTAGTAATCTCCTCCTTTGTCAATTTTAGTGACAAAAATACCAACTACATATTGTAGTTACCTAAAATCGATAAGAGGGTAAAATGGTATTCTAGGGTTTTGAAAGGGAGTTACATGAGGTTGAGCACGAACGATCCTCACCTAAACCAAGAGAAGTGGTTGTACAAGAGATGTTTCAGTCAACTGGGAGATTAGGGTCGGTCTTATGGAGGGAATCAGGGAGGAAACAGAGAGAGATCAAAGAATTCGATGTTTTGTAAAAGAACTGTTGCGACAGTTGTTGGGTTTAGTTTTGTTAATAAATGACATATTTATAGCAACAAAACTTCTAATCTGAAGCCGGTGAAAATGGGGTGTCATGGAGAGCACCTTTTACGTCTTCTCAGGAATAGCTGAGGATAATCAACGCTGAATTTATCCTTTTATTCCTTTTAACTGCCTTACTCTCTTTTGCGACAAGAAATAAGTCGGGTATTTCGTACACGTGTTGTATACCGGCAGACTGAAACCCTAATTGATATCCCCCCAATTTGTGTGTGGATGAGTCATCGTTTGTGATGTATAGAGGAATACTCTCCGTATTGTGAGAATGACTAGGATGAGTCACGTGAAAGGAAATAAATGCCTTAAAAAGCGTGTGCAAAGCACAAGAGGAGCTGAGTTTGAGATCCATCATCGTATGGTCGGTCACATATGTTGGGCGGAGACCGGATTCTAATTGGTGGGTCCCTTTGTTGAGCCTGTGAAGCTCATGGAGCTTATCCACGTTTTTGGATAAGAATGCATGATTCATGCCCAGCTTACTAGTCGTGAGTGTGTTGGGGAAGCCGAAAAAAAGGCATGTGCCCTAAGTGAGGCTTGCGCCTAAGTCTTTTGTATATACAAGACCTTACGATGAGCTTGCATTGCTCAAAGAGCTTGTGAAACCAGCTGGGTTTTTTTTCAGGGGCAAAATGCCCAATGTATCTCATGTCTCGCGGGGATGTGTTAGAGCATTGCTTGGTCGAACTCACAAGTGTTGCTATCTCAAGCTTGTTGTCAAATTTAGTTGTCAAAACTATATCTTGATTTCTAGTCTACAATTAGTTAAGTCTTGGATTAAGATAGAGTGTAGTTGAGAAACGGACATCACGGCAGTCATCATTGCGTTCTACTGTTTGAAGGCGAAAATCAACCAAAGCTTTTGGAGAACTTCTTCAACAAAAGGAAATTGAAGACTGAACCACCTATTTCTCAAGATTATTCATCTTTCTATCTATGAGACGTTGTCGCATAACTAATTAGAGTATCGTAAGCATATCAAGAATTTCGAGTCGAGAACTAATTACCAAGTTAAGGAACTTCTCGAAATATGACTAAGCTTAATGAACATTTCATACTTGATGAATTTCGGTTAAGATCAATTTATTATCCGCAATCAAAATCATGATTCAAGAATTATCCTTCGAAAATATCCTGGAACAGTGATATGTGTCATTGATGTTATTTGGGAATATTTCGAATTGATTTAGAGAGAAATATAGAACTACTGTAAATTCGGATACTAGACAGTATATATCAATCTTACAAACTAAGAGAATCGTTCTAGGTCTTAAACTGTAATACATGTACTTAGTACACGTAATGAAGTAACTATATGTCGACAGCAGTCTTTTTGGTACGCATACCTGTATGCACACCTTAAAAAGTCTGTGAACTCGTGAACCCGGATCGGTTCGCAAACCAGTAAGCGTACTAGAAGAAAACTGTTAGTCTTGGAACCGGTTTGGTATCCATACCGGTACACGTACCATAAAAGTTCTGTGAACTCCGAAATTGGTTATTGTCTTAAGGTATCCATACCAGTACACGTACCGTAAAAGTTATGTGAACTCCGGAACTCGGTCATGTTATAAGGTATACATATCGGTGCACGTACTTTGACTTAATTGTTCACGAACAGGTTAATTATTTGTACCTTGTACATCTATTTACCATGTCGATTAAATTCATATGCACGTAAATTATTTCTCCGAGATAATTAGCATTTGAATAATCTCTAAAAACATTATAGACAATTTGATCACATAATTGTGACTCAAGGTAAAGTCTTAAGTGTTTATGAAAATGCTCAAGCTTATGGTTCAGTTGGCTAGTTTCGACTAACCATTCATGAGCGTGGTCTATGTACACGGTTCGGTTACGGTTCATCCTAACCAAAATGTATATCTTGTTATGTTGATCAGATTCAAAGATTCATCTAACAATGCATATTGTTTGCTTGGTTTCAAAGCTATCTTAGCTTTAACCTAAAGCAACTTATGGTTTGAATGTCTATAAAGGGGGAACCTCAAACAACTGGGATCTTTGAATCCTGACACTACTTTTGGTGTATCCTAGTTATAACTAGAGTCGTCCTCTTCTTAAAACCCTTTTAGGGTTTAGGGACTATAAAGACTTCATAGGGATTCGTGAAGCCAGGTCCAGCTATTGTTTATCTTATAGCTCGAGTATCCTGATCTTGTTTGATTGTTGAGCTGCACACTTGAACAAGATAGATAGAAATCATCAAAGTTCTATTCGGCTCAGACTTTGATTGATTCCACAAGTTTAATACTTTTGAGGTGAATAATAATCCAGGCTACTCTTCGGGAAGCATAAGTCCGAATTTTGAGGTTAGCTAGACTTTGTATATTGCTACCGATTTCCAAACACCTTGATCTATGATCAAAAAGGAAATAACATATATATGCTTATCTGTGGGAGGCAGATTGGTTTAAAGTCTGCAATTGAGTTGAAGCAACTCTTAGGCTGTAAAGGACGTCAGCTAAGGGAATCAATTGCGCGGAGTCCTGCTGGGTTTATAGAGGCGTAAGGAGCGCGACTGTAACTGAATTTCTGTGAGGGTTTAATTCTGTCTCAACTACATTCCAATCCGATGTTAATTGGTAGTAAGCTAGTGTCTCTAGCGACTTAATATAGTTTGGTGTTCAATCTGGACTAGGTCCTGAGGTTTTTCTGCATTTGCGGTTTCCTCGTTAACAAAATTTATGGTGTCAGTGTTATTTCTTTTTCCGCATTATATTGTTTATATTTATAATTGAAATATCACAGGTTGTACGTTAATCAATCAAAGTAGATACATCCATCCTTGTTTGTTGGATACTTGGAAATTAATCTTTGGAATCACCCAAGTACTCCCACGCAAATCAGGTTCACCACCTTTTCTCTGTAAACTTTCTGATTATGAGAGAAAGAGATATAACTCTGAATATTATTCCTTGATAAGGATTCATTAAGTTGAACTCTCGGAATTATATTTAAGTTTGTCCATACAGTTTTCCTAAGAAAAAGTTGGTGGTGTATTTCGGTACCCCCACGTTTTCAGGATGTACTCGAAATTAGTCTATGATCTCATAAAACATACTGAAAGAACCCTCCCACCTTGAATTGTTAGAGAAAGTTTTGATCCCAAAAAGCCCTTCTCAGTTTAAAAGGTGTTTTGAAGAGGGAAGTAGGGAGGTTTAATACAATGAGTCAAAGTTGTTATGATAGAATCTCAGAGACATTCTTTTCATTTGGTAGATCCAAGTCCTTGGCCTATTTCAGGTTCACTTGGGGTTTTAACAACTACCTTAGGAGGTGTGATGTGCATGAATTCGTATCAAGGGGGTGCAAGACTTCTCCGTTTAGGTCTCATCGTAATCCTTTACAACATGCTCGTATGATGGCGCAATATTCTACACGAATCCACCTTAGAAGGACATCATACCAAAGTCCTACAAGACAGACTTCTTAATACCCCTATTTTCCTTTCATTCAGAGCTGTCGTAACTTGGGCTCATCATGTTATACTCACGGGAAAGGAAAGATGAGTGGTTTATGATTTAGTAGTTATCGTTTCAATGGCTCTAGGAATCATGGCTATAGGTGCCTTAAACAAACCAAGGGTTGAGTCCATCTCCTGAGAGTTAAGGTTGACCCATGAGGGTTGAATTCGTTTTTTTTTAAGCCAAGGGATGAACATAAGGTGAGCTTGTCTTTTGGTGATGAGGGTTGAGGCCAGGGATGACCTCATCTTTTGGTAACGAGAGCTGAGCTTGTCTTTTGGACATCTTTGATTTGGTTTTGACGAACCTCAAAAATGACTATTTCTCCCCTAGCCCGAACGTCGTGAAACTGAAAATTCATCCTTAGTCGTAAAATTATCATTTCCCCCTTGTCTAAATTTTCCGAAATGATAATTTTACCCTTTGTCTAAATTTCACCAGCTACACATATAGATTCAAAAATAAATAAACTTAAGCTTAATATCCATATTGCTTTTTGATTATTGAATCTTCAACACTCTTGAATTCTTTGATCTTCAAGTTCTTATATGGTTTTGAAGGTGTTCTTTCAACACCTTGTTGTTGAAGATTCGTAGTTTGATAACAACTTATGAGAATAATCAAGTTAGAGCAGTTAGAATGAATAATCAATATACTCAATGGTTTCTATGTCACTACGTAGGATTTCTGCCGACTACAAAGTCCGTTGAAAATAGTTTACTATGAAACCCAAAAACTATAAGTTATGAGTTTTCAAGAAAACCTAAGAAAACGGCTAAGTTGTCATTACAAAAGGCATTTACCCTCAAGGAGAAAGGAGAATCAAGTAATCAAACAATTTGTAGTATTACTTTTATTAATGAAGAATGCTCAAAAACCTATGACAATATTCTTTCTAGAGGTTTCATCTTAGAAAAGAAATTGGTCAAGGATTATGTGCATGTTGGTGAATTATCTTGTTTTGAAAAGTATGATCCTGATGAAATCTTTGATGGTCATGGTGAAGGATTTGATGTTCTCATAAGAGTATTTGCTAACATTCATGATGTTGATCTTGAGAAATTGTTCCTTAAAACTAAAATTGGAGTAAGGGTCATTGAAGTTGATAGGGATTTGTTGGTATACATTGCAAGTCTACCTATAGGAAACTTCTCATTTCCTATACCGAAGGAAGATAAACCTTGTTGTGAAACTATTTCCTACAAACTCATTGGTAGAAGTGCTTGTTGGAAAGATAGAAAGTTTCCTACCGAAAATATTTCCATGCCTTTAAAGGTTTTTGGTAAAGTCAGGATTTCAAATATTTGTCCTTCCACCATTGAAAATTCTCATTGGAGTTGAGACTTTGCGGAAATGGTTTACTTTATTAACTTGGAAACTCAAGGTCTTGATATTTATAGTTGGATCATTCAGCAAATGGCCACCATGACTCATTATGACAGAAAATTGGGTTTCCCTTGTCTCTAATTGATAGGATTTGTCGAGCCGTCAAAATTGATATGATTGGTACTTCTCTTGGTACTCCCTCTCTCATTCTCAAAACTACTTTTAAAAGAATGAAAATGAATGATTACACGAGGAAAAGAAGTCCTTCTCCTTCCTCGATCCGTTATTGTGATGCTACCTCCATTAGTATTTTTCACGAAATTCTCAAGAATGTCAAAAGGGTATACAAAAGGTAAAATGTGTGCAACAACAATTTTGTTTGCTTGCTATAAAGTTTCCCGAGAATAAGGATGATATCGAAAAGATTCAAGCTACATGGATTGAATCAGAAAGTGAAGACGTTGCTTAGCTCCTTTACTCATTTCTTTTGTTTCTATTTAACTCCTTGTGAAAATTTATTTTGGAGTAACGAGATACTCCAAATACTATCATCTTGCAATGTTAAAGTTTATTTAGTTAAATTGTATTTTGGAGATGGTTGCAATACCTAATATTGATCGATTATGTTAGAGCATTGCTCGGTCGAACTCACAAGCGTTGCTATCTCAAGCTTGTTTGTCAATGTTAGTGACCAAAACTATAAGTCTTGATTTCTAGTCTAGTTATAGTGATGTCTCGGACTATGATAAATTGTGTAGTTGAGCATTAGACTTCACGGCGTTCATCAAATTGAAGACGAAGAACTACTAAGGCGAGCTTGTGGAACTTCATCAACAAAAGGTATGTGGAGACTGAAACTCATCTATTACTTGGAAAGTCTATTTCTACTCTATCTCCTATATTGAGACAAAGGTCGTTTATGGTTTTCGATTATACACATTTGAGATTTCGAGCTGAGATTAACTCGCTTACATATTTCTCAGAATATGTGTTGGTAAGCTTTCTCTTCAACCAAGTTCATCTTATATTCTTGACGAAAGTCAAAAGATGATCATGTGAAAATCTCCAAGTAACATCTTACATGGTTTGTGTGATACAATCATTTGATGTAGGCTTGGAATGTTTTGTTATGATTATTTCAATATCTTGAAAATTGCTTTGATGTTAATAGTGTGTGAAAACGGCTATTGTCATCCTCTAAGAAAGTTTCAATGATTGAAATAGAGTTTAAAATACTTAACCATCATTGGATTATAAACATAGTGTGCATTCTTGCATGTATGTGATCCATGACTGGAACTAAAGTATGCATACCCGTATGCGTACTTGTAGTTGTGAAATTCCGTGTACCAAGTACACATACCGGTACGCATACTTGTGTAAGGTATAGGTTCGGGAATTTCTGCTGGGTTTTGGAAGTGTACTTAAGTATGCATACCCGTTCGCATACTGGCGAACCCAAACTCAGACCGGCTACTTAAGTATGCGTACCCATTTGCATACTTGAGTGGTTAAAGTTCTAGAATTGGTTTGTTCATGAACTAATACATTTATATATTAAGGAATGCATTCTTTGCAAACCGTGGCTATAATGCTCATGAATTGATTCGAGTGAATCAAACAAATTTTGCTTTGATTGTGTTCTTGTATACTTCTATGAGAATATAGCAATTGAACAACTCTTTAACTAGTATCATTTGAACTAGTTATGGTTAAGATGAATATGGTTGATATGAGAGTGTTCATATAGATAACCTCGGTTAACTACGGTTGAGCCAACATGGTGTACACGTTTAAGTACGGTTACATAAACCTAAATGAGGGTACATTTCATTTGTGTATAATAAGCTGATGTGAAATTTTTAGTTGTAGTGAAAGTGGTGAGTAGAGTTCGTTCAACTCGGGCTTGTGAAGGATTTTTGAGAATTAAATAAAGTTGTTTCTACAATAATAAGAAAATACCGAGACTCTGGATTCCACCATTGACCAATTAATTGATAAACTCTAATCAATATTCATGCAATATTCTTCTTTAAAGTGATTCTAATATTCGCCTCAAATAGATTTTTGAAGTAGTAGTTGTAATCACGAAGCATGAAACATCAAAAGTTTTAAAACCTAGCATGTTCCATCAAAACAACTCACAACTACTCAATAAAAATCAATTTTTCTTTTAAGTTCTATGCAAATAATCATGTAAAATAATTGCAATAAATAATTAAAATAGAACTATACCACTTTTCATGGAACAATGGCTTCCTCCGTCGCCTCGGCTAAGGGGTTTAGCTCCTCATATTAATCGTGTTCTCAAAATACATGTTTATGGCTCAAAAATTGATTACAAGAGAGAAAAGGGTATACTGTAGTCGCTGAAAGTCTAATACAGAGGACGGAATCGTTGCTGAAGAGATTCGGTGACTGCAGGATGATGCGACCATAACTCGTTGTCACTGAAAATAAGTCTGCCTCTGCAACTTACTTTTTCCGCTGTTCTGTGTTCTTCGTCTTCTCCGGCAACAACAGCAGCAGCAGAACCCGATCTTCTTCTAATGATTTTTCTGGCTTCTCTAAAGCTCTAAACTTTCCCCTAAGGTCTTGGTTACCTTCCTAAGACTCGTCCCAACCTTTTTATACACCACAGGCTCTCTAAATCCGTCCAAAAATCTTCTTTTTTTCCTCCACAGCAAATCACGATAATTCCTTTTTCTCATCACTTGCACGTCTTTTCAATCAATCCAAGTTGTCCAAACTCTTCCTGTGATAGAAACAAATCTCTAAGAAGAGTTTCCTTCCTCTTCTTCACGTAAGTTTCCATAAATAATCCAAGAAACTTGCCCAAAATAAACCGTGATATTTTTAACCTTTTTCTCGCCTCCAATTCGAGTTCTAGCCACTTTGGATCCATTGCAACACCCTTACCTTGCCTGTTAGGTCCATAGGAATGAACCCAATCAAATTCAGCCCTTTAATCTCCATAAAAATCGATCAACAATCAAACCCAAAATCCGTCTGTTTTCTGGAAATTTTCCCCGCCAATTTTCTGTTTTTGAAAATGTAAAGAAATGTGACCTCCCCCTATCCAGACCCGGTCTATGCTTAGCAGCTGTTTGGAAATGGGTTACCCCTTATCCAAAATGAGAGTCCGAATAGCAAATGTCCTCCCAAGAGCCTTTAACAATTTTTCGAGCCAATTTTGCCGCAAAAGCCTATTTTTCCAAAAACACCTACAAGGGATAAAATACCAAAATTAGTACAAAAATGGGTACTAACACTATACATAAAAGAGATGAAAATAGACACATAAATGCGTCTATCACAAGCTAAGTTCGATCTAACGGTTGAAAGATATTAGCTTGAATCTAATCAGGTTTTCATCTAACGGTGAATATTGAATGCTTTGCTACCAAGGTAACTTAGATTGCAAACCCTGATTTGAAAACTATATAAAGGAGAACTCTAGAAACTGGGAAACCTAATCGCCACACCTCCTATGTGATACTAGTTGTATAAGCTAGAGTCGATTCTCCTTTAACCTTAGGTTTTTCACGAAACCCTGTAGGTTAACGACTTAAAGACTTCATTGGGATTGTGAAGCCAAACCCAACTATTTTCTCTGTAGTTGCGTGATATGATCTTGTTGTTTCTATCGTATTTGAGTATTATCTTCTTTAAGATTGGCTCGAGATTTATTCTCCGATAGGCAAGATAAAAAGTAGTCACAAACATCTTCGTCTCATCGTTTGTGATTCCACAATATCTTGTTTCGCTACCATACGATTAAGATTATTGTGAGGTGATTGATAATACTAGGCTGTTCTTCGGGAGTATAAGTCCGGTTTATCAATATGTTCCTGTGCACCTTGATTTATCAAAAGACGGAACAAAACTCGTAAGTATTTCTTTGGGAGACAGATTTATCTATTCCAATAGACTTTTCTGTGTGAGACAGATTTGTTTATCAAGTCTTCGACTTTGGGTCGTAGCAACTCTTAGTTATGGGTGAGATCAGCTAAGGGAATTAAGTGCGTAGTATCCTGCTGGGATCAGAGACGTAAGGAGCACAATTGTACCTTGAATCAGTGTGAGATTGATTAGGGTTCAACTACAGTCCAGTCCGAAGTTCATTGGTAGTAGGCTAGTGTCTGTAGCGGCTTAATACAGTATGGTGTTCAAATCTGGACTAGGTCCCGGGGGTTTTCTGCATTTTCGGTTTTCCTCGTTAACAAAATTCTGGTGTCTGTGTTATCTCTTTTCCGCATTATATTTTGTTATATAATTGAAATATCACAGGTTGTGCGTTGAATCGATCAATTGGGAAATCCAACCTTTAGTTGTTGATTGAAATTGATTGATCCTTGAACATTGGTCTTTAGTACCGTTTAAGTTATTCCTCTTATATTCAACCGGGCTCGCAAATTCCTATTTGCTGATTGCGGATTGAATTAAGAGATATAGATATAAAACTCTTTGATATACTTTTCTCTAGATTGAGTCTGACTGTCTAGTTGATTCTCTTGAAAGTATATTGGAGTTTGTCTATTCAGATTGCCAAACGAATTATTGGGTGTGGTTGTTGTACCCCCGCTTTTTCATATTATATATATGTATTGCTTATTTTATGAGATTTGTTCTTTACTATTATATTTCTGGTGATTATAATGGATATCGCATATGTTCGTATAGGTTAAGCTCACAACTCTTATTGGTCACAACTTAAAGAGTAGTAAACTATTAAAGCACTGGTCGGTCGAACTCGCAAGCGTTGCTATCTCAAGCTTGTTTGTCAAGTTTAGATCAAAACTATATACTTGATTTCTAGTCTACTTATAGCTATGTCTCGGATTAGGATAGAATGTGTAGTTGAGCTTTAGACTTCACGGCGTTCACCAATTGAAGAAGAAGATCTACTAAGGAGATTGGAGGAACTTCATCAACAAAAGGTATGTGGGAACTAAAACTTATCTATCACTCAGAAGTTTATTCTATTCTATCTTCTAATAAGACTCAGTCGTATAGCTATATAGACTTTTACATTATACACATTTGATATTTCGAGCCGAGTTCATCTCGCTTATCTATTTCTCGAAATATGTGTTGGAAGCTTTTTGCTTTAGCTATGTTCATTGTATTCTTGACAAGTTTAGTTGGAGATAATTAATTTGTTGGAAACTAAATATTAAGTCAAAAGATGATCATGTGAAAATTACCTTGAACATCTTATATGATTTGTGTGAGACGGTCATTTGATGTTAGCTTGGGAAGTTTCATATTGATCATTCGATCACTTGAAAATTACTTGAAGCTAATGGTATGTGTGAGATTACCATTGTCGTCTTCCAAGGATGTTTCAATTATTGAAATGAGAGTTTTGAAGAATTACCCATGTCTGGATATAACACGGTATGCATACCTAGTATGCAAACTATATTGTGATGATTAAGGTCCGGAACTCTTGTTTGCGTACCTAGTATGCAAATGGATTTAACTGAGAAGGTCCGGAACTTTTGTTTGCGTACATAGTATGGGAACGGGTTTACCTGAGTTGGGTCTGGAACAGTTGTTCGCGAACCGGGTTTGCGAACGGCTTGACTAGGCCAAGGTCCGGAGCTGCTGTTCGCGTACTTAGTTTGCGAACACAGTAGTTAAGTTCTAAAATCGGTTATGTGTGATTCTCATACTCATGAACTAGAACATTTATGATTTAAGGAATGCAAATTAACTTTGCAAACAGTGGCTTAATGTTCATGAATTGATTCTTGTATAAGTACTTTGTACGATTACGAATCAATCCGATTTCGTTTCAATTTGTTCATGAATATTTCTATGAGATAGTGAACAATTGAACAACTCTATTTGATACACAATTAGATTCATTTGATTATCTATCATGATTGATTGATCATCATATTTGATCTAGAAGTGTTAGATGAATACGGCTAAGTCAAAAGTGTTCATATGGGTAACTTCGGTTAACTGTTATTGAGCCAACCCAATATACACGTTTAGGTACGGTTACCCATATATAAATATAAGTATATTTCATTTGTGTGTAACAAGCTAAGACCATCTAACGGTGGAGATTGATTGCTTAATTTCTAAGCATACTTAGCTTGAATCTTAAATCAAGAGTTCATCTAACAGTGAATATTGAATGCTTTATTACTAAGCTATATTAGCTTTGATTGTAAGCAACTCTGATTTGAAAGGCTATATAACGGAGAACTTTAGCAACTGGAAAACCTAATCTCGAAACTTCCTTGTTTCATAGTTGCTTACTAGAGTCGATTCTCCTTTAACCTAGGTATTCCAAAACCATTATTAGGTTAACGACTTGAAGACTTCATTTGGTATTCGTGAAGCCAAATCCAATTATTTTCTATGTAGTTGCATATTATGATCTTACTTGTTCTATCGTATTGAGTTTTATCTTCTCTAAGATTTACTCGAGATTTATCTCCGATAGGTAAGATATAAAAAGTAATCACAATAGTTCTTCGTCTCAGACTCCGTGATTCCGCAATAACTTTTTCTGTTAATCAGTTGGGTTATTGTGAGGTGACTGATATTTCTAGGTTGCTCTTCGGGAATATAAGTATGGATTATTAGTTGGTTCCTGTTCACCTTGATCTTTGTATCAAAAGACGGAACAAAAAAAGTAACGGATAGACATATCTGTGGGTGACAGATTTGTTTATAAGTCTTCGACTTTGGGTCGTAACAACTCTTAGTTGTGGGTGAGATCATCTAAGGGAATCAAGTGCGTAGAATCCGGCGTGGTTCTAGAGGCATAAGGAACGTGACTGTACCTTAATCGATGTGAGACTTGGTTAGGGCTCAACTACATTCCAGTCTGAAGTTAACTTGTAGTAGGCTAGTGTCTATAGCGGCTTAATATAGTGTGGTGTTCAAAGTTGGACTAGGTCCCGGGTTTTTTCTGCATTTGCGGTTTCCTCGTTAACAAAATTTCTGGTGTCTGTGTTATTTCTTTTCCACATTATATTTGGTTATATAATTGAAATATCACAGGTTGTGAGTAGTTCAATCACAGTTGATAAATCCGACCTTGTTTGTTGGATATAACTTGATTGACACTTGGGCATTGGTCTTTGGTACCGTCCAAGTTATTTATCATATCAATCAGGCTCACGGATTTCTATCTGTTCGATTTGCTGATTTTGTTGAGAAAGAGATAAAGCTCTTTGATATATTTCTTGATTGAGTCTCACTTTTAAGTTAGTGCTCTCGAAATTATATTGGAGTTTAGTCCATACAGATTTCCGAACGAATTATTGGGTGTGGTTGTTATATCCCCACTTTTTCAGTAAACATTTTGAGAATTACAATAGTGATCTTCCCATGATTACACTTTTGTGAATATATTGCATGAACTCTGTAAGATGTTCTCTTGTTGTCGCCTTTTCTCCCGGAAACCTTAAACGACAATGAATAAGATCGAGAACTTTAATCTCTACGTTCGTACATGGCTAGAGAAGATATAATTCTTATGTTGAGTCATATCGCTAAAATTATGTTTTTTGTTTGTAACTGGCCTAAAGAATAGTTTTTGTCGTTGATTATATCTTTCACGAAAGTAATGCATCATGGTGCATAACGGATTTTGAGCCGAAAGGTTATTTATTTTGAATCCATATGTATTGATAGTTTTATCACTAAAATTGACGAAGGGGAAAATTGTTAGAGAACTTCTCGGGTCGAACTCGGAGGATAGTAATTAGAAATTTATCTTGGAAAACACCCTGAAGACATGTAACTCATCTAAGAGGATGATCCATGGACACTCTTATATGCACACTATCATACATGATTTGCGTCATTTTCTCCATAAAACTCAAGGGACAATGAATTTCAATCTAATATTTTGATGATACATTCCTCTTATAAGACTCCACATTCCTACCAAAAATGATCAAAATTCGAGATACCAAACCTAACCATCTACCGATAATTTTAGCCGTTAACTTTTAACAAGTGATTTTCAAATAGGTGGATGGTGGTGTTATACGTCTCGAATTATGCTCATTTTTTGTAGGAATGTGGATTCTTATAAGAGGAACGTATCATCAAAATATTAAATTTAAATCCATTATCCTTGAATTTTATGGAGAAAATTGCGTAAATCATGTATGATACTGTGCATATAAGAGTGTCCACGGATCCTCCCTCCTCATCTAATAACTCACCAATGGTAAGAATTATAAATTTATCCTTAATATTAATATTGTTGAGTATCTACACAGAATCTCCAGGAGTTATCTTTGTTCTTCACAAGAAGAACTAGAGAAGAAAAGGTATTATGCCTTTGTTGAGCATCTTCTTTACAAGCTGTTCAACAACTCTCTTTTGAGTGTAGGGGAATGTATATGGCCTCTGGTTAGTAAGTTCTGAGTTAGGATTTAGTTGAATAATGTGCTCTAGATTTATAGATGAAGGCAGTTGTGTTGGTTAGAAAAGATATCTTGGTATTATTAGAGCAATGGTTTGATAGTTCCAGGTATCATAGGTAAAGTTTCTTTGTCTGAAATGGAAAACAGTTTCCCGACGAGAACATGTGTATTATCTTGAAAGAAACTTTTTCACAACACTACCAATTATCATCTTCAATGATGTACAGCTCCTAGATCCATTCAAATTGTTTTTCTTACCTTTTACTTGAAAGGGATGCGAAGCTTGAAAAATTAAACATCACATCTCATAGCTTTCTCAGGCAATCGTATCCTAGCACCATATCACACCCTCTGAATGGTAATATCCTGAAATCTTCATTGAATTTATAACCCCGCATGGTCCATTGTAGATGAGAACAAATCTCAGTGCTAACTATCCTTTCTCCATTAGCAATACCAACATGTGGCCACCTGGTTCAATAACATACTTCAGGTTCTTGGTTAACACACGATCTATAAAGCTACGTATGCTTCAAGTGTCTATGAGAACATATATAGTGTGCTTCTTAATCATACCTGGTATCCTAATAATATCTCTACTCATATTTTGAGTGAGGGCATGAAGACAAATCTCCACGTCAGTTTCAACTGGTGAATATACCTAATCTACATCAATATCTCCTTTTGTCTCAATGGCGTCTTCTTTTAGTTCCTCAACCACCATTTGGGAGACTTGTTGTTTCTTACATAAGTGACCAGGTTTATATATTCCATCACTATTATAACATAATTTTTTCTCCCTATTTATGCTCATCTGCTCCTGAGTGAGTCTTTTGATAGGTGGAATTGGAGGGCTAGTTTTTATGGAGTATCAAAATAATTTATGTGGTTAGTGTTGTTGACTTGGGTGTAGTGGGACAAGTGATAATAGGTTTTGTAGGAAAATTTGAGTTGGAAAAGGGCACTGAGGAAGGAAATTAGACAGTAAATGAATAGGTTTAGCAGCCTTGTTCTGTACAAGCACTATTGTTCTTGCATCATTGCTAATGAAAATGCTTGAAGAAGCGTTCAGGGGTTAAAAATTAAGACAAAGTTTAAAAAATCTTCCTTAAGTCCATTGACGAAGCTCAATATAAAATACTCTTCTATTAGCTGTGCGTTTCTGCTTATCACCAACGTCTTAAGAGCTTCAAAATATTCAAAGTGTTCATCAACAAAAGTGACTTGAGATAGTTTATTAAAGTTACCTACATAATTATCGTGAGCTGGGTTTTCAAATATGATACAAAACCCTTCTATAAAGTTCTTCCAAGCATCAAATTTTTTCTCATTTGAAAATTTTAAACATACTTGTTTGCTTTACCATCTAAGTAGATCGAATCAATACCTTCTGGTATTCTTCATTCTTGCGCATCCGAAAGTATCTCTCGATATGCTGCACCCATCTTCTAGGATTATCACCATCGAAATGGGGAAATCCAAGGTTTGGGAATCAAACTTCTCTTCCTGATGAAGTTGGCACAAAAAGTGTACCACCGAGACCATTAGATCTTGAATGTGAACCACCTTCTCCATCTAGGTTTTTTGTGTTGTTATGAAAGCTGGGATTAATTGTTCGCCACTACCGCAAAATCTCTTGAATTTGTTTATTGTTAGCATCATTTTATCCTGAAGTTGAAGAGAATTTGATACTAAATCTGCAATTTTTTCCTCCATCGTCATAAACTGTTGTTGATGATTTCTGAAAGACTCTTAACATCTTTTATAGTAGGATTACCATCTAAAATTTAACGGCTCTGATGTCAAATGTACTATTCTACAAGGGATCTAGAATTAAGAATGAAAAATAGAGATGAAACTAGTTCTGGAAAACGCATCCCAAAGGAAAACTTTCATTAATAATTTGATAATCTCCTGCAACCCCAAAACTCTTAGTATAGTTAGTAACCCCAACTCGCAACTCTCACTCAAATAACGACACTTGGCAACATCCAGATGATTAACATAAGATGTAAATAAAAAACGAAAACTACATTTAATACATAATGAGTGCAAATTACTCCACCTTTTCTAAAGTTGGCTAAAGGCACCCTCTGAGTACACAACAACAGACTATACATCAATATATAGTTTTGATCGACTAACTTTGACAACAAGCTTGACATACATAAACAGAGTATGACCAAGCGATGCTCTAACACCTCCAATTTATTGATTTCTTCAAAACTTCACTTAGCTTATAAATTTTTTTTATTGAATTTTGTTGTCCCATTCTAATTAAGACTTTTTGGGACATCATTACATGAGTATATGCATTGTGGCATGCATGCACAAGTTTCGTAAGCAATGTCACATCAGACTTTGAAAGACACAACTCTTATAGTTATAAATACGAAAAAAAATACATAACTATTACACTCTGGAAAAAAAATCACCAAAAAGTAAAAGTTGGGACCCAAGTATTAAAAGATAAATTAAAAAATTGAAAATTCATCTAAAAGTAAGAAAACGTTTAATAGTTTGTCAATTTAATTTTAATTCACAAGTTCGTTGTCTCCTTTTGACGAACCAACTTGTGAAGATGGACTTTAAACCATAATTATGGCTCTTGTGAGCCTTTTAGGGATTGTTAATAGTTCATAAGGATGAAAAGCATATCTAAACAGGGTGATTCACTTTGGTTCTTCAAATGGAGAGAAATAATTTGTGAATCAGAACAAAAGAGGGCAGCAGTTTCCCCCTCGAATTTGGGCTTGCACTTGAAAGCATTATGTTTTTTCTTGTTTTTCGAGATCTTAATCTTTTAAATTCTGGATTTTTTCATGTAATGGTTATGCGTTTTGTGCATTCTCCTTTCACAACCACAAAATCTGGTACATATTCACAAATACAACATGACATTCACTGTGAACCTTGTGAATGTGTGCCAATAAGGAAAATATTGTCGATATTTGGCCGCATTAGGCTGAGTTTAGTGATCATTTATGATGAGCATTCAACTTCAAGAACCGTGGTTTATTTTCTTGATTCAAGTTGTGGATCGAAGAAACAAAATATCAAAAATGGTTTTGCTAAAAAAGATTTCTTTTGCACGTAACCATTTGGTGCAAATGATTTTCGGCTATTGATTTTTTAGTGGTTGACCCATTATTAGAAATCAATGCATGACATTCTTTATGCTAAATTATACAGTGCTTTTTTCTTGAATGTTTCAGACTACCAGACTTGGCTCTCTTTCAAGGTGACATTATTAGAGATTAACGCATTTACGTTACATTATTTAGTGCTTTTTTCTTGAATCTTTCCAAACCACTAGACTTACACCTTATTTGTTTACAGCTGACTCGTCTGGATCTGACAGAAATCACATGACTGAGTCAGATATGCCTTAATATGTTTGTATTTTGAGTCATATTTGACTCAACTGACTCAAAAAATATGTAAATCTATGGCTTGGTCCAATGAATCGGAGATATTTTGTTACCTGACTCAAACAGGCTCGAGTCAAGGTATTGAGTCCGATCTTACTCAAAACTGAAAACAAACATATCTGACTTACGACGAGTTAGGAGTTGACTCAGATCCGGATCACGAGACAGATGCAAACAAACGTTGTGTAGCTCCCCTCCAAGACGGCGACATTCATCTAGGGCCTTTATTTAGAGAGAAGGCGCCTAAATACTAACTATTCGTAGGTTCTATTTTTCTATTTTCCTCAGAAATCTTTTCCGAGAAAGGTTTTTTTTTTTTCGTTCCTCATAAACCTAGAAAGAAGTAAGCATACAAAGTTCAGAAGGAAAAGGAGAATTCGCTAATCAGAAGGTTAAATCATCTCAAAAATGCATTCCCATTCCGTTTCTACATCGAAATTGTTTATTTCATTGACGCTTTATGTTTCAAGGGGAGCATGAAACATTCTCTTGTATTGTTGCTGTTGTTGTTTTTGGCTAGATCTGAAATTTTACATTATAATAGTTGTTTTTGTTATGGAAATCAGTTACATACCTGGTTATTACTCTCTCTAATTTGGAATAGTATTTCAAAGCTTTAAATTGTTTTAAGGAGCTATAATCGGTGTAAACCCACACAATTATCTATTTTTAATTTCTAGGGTTTGTATTATTGCAAGTTAAACCGTTGTTTTTCGGATAAGATGAATTCTTGGTTCATTTCGATGAAACAATTCCCGCTTGCTGGTTTCCTGTATCCTCTATGGTGTGCCCAGAAATTTTGTCTGTTTTTTTTTGTTGGTACTGGAGTATGCTTGAAAAGTTGATACAATTACATTACATCTTATGGTTTTTGTTTTTTCAGGTTTTTGGTTTTATGGACGCGAATATGAGGTCTAAGTCACCAGATGAGTCTGATGGAAAGCCATCATTTCGAAAACCCTCAAACGATGGGGGAAGTAGAAAATATAGACGCCATTCTCCTGTTAATGAACCTAGGTCAACTCTGTCAGGTAATTTGTTGTTTAACTAATACATTTTCTGTTTTGTGGTTGTTGTTTTTTTAAAGAGGCAGTATCTCTGCGAATACACAAAAAATAGCTATAATTGTAGGTACCATGGATTTTGCATTTTGGTTGTAATACACATTGTATTGATATATTTGACAGGAAGTCCAAAGCATGGTAGAAGCCCTAGTCCACCTCTGTCTAGAGAAAAGTACTCTAAACTCTCTGATGACTCGAGGAAGAGAAAGGATGAGGGAAGGGAGTCACACAAGCAATCTGAGCGGCACTCTCATGGGAGATCCCGAGATTACCGTAGGGATGATGATTATAGTGGATATCATCAGCACATGGATGGAGAAAAGGATTACAAGAGGTCCTCTATGTCTGGTCGAGAGTCGAGAAGTAACACCACTGATTATTCAAGGCGAGACGGTAAATCTGATAGGTCTAGAGGGTATTCGCGGAACCCAGATAAGTATTCGCGAGATACCCCAGATGAATTTCAAAAAGATAGGGAGAGAGACAATTCGGCTCTGGAGCGACATAAACATAAAGAAAAATATAATTCTTCGGATGCAGCTGAAGCTGATAAGACGGTGGAGCGTAACAGGGTTCGAGGGGGAGAACGAGATGAAACAAGGGACTGTCGTAGGAGTTTTGCAGAATACAAGAATGACCATACATCCTCCTCAGGCTTTAAGGGCGAGGGAAAAGACTTAATAAAAGGTAAAGATGATTATGGGAGTCGAGTAAAAGGATCTCATGAAATGGATGGGGCTGAAGCAATGGAAAAGCAAAAGCATAGGGAGGGAGAATCTGACAGGCTCAAAGGGAGGTACGATAAAGAAGCAGATGAAGATTCTTTAGTAAAAAAGATGAAGGCTAATTTAGACAGTGACACTTATTTTGTGAAAGCTAGTAAGTTATTGCTTAGTTGGTACTCAGTTTATTGCATGCTTATATTTTTATAAGTTGTTGCTTTCCAGGTGTGCTTTTCATCACCATCTTGTGTTGTGTCCATTTAGGAGAACCTGTTCCAAAGTTTGTATCTGCATCTGATGAAGGCCTGACTTCAAATTCCAAAACAGCCCAGGGAAGCGGGGATGGTACTGTGGCAAAACCTGCTCAAACTTCCTATAACGAAGCAGAGTTCGCGGATAGTCTGAATGCAGCTAAAGTTGCAGCGATGAGAGCTGCAGAAATGGGTATGTTCCACTGCAACCATTTTCTGAAAATCTCTGCAGATTATGATTATTCCTTAGAACTTGATTGATTAAAGCATGTAAGGTAATTGAAATCCCATATAATTGGATGACATAGAAATTGAATTTTTCTTATGAACCAAATGGTGGACAGCAATATTATTGTAAATTACTTAGTAATTCAATCACTAGGAATTGGATCCAATAACTTGAACCAAACATGTTATAGTAGTTAGTACTTAAATACTATGTGGCTATGGAAAATTGGGAAGCTTGATCTTCTCAAATTGGACGTGACAGAAGTTTCTTTCCATGCACCATAATTGCATGACGAGGCTTTCCCTCTACAAATTTGCTTATTCTTTTCAACCTGGGTATGCAGAACTATTGGCAGGAAAATTACGAATACTTTTGCTTATGAAAGCGACGGCTAGCTTACATAATTCTGATGTTATGCTTTCCGCTTTATTTTGTCGGGCCCTCTTTTCGAGATTGTGATACCTGGAGATCTACTTATATTTATGTGTTAATATCAAAATCTTCAGACCATTTTTGAAGTGTCAGAATTATTCTATTAGCTTAGCAAATGCTTTTATTAACTTTCTTCTGATAATGGTAACATGTTATCTCCATTGCTACCATTCTTTCTTGTATCTGCCTTCCTTTAATATTTCTGTCACTGTCTAGTAAAAGGGCAGGTGTTTGACTTCTAAACTGTACATACTATATTATAACCTGCACTTCTTAAAATCCTGCAGTGAATAAGAACCTCATTGGTGGTGGATATATGTCAACTGACCAAAAGAAGAAATTGCTTTGGGGAAACAAAAAGAATGCTGCCACGGAAGAGGTATTTTACTTCCTAGTTCGTGTCCAGTGGTCTCAATCTACAAGGAAACTTTTTGCTGAATTTATTTGGCGATACTTACCTACTTTCTCATGTATTATCTATTCTCTTTTTGTCCAAAGGTGCAGTCTGGTAGCCGCTGGGATGCACCCCTGTTTGGTGACCGAGAAAGACAAGAGAAATTCAACAAACTCATGGTAATTTTCGATACACAACTACATGTATATTTTTCTTTTGAAATGGTCAAGTTGAGATGAGAAATGGTAAAAAAAATCTGCATAATTTCTGAATGACCAACTCGCTTATTACAATTCCTAAAATTTACTGACACAATTTTAGAGTCTGAGGTTGCGTTGGTACCTATGGCCAATTGTAGGGTGTAAAGGGAGAAGTGAAAACACTGGAGCAAACCAGCGAACTACAAGCAGAGAAGCAAAAGGAGCTCCAGCTGGATTTGGAGAAGCAATATACTGCTGGACTACGCAGGAGAGATGGACGTACTGTTGGGTTAGGTCTATAGTAGTGCCTATCTGCTCATTTGTGATATCCTATATGACTAGGATGTTCTCGTACAATTTTCATTTTCGCTGGACTGGCCTTTGTATGAAATATTTTTATTTTGCTGGGCAAGGTGTTGTTTGTCTTGCAAGGAGAGGGGATTTCTCGACAAATATATGTTTGCTTTTCTTGAGTTCTAGATCTTTTCCGACAAAGGGTTTTTTCTTTGAAGAACCATATTTACGTGAACCATATTGTCATATTGAAGGGCTTTTTCTTGCAAGTGGCCACTGGCAGCACCAAAGTCCGCGAGAATGGCACCCTAACTTTTGTTTAAATCCTCCACCTGATCCCGTCATACTAGGCCTGCACACGGTTCGGTCGGTTCAGTTGTTGGTTAAAACCGCTGATATAACCGTATATAGTGCGGTTTTCACAACCGTAGCCTAAGTGTTCAGTTTTCGGTTCGGTTTTCAACCGATCCAAGTCGGCTCGGTTTTTTGCCGGTTTCTACGGTTTTTAACCGACCCAAGAGGAAGAAAAAAAATCAAACATTCAATTGTCTGTAATTTACCATTCATACACAAACAACCTTACACAGGAGGCTGTATACTCAATCATACAACTATTATTTCAAAACAATGAAAAAATTCCAGTCTGCAACTATTCCCTCTTACCATGAAACCAAAATAATGCAACTAGGACATCCATCATATCACATAACATTGATGACCAACTTAGAAACTTCATTCTAAATCATGCAATTAGATGCAATTAGAAAACACAGTAAGATAATTGAAAAATAAATAAATAGAAAATTAGGAATCCCAACCAACACAGAGAAATCTACTTAAAGAATCTACTTAAAGAATCTCAATTCCATTTTAATTTCCATCTCCTCAAGAAAACAAAAAAACTTAAAATTTTGATATGCCCATCAACCCCTATAAACACCTAATTATTCTTCAATCTTTCACCAATCGAGAGGTGGTGGTGTTGATGTAGCAGGTGGTGGCGCTGGCGATGATGGTGCAGCCGGTGTCGGTGATGGTGGTGTTGCAGGTACTGTTGGTGTAGTTTGAAATGGAGGAGAGAGAAGAAGAAGATGTAATCAAAGAAGAAGAAAAGGGTGATTATGGTGGTTAATGACATGGTAGAGATGGTGATGAAAAACAATCTGAATAGATTGATGATTATCAGAGAAATCAATACACAGACAAAGGCAGTTATGACAGCCTTTTATACAGACAGAAAACTGACAGTAAAACACAGCTAATAAAGATACACACGTATCAAACACATGTGTGACAGTTTACAGACTAACATCTTATCCTACACTGCATAACATCTTATCATGCACCACTCCATCACATTGACTGATACACTGACTAGTTGTACTGTCTTTATCCCCCCTCAAACTCATGGGTGCAGTGACTCTGAGTTTGGCTCTCAAAGTTAGAAACCTGGGACAGTGTAAGCCTTTGGTAAAGATATCTGCAAGCTGATCCAAAGTATGAACATAGAACACATCAAGGGATTTTGACTGAACTAACTCTCTGATGAAGTGATAATCCAAGTGAACATGTTACATCCTTGAGTGCATTACAGGGTTTACTGCCAGAGAGATTGAACTGATATTATCACAGCCCAATTTAGGTATCTGTGGAATAGTGAAGTGAAGATCCTGTAAGATTTAACAAATCCACACCATTTCTGCAGCACTATGTGCTAGAGTCCTGTATTCTGCTTCTGTGCTAGACCTTGCCACTGTGGTCTGCTTTTTGAAGGACAAAGAAATAATATTGGGACCTAAGAAAACACAGTACCCACCTGTTGATCTTTTGTCTTCAATACTGCCTGCCAAATCAGCATCAGAAAACCCTAACAAGAAAGAACTACCTTTAGTGAAAGTAAGCCCATAGTCAAGAGTACCTTTGAGATATCTCAGAATCCTCTTAGCAGCTGCAAAATGCTCTGTTCTTGGGTGTTGCATATACTGGCAAACCAAATTAACTGCAAATGCTATATCTAGTCTTGTCCAAGTAAGATATTGAAGAGCCCCAACTAGTGACCTGTACTCTGTAGGATTATCTAATAAATTGCCTGAAGTAGTAGTTGAAAAGACGAGGGTACACAAATATTCCTCAATCTAAAACTTTTCCACCTATAAGTCCTTTTCCGAAAGTGATTGTCTATGGACTGAGTCGAGACAATACAACTAATCGGTTCACACTTCGTGTGATCGTCTATGGATTCAAGATCGAGACAATACAACAACGAAGTATGTTTACTTGATAATAGGTTCAGACTTAACCAAACTCTAGGGATTATCTATCAAGTAAAATAGGAATTAACGTTTGTGTATTTTACTTCTAATTATAATAAAACAATTATAATTGTGGAAATAGAAAAGTAAAAGACACAGCAAGATTTTGTTAATGAGGAAACCGCAAATGCAGAAAAACCCAGGGACCTAGTCCTGAATTGGATACTCTAAGAATTAAGTCGCTATACAAAATCAAACCAACTTCGTATAGTTGAGACCAAGCAACTAAACCTATAGGTCACCTAGTTCCTTCAGTATTCCCACGCCTCCAACTTGTAATAAGTCACGTGCTTGGAACAATTCTTTTGGTTCGTATTCCAAACAGTAAAGGAACAACAAATCTGTTCGGTAACAACTCTTTTCAAACAACGTGATATGAGTTTGACAAAGGCTCTTCCGTTTAACCAATAAACTCCTTTGTCGGGTCCTTAGATTAATCTCTCAACAACTACCGAAGTAATTGTTAGACTATGTAATCAATACTATTAATCACAAAGAAGTGTATTGATG